>JAFIDM010009631.1:238633723-238659927 GCA_023159025.1 Thereuonema tuberculata
TATTTAGTATAATTTTCATTAATCAGCATTTCCTTATTTTTTTTTCTTTTCTTTTCAACCTTGAAATGTAGGAGTGGACTATATCTGAGACAAGGTCAGAACTTCAGTTAATAATGACGTCATGGTATCATCATGCTACCTCAAATTATCAAACATTCTTCCTAATTAAATTATTGTTGTTTTTTTATTTGGTTTTTTTATTTTTTTATTTTGTATTTTCTAATCAATCTAGTGATGATTTTCAAAATTAGCATCGAAATACTGCAATATTTTATCTTTACAAATACATTTATTATTTTAACTTCGTAATGTGGCATGAAAGTCTTCTGTAATTTTAAGATCTTAAGTAAGAATTATTTATGTGTTCGATAGTTATCATACTCAAAGGAAATAATAGAATGATATGCATTCCTTAGTCGAAAACAGTCTTAATGTAATTTACATGCTAAAAAACGTGAATCACATTTAAAATCAAGAATACCTATTTTTATCTAACTTCCTCAACAGAGTGGATATGTGTCTCCCCATCCTTCATATTATTTCGAGCCACTGGACTGACATCCATTATTTAGTGAAGAGACTATTTATTTCTTTTAACTTTTCTTAAATCCACAAATTCAACATAATGGCGAGATGAAATCGTTAGAATCTGGAGATAATCTATACATAGAAATCTGCATTTCATTATGTTTAATTCAATTCACTTCCATGTAACACAGAATGCCAACAGTCTGTGATATATATGTCTGTTTTCCTGTTGGCCCAACGTTGGTAATTGGTTGGCACTGTTGGGGATTGATTGGACCAACAGTGTTACGTGGGTAATTTAATATCATTTACTTTTCTCGAACTCTTTCTTCAAAAATGGAAATGTAAATGGATTGATGACCTCTAATGATAATACTGGCTTTAACGATAACAAGAAATTACTTGATTTATTTTTGAAAGTGATAACAGAGAAGTTACTAAAAATAGGCTTAAGTTTCTTATTACTGGAAAAATATAGCTATCAACTTTCAAATTCCCACCTAACAATGTTGTACCTATAGGCGGTGATAAAAAAAAAAATAAGCATTCTATGTAACTTGTGTTTATTTATCGTGATAAGAAATTTTTTGAGAGACTGTATTGATAGTTTTCGGTCCCTTTGGATTTATCATCTATGAAAATCCCGTTTGCAGACATTTATTTATTGACAATTTTCAAGTTTCTATCAAATAATTTTCGAGTTATCAGATTTTTTGCGCTTTAATAAAAAGATATTTTGATATTTTTTACTTATTAATCAGAGCTGTACTAAAATCGATCGATACCTTCCTTATAATAATCTTAACTTACCTCTAAAAATTTAGCTTCGTTCAATATATAGTTTTTAGGTTACCACGATTACTGCAGTTTTACGACAAGGTCTTGTAGACATTTTTTGCATCTAGTTCCTGGCTACTGGTCAGATGCCTAACAAAATCAATAGGAACCGTTCTTATTCCTGTATAATACACTTATTTTAAAGTTTCAGCTTCCTAGGATTATAGTTTATGAGATGAAATTGTTTTTTAAAACTTTTCTCTTGAAACCCTTTTGATTCTAATATTTTTTTTTTCCCTCTAAGAGTCGTTACAAGCCAATCCTATAATGTACGTATAAAAGTAAAAATAAAATAAAATAAATATTATATTGTATATAAGAGTTTAATTATAGAGTACTTAATGGAAATATGTGATCAATTTTAAACTGTGCATTTATGTCATTTTTTTTTTTTTTTTTTTTTTTTTAACGAAGATTCATGTTGTAACAAACGTTTCTCTACGAAAACATTTATTACAACATTCCCCAGATAACATTTCCGGGAAAGCGTTTTCCTGAAGAAGTCGGCTCTGCGATGTTATAAAGCCAGAGTTAAATATGAGTAGCTTTTTAATACGAAACCATATGAATGAGTTTATCAGAATAATAGAGTGAATTGGACGAATTGGCAACGAGGAGGGTCACAGACAGGAACGCGTGGATATCAAAAGGAAGGAAATGAGAAAGCTGATAAAATACTTGAATGAAGAAATAATCACTCAGCTGTTGGCATGGTTATCTACTAACTTCCTCTGACTCTTTACATTAAGAAAAAGCCAGCAGGGGACAGAACTTATAAATAAGGTCAATGGAAGATTTCTACTGCCTCATTATGTATATATGTATTTTTATTTCCTCCACTTTATTTTAAAAGAATATTACGAACTTGGTGTAAAGATGTAATATATTTGTAATTTAAAAATAACCATATTCTTACTCCAATAAAATGTATTAAATAAATTATATTTATTCAATATATTAAATCTCAGCCAATTTTCGGAAAGAAAATCTTCCTTCCTTTTTCAAGGCTATTTTAAACTAAACAGTTTCCCACGATAACATATCATTAATATGAACCTGAATAAACTTACAACATGAAATATTGTTAAAAATTAACAATCTTAAGTGTCAAATCATTATTGACGCAAACAACTAGTTTGGAATAGGCTTGAAAAAGGAAGGAAGATTTTCTTTCCGAAAATATGCTGAGATTTAATATATTGAATAAATGTATTTTATTGAATATATTTTCTTGGTGTAAGGATGTGGTTATTTTTAATAATAATATGAAGAGAAGAGATTAGGAGGAAATATGGACTTGATACTTATTTGTAATTTACTTCATAATAAGAAACAACAAGCAAGAAAATGAAAGGAAATTTAACGTGCCAGATGATTCAAAGAATTGAGTGAGCAAACGAAGGCACAACTTTCCTTAAATTTTGCTTGGTTGTTTTTTTTTTGTTTTGTCTTTTTTAAATCATGAAAATAATGCAACCGACAATTCACTTTTTTTTTTTAAATTACAAAAGTTGCTGAATTATTTACAAACAGTAGAAATTTTCCATTTTCCATTGAAAAAAAAAATCTTTGTTTTTTATTTAATATTAAAAAGTATATCTTGAGTAATAAGACTAGTAAGTTGAAATGAATCTAAAATAAAATAAATTTTAAACATTTGTGTGAACTAGGCTCTACCGTTTTAATTCTTACATGTATGAATTTATATGAATACAAATTTAGAAGCACTAAAGTTTTTTTCTACAGGAAAGGGATCCCGTGAGGCCTCTTTGCGGAACCCAGTTTGAGACGTTGACACACAAATCCAATGTTTCAGTTCTATTGCTTTTCTATGAAAATTTTGGTCATCTTCATGCCCTTATTTCTCGATAAGAACTCACACGGATAACATTTCAAATGTGAAAATTTAGATCGGTTCTTGCCTTTAAATAAGCAAGCGAAATTTCAAGAAGATCCCTCCAGTGGTTCAAGGGTTATTACGTACACACACACACACTGACCGATTTGATGAACTTCACTTGGGAAGCAGTCTAAAAAGGCTTAAATGTAATTGAAATAAGCGTATACAGTGTAACCATTAAATAAACGAGACAGAATTTGTCAAGGTCAGAAAATCATTGTGAATAAGGAAAATAACCTCCATTTGATTGTACACAATGCGAATAACGATAAAGTAAATCCTGGAAATACCGCTGAAATTGCTTTCAGGTTTGATATTACTCTCTTCTGGATGGCCTCATATCATCGAAAGTTTGTCCATTCGCTTCTTCGTAATTCTTAATTGACAAGTTTAAAAGCCACGTGACTTGATGTCACAGTTCAAAAAGCCGATTACTGTGAATGTTTTAGAATAGCCGAGTACTATAGCAAGAGATTGTTTCTCAAGATTTTCTGTGAGAAGAATACAAAAAGAATATATGAAATCAGTTTTAAGACTTCATTAAAGCCCACTTTAGTATTTTCCCCTTATTTTTGAGAAGTTTAGGAAAAAACATCAGTACGAAGCAAGCTGTATTTTTGCTTTTTCTTTTTCGGTCTTTGCTGCCAAATCACATTTCACCCGATCACGAGAGCTGTTGATTTGTACAATGGCCAATAAAAAAATCACTTATACCTCTGCAGTCCTATTTAAGAAATGAAATTAGAACTTTGCTATTTGAAAATTAAATTACTTTTATGCGCAAATCAAAAGCTCTCGTCATCGGGTATAATGTGATATGGTAGTACAGATCTGAATAATATGCAAAAATACAGCTTTTTTTCGTGTAGATGTTTTTCTTAAAATTCTCAAAAATAAAAGGGAAAAAAAAAACACCAACTTGTAAGATGGGCTTCCTTGGACTCTTAAAGCTGGTTTTACATCATTTGTAATGTTTTTAATTTATTATTTTTTTCATGTTTTACCATTATACGTTAAACTTCGTTATTTATGCCTAAATGGGTCCTTTCTTGTTTTGTTTCTTCTTTATTTAAGTTAAGCATAAATGTCTTTTGTGCCCTGCAGTTAGCTGACCAAGGTTTTGATACCGAATTGCAGTGATGTTTGTTTTTAGGAGGACCCAGTGGCGGGAGTAGGAATGCGATCCATTTTCCAAACATACGTAAATCTGTATTTATATAAGAAATTTCCGACATACATAAAGTTTGCTAAAAGCTCCTACCCAAAACATTCGAAATATGATCGAAACTAATTAAAACTGTAGCACCTATTTGATTATCGATTAATCTTTATTATCGTTATTAATTAATTAATAGAAATTTTTCGTTTTTCCTATCTTGTAAAAATTAAATGGAAAAAAAAAAAAAAAAAGACGAGAATTTATAAGATTTTTTCATTTGTATGGTTTGAGACCGGTTTCCATAAATAAAAAAAATAATTCGGAAAATTCAAAATTTCAGCACAAAGCTCTTCAATAAGCCATCCAACTCCCCCCCCCCCAATGCCTATTTTTAAATTTTGGAATTTTGGGAAGCGTATTGGCCTTATTAGATCAAAGACATGTAAAATATATCTTTGCTATAGATCATTAGATAGATAGAACAAAAGTAAAAATAGGAAACATCTATTAATAAATAAATAATAAATAAAATGTTTCCCAACCTTTATTTATAAGAATTTCATTTTTACAGACTTTGAGAATCCCATTCTCTCGAGATATCTCAGACCAACGTCGCAGTAAAAGCCTGTTATTGCATGAGAACCAAATATTAGAAAAACCACTCATTCTTTTCTGAAGATTCTCCATTTCTAATTTAATAATAATGAGAGCTTGAGGACGAAGTTTCTCTCAATGCTTATTATTACTACAGAAAGCAACTGCAATAGTTTTTTTTGCAACCTATATCAACGACGGGAAAATCCCATATTGAAGTGTACTTGCTCCCACACTTGAGGAAGATTTTCAGCTAAGCTTTTTTTTGCATTGGAGACAATTTATTTTCATTTATTTTTATTGTTATTTTACAACCGAAAATCTTTTAATGTCATCCTGAATTTTTATTAAGAGCTCAAATAAAAGAAATATAGTTTTAAAAACTAGACTAAAACGTGAACTTTTATTTCTCAGACGTTACCTTTCTGGGTTGCGGAGACTGATGTACGGTTTTGACCTTGACTGTCGGTTGCTTCAATTCCCCCTTTTTCACATCCAGAACAGAGGGAAATATGTAGCAAAAGTCCCCTCTTGCACAAAACCAGTCTAGCTAAAAATGAAAAGCTCTTGTCTAGTTAGGCAATAATTTAATTAACTATTTCAGTAATTATTTTTCAATATCAAAATTGAAGAATCAAAATTTATTTTGAATCTAAAGATTATAAAAAAAAAAAAAAAAAAAAAAAATCAACTTTCTTTGGTTTAAATAAAAATTTCTATTTTTTTTTTTTCAGTTTCTTCTCATGAATTATCAACACGTAGACACTCTTCAGCGCTAGTGTAATTATTTTTGTTTTATGTATCATTTATTTATTTATTTATTTTTATTTTCGTTATCTATTTTTATTTATTTTCCAAATTGAATAATAAGAAAGATTGTGCTCTAATAAAGCCAGAGTTGTTTGTTAGCTCTATCTGCTTAGCAAAGCTTCAATTCCGAAGATGAATTCCTAAAATTATTTGTTGTCTAGGAAATCCAAAATAAGAATCTAGATAATCTTAATATCAATTTCGAAGGTTGTGGAGGGGGTGAGGACCAAAAATCGTGCTTACATTTAAATTTGGACCATAAATAAGCAACGAACTGAATTTAAAAGATATCAGTCCAGTAGTTTTAACGAGGTTTCGGTGGTCATTTTTAGGATAGGAGGGTGGAGACCGAAATAAATGTATCTAAGTTTTAAGTTGGACCATAACTAAGCAGCAGGCCAACATTTGTAGAAATCCGTCTAACCATTTTAGTGTGGTGTCCTTAGAAACAGACAAAAAGACCTAGAGACAAACGAAGAAGAAAAATGGGATGGTAATATTTCGAATATTCAGTCAATAATAATAACTTATTTTTATTTATTTTTACTTAAAATACATCAGATATGCAACAATGAAGTTATGTTAGGAACAATAAAAAGTTACTATCAACAGATGCTTCTGATATATACAAAACTTTTCATTATAAGCATGTTAATTTTAAATAAAGTATATAAACCATGCATCGATTGCCTGTAATATAATAAGCAAAAAGTGACAATAATAAATGCAGATAATATTCCTAATAATTAATATATCAAAACAACTTTAATTTTCTGATTTTTTTTTTATTTTTAAGCAAGATAGAATGAACTAAACATATGTATAACCAATAGAGAAATGATGACTTTCCCTATTTTTTTCCCTTTTTCTTACATCTTTCAAGTATTTACCTTTTACATTTTCCTATTTTATTTTTTTTTTTTACTCTTGATAATAATAATAAGTAGGCATATGATTCATCAGTAAATTTTGTGGACTGGGGGAAGGGGGTGGAGATCAAAATATTCTTTTCATATTTTAAGTTAGACCATATTTATAAGCAACTGGCAACCTTTCACATTTCATGAAAATCCGTCCAGCCGTTTCAGCATGATGCGAGAATTAACAAGAGAAGAAAATGTTCAAGTGGAATAATAAGACTTCGTATATTTCGTAATGATCAATAATAATAATAATCCTACTTATCAGTCTTTAGTTAATTAATAGTTTTTAAATAACTTAATTTTATAGATCTAATCAAAATAGAATGATTTTTGTTATAATTTGAGAATAAAAATTTAGAGATTCAAAGATATGGCATTTACAAAGATTATGAACCACTGTATAAATGAATCTTAGCGAATAATAAACACTATTTTAAAATGTGAAAAATTAAGCAAACCCTAACTTCGGATTCCGACATTTGGCATTGGCACTTGGTTTTTCCGACGTAACAGACAACTGGGCAAGCGACCAACATCTGGCAGCCAACCTTGATGCACGGAGTAATGGCATCAACTTCAAATCTATTTTATTTTAAGTTTTTTTCTTCACGTGCTTTTTTCAAGGAAAGTGATTAGTGGACGGAAATCATATTATCTTAAAATTAATTAGTTTAATTATACATTGCATAATACTTCATTAATAACAGCAGAAACTACAGGTCTTTTAGATTCTTTGAATTTGCTTTTTTTTTACTGAATTAGATTTCTCTGGCACTAGAAAACTCGAGTTTATAGCTTCTTCGAAAAGGAAATTTTACTTCGCTTTTATTGTGACATGAATTGCGTCAATTCAAGGTTGTTTCAAAATCAAATCTGTTCTAGTGTATTCTATTATTAATACAAATGAACGGACTTATCTTCTTATTTTTACAGAATCTATTTTTATTTAGATATAATTAATTATCAGATTATTCCTTGAGAAATAATATAGTCTTTATTGTGCAAATAAATGCATATTTTAACCTTTTTGAATATTAAAGTGTATTTCGATAAAAAAAGCATTTTTTTTTTTTTTGGTTGAAAGATAAAGAGACGTTTAGTAAATCTCTATTGAATTTGATAATTATAAGACCCATACTAAAACCTATTAGTTCAGCAGCAAGGCTGAAGTTACCGAGTTCGATCTCCTGCCGAGATTGGCGATTTATCCTAGTTTATTTCTCAGGAAGGTCCCAGGGTTTACCAAACCGTTTATTAAATGAGCCGTTTATTTTGAAAGTGACCTAAGTCCATTTTTCAAATTTTTTTTGTTAACTGTAGTAGCGTGTGCAAATTCCACGTTAGCAGTCATAGACTACATTTTTCGATTGAGTATAAAATACTCAATACAATACAATATAAATACTCAATTGCAAAATGTGGTCTATGACTGCTAACGTGGAATTTGCACACGTTACTACAGTTAACAAAAAAAAAAATAATAATTGAAAAATGGACTTGGGTCACTTTCAAAATACAAGGCTCAAATAAGGGCGGGATTCTTTCCCGGGGGTTAAAGGTGAGCGAGCGTCACGACCTACATTTAGAACCGTCAATATTAAGAGTAAAATAAGTATAGTAAAGCAATAGATTAATTTTACATGCAAGAGAAGAGAAGCAACCCAAAAATTAATCTTAAACAATCCACGGAATTCTTTCATTGTTATTGTTTGCTGAGTCGAGCAGCCAATCAAATTCACAAACGCTGTTCCGTTGTTACCTCACTGTAACATAAACAGTTGAGAGTTATTAATGGATAAGGTTATAAAATTTTTAAAAATTAGAGACATTAAATTATTAAGTGAGATTAAACTGTTATAAAAAGCTGTGTATATTTTTTTATCTTGAGAGCTATTGAGTATTCGCTAAGCTATCCGTCGGGGATTGGAGCTTGTAAGGCTTGTAAGGCTGGACTAGGGGAAGTGAGACCAAAATAATCGTACTCATATTTTGAGCTGGATCATAAATATGTAAAAAATTTTGAAGAAATCAGTTCAACAGTTCTAGAGAAGGATTTCGGGAATCATTTTTGAGAGATGGGAAGGCTCGAGGTAAAGAAAAAAAAAATGTATATTTGTTTTTTTTTTGAGTTGATCCTAAAATAAGCAACATACCAAATTTCAAGGAAATCCGTAGGAGCCGTTTTAGCGTGATATGCGTACAAACAGACCAAAGAAAGTTTTTGAAGTGAAATAGTGAGGCTGCATGCTTCGCTTGGTATGTAAATAATAATAGTTAGAGCAACTGATAGAACATTTTATGGAAATCAGTCCAACAGTTTAAACGTGATGCTCGTACAGACAAATGGATACAAAAGAAACATGTTCAAGTGGAATAGTAACACTTCGCATGCTTAGTAAATAAATATGAAGGAAAATTAAAGCCTATAATAAGACTTTTAGTAAAAACAATATAAATTATTTTATGAATTCTTGATTTTTTTTTTTTTTTTTTAAGTGGTAGTTTCGTGAAGCGATCACTTTGAAAGTTTGATGAACCTGAAATCAAAACCAGTAAAAGGAAGAAATGTGTAGTAGGCTGTGATAAAGACACTGAATTAATCTCTAAGCTTTAAAGCGGGAAAGCTCTCTGATATAAATTTTTAAAGAAGCTACCATAAAACAGCGGGGGAAACTGACGATATGGATACAAATTATTTTGCATAAGAGTCTAGAGGGACAAATAAATAAATAAATAATTGAAGAACGAGACGAGATAGGCCTACGTCTGATAAAGATGTTACGACAAAAAGGAGAACGCGTACGTAAAAGCTGACGTCAGAGATTGCGTGAGGAATTCAAACTGTTTTGAAGACTGGAGTTTTATGATCTGGTTTCCATGTAGTCGGGCGGTCTTTGTGATATCATGCCACATTTCGTTCACGCTGTGGTTTAGGACTAATTACTAGGTTTTGTAATACTATTATTCCAAATTAATACTAGGTTTTGGAATACTACTATTAATGGAAATTTAAATGGACAATGTAAGTTCAAGAATACCAGACTGACAACACAGCAGGTAATAGATATAGGAAACAGCTATTTGTATAATTATTGAGTTTACTATTTCATTAAGATATTAAAAAAAATAATAATATTAAGTTGATTTTGATGTGCTATAAAATAAACTGCAATTGTTATATCAATATCCTGTTTTGTGGGAGAATAAAAACGGGTAGTCTCGTTATTTTATTGCTTTTTTATCAATGAAAAAGGACATGTGAAATGCATTGAAGAAGTGTTAGTGCTGTAACGGGATGAAATTGTTCAATAGATTATTCAAATGTTTTTTTTTTTTTGTTTTTTTTTTTCAATAAATTATTTTGATATTTGAAGGATAACAAAAAACACAGATTTCAAAAAGTCTTACATTTCCTAGTTTATCTTTGTGAAGTAATTAATTCAAAATAAATAAAAATTAAAGCAAAATTTAAAAATAAAATTAATTATTACTTTTAAAATACCTATGTTTCTAAAATTAAAATAATTGCTAAAAATAAGTCTAAAATCAGATGTTTCGCAGAAAGGGTGAATTTGAGGTAATTAATTACTGTAACAATTAATTAAGGATTAAAAAATTAAGAGTAATCCCTTTAATCCTCTTAAAGTCCTCAGATAATTTTAATCCCTTAATTCATTGTTTTCTTTAAAAAAAAACAACAACAACTTTTTAAATTGATATTTATAGTTTAGAGTTATTTGAAATAATATGTAAAAATTTTAATAAATTGTTTAAATATTTTAAATTCTTTTTTTAAAAAAGGATAACGAACTTATTTAACTTATTTAAGTCAACAAATTTGAGCTCAAAATGCAAAACGTCTGTTTCGTCTGTGTATCTACCGCCAAAAAATCTTTTTTGAACCGTTTCATGAACTTTCTTGAAATTCGTATTTATGGACAAGAGATGATGAATCTTTTTTATCTGAAACATTTTCTGTGTAGATTTCTATGGAGGAATATGCGCATTGAAAATTCCCATAAATTCCCATAGAAAAAAAAATATTCAATGTGACTGACAGCAACAACGGGTTTCTATACTGAAGTTTAATAATACATTGTAACCTTTTTATATTTGCATTTCCTTGCATTTGATTCAGACATGGCATAGTGGAGGATTTAATCAACTGTCAGCAAACGGAAGTTGACGATAGGTTGTTTGTATTCAGTATGTATTAAGATTTCCAAACAAGGTAAATCCTTTGTAGTGTTTTCACTAGTAAGCAAAAAAGAAAAGATAACCTTCTAGGAAAGTAATCTCTTAAGTTCTTTCAGGAATTTATCGTTTTTGATGGAGATAGTGTGAGAGGAGCAGAGGTTGAAAAATATGTTTTAATCTCTTAATTTATTAATATATAAATTATCTTTTTTAAGGATATAGATTAAAGCGCATTTGCTACAGTCAACAACATTCGTAATATTTCACAACATGTGTTAAATAAGTGAAATAGAAGTTTTTATTTGAATTTTATTTATTTCTACTCGTTAGCCTAACAAGTAATTTCAATCATTCTTTCTCGTCTTAATTATTAATTTTGTATGAAGATTTCTCAATATTACAAAATTATAAGGTATCGTTAAATATCATCTATAAAAAACTTAATAACCTATTTTCAATTATAATTCTCTAATTCTAGTTTTAATAATAATAATTCCCTAACTTTGATAAAAATATTAGTTATTTCTTTTTCTAAATATTTAGAAAAACCCATAGTATTTAAAAATTGTGAGGCGGTTCAGAAATTACTTACTTTCTGATTTTTATAATCTTTAATACAATTTTTAATCCTTTTTCTTTTTAACTTAAAGAGGAGTGTTTAAAAAGAAAGCTTAAAAAAAAAAAAAACTAATTCCAATTTTGGAAATCTTTGACATCAGTTTTTTTTAAAAGCTTTTCATTTAAAAGGTTTTAATTAATTTCTTTATTAAAATTTTAACTCTTAAATTAAAATAAAAATTTGTCGGTAGATTGCTTTATTAAAAAAAATCTGAAAACAATTTTTAAATCAAAAGTTTGGAATAATTATTATTTTATTATTAAAACTACCAATTACAAATCAAAATGTATTTTTAAAAATGTAATTTAACAAATGTATTCTACATGATTTCATTCCATTATGTAAAGTTTTAGGTTTACTCGAATAAATAAAATAAATAAAGCAGATAGTTAAGAATGTAAAAGAGTTGTCCTTATTTCTAACCAAATTTAAACATATGGAATAATAGGATATTATTTTTCTGCTTTTCCATTAGGGAAGTCCTCTACAATTACTTCCGCTGTATTTATCATTGCTTACCTATTCAAAGGTTGTGTGTTAGGATAACTCGATGCCTTGGCCGGATATTTATGTTTTTCCTTCTAGAAAGGAACTTAGCCCTTGGCTCTTGGAATTCAAAGGAATTTTCGTGAAGCCTTAGAAAATGAAAAAACTAATGGTTATTTTTTTTAATGTTGCGTTTGTTTATTTCTTTATTTCTGAAAATAATACAAAGGTTACTTCTTCCTATTTGTACACATCTGCAGAATATAAAATTGGAAACTAGTCTCTTCAAAAATATTTAAATTTGCTTACATTTGCATAAATCACCGAGAGCTACTTAGCTTTAATCGCATCGAATCTGCGCCAATTTAAAATGCATTGTTGCTCGTTAATAGGAATACTTTGTTTCGCTATGGGAATTTTCTATTGAACTTTTGTCACCTTAATGCGCTAATTTCTTCGTAGCATTACTCGGAGAAATTTACAAATATTAAAACTTAATTTATACATTGTGAGTAAATATGCTAAATTTCAAGAAAATCTATTCACTAGTTCAAAAGTTACAGAAGGAAAAATATCAACGCACAGCTTTTTATGAGCTTTATTTAAGTAAATAAGTAAACCACGTGAGTTTCTTATTCATGTCATACAAATTACAAAGTTTACGATTCTAAATTATTAGTACTTTGATTCAACTTTTCATGATTGCTATTCTTCGTCAGCCAAGATTTCCCTACAGGCGTCATAAAAGTACAAATCTCTTATTGTATTGAAAACTAAGGCTCTGAGAAAATATTGTCGGTTTGATAGAGCGGAGGATCGAATATCAGCCTATCATCTTAAAGTTCATGAGAAAGTCAATTTGACCCACTTCGAATCATGTGATTATTATTTTTTTTTTAGTTAGTCCGTGCTGTCAGCGAATCTGTTGAATTCTTTTCCGCGTGCATCTGCAAGCCTAACAAGCACCGTGTGTTTGACAAGCTAAACTGCCCTGTTCCATTGAGATAATCACTCGAAAACCAGAACCGGTCTCTCCTGAAATTTCAGCAGAAAAATGAGAGAAGTCAAAGCCGTTATTTTCGCTGAGTAACGTGAAACCAAAATATTTATAGCAACAAACAGTACAAAAAAAAGCGCCTTATCATTAGTGGACTCCACAGCTCATGTCCTGTGGCTTATCCACTGCTTCGCCTTTTATGTTTACATATTTTCACTGCTATACAAAAACATACTTCTGAATAAGGCTTCTTAACAAAATAAAAGGAAGTGCTAGGTCATGGTGTTCTGGCGTGGGCGGTGTGAATAGTTACGGTAATGTAGACAATGACAATTATTTTTTAAAAGCTTAAAAAATGTGGTAATGAAAAAAAAAAACATAATTAAAAAAAAATTATTTAATAAAAAGCTTGTAAAAATGAAAATCCGTAAACTGTTATAGAATAGAGCTAAATGGCTTTTATATAAACTGGCTTATAATCTGGAACTAATGCGTTTTTAAAATTATTTCGGTCTAATTTCCTACGAAAGGGAGGCTCAGGAAACCTGTCAGTCTGTTTGTATGTTTATGTCTTCCCTTTTCAACCAGTGAATAGAATATCTGGTAGGCAAATTTATAAGCAAAATACGATCTAAATTTTGTTCTTGCAAATTTGTTGCTTGTGGATACCTATTGAGAAATTTGCACGTGAAAAAAACAAAAAAAAAAAAAAAAAGAGAAAAAAAAAACCAGAAAAGCATTAGAATTTCTACTGATATGTAACAAAACAATTAATCCGTTTTCTAATCCTAGTCCGCATGTTTGATGAAAGTAATTGGGTTTAGGCAACTAAAGATGCATTTGCGGATTTAATATATATATTTCTTTGTCAATAAATGGAATATTTGTACTATTTACATTCAACAGATATTATAATGTAAAAATAAATGAACAGTTTTTCGTCTGTATTGTTTTCATGATTTAAAAAACAAAGAAAATTTAAATGGCTTTAAATTTATATGGCTTTAAGTTCTTAGGGACATATAGATTAGCGGATTTGGTCATCCTCACTTTTCTAGTAAGGTAAAAAGTAAGCTAAAGACAAGCAAAGCAGCTAAAAATCATGGATGACATTAGACTTTTTATATTAACGTTATAGTAGGAACTTTAGGCATACATTTAGGAAATTATTTTAGCACAAAAAAACTCTAAAGGGTAAATTGTAGAATATGATTCTAAAATAAATAACAGGCAGAATTGACTCGAATGAACTTAGAAGAGATTTCGAAAACGTCTAGATCAGTAAGAAACTTTTTGTTGTAAATGCTCTGCAATATTACGTAATGTATTAAAAACTTTGTACCTTAAATTTTTGCACATTAGTATATAGATAAAGGTATCAAAATGAATTAGTATTAATATTAGAGGGAAAACTTTATGCATCTTAATTTGAGGCCCTTGCTGCATCTTAGTTCAAATTTTATAAGAGTTTAGTAGGCCTATACTACATTCAATAACAACATTAAAAATGGGAGAAAATAACAGCCCAATTTATAATAGGAATAAGGACATTTCACATGCTACAATAATATATATACAATTTCAAAAGGATGTACATTGCTAAGAAATAAGACAATTTACCTTGAAACCTAATTTATTATCTTATTTATGTTAGACTTTCAAGGCAATAAATTTATATAGACTATTAAAAACCTGCCTATTCATGGTTTAATAGCTTCCTTTCATGGTATAGAGTGACGTGAAGCGAAAGTGATGATCTGTTATTCTGCACAGACTGTGAAATACGTTTGTTATTTACACAGTATATAAAAGGCACGGGTGTTGTACATCAGCTGCTCTTGTCTCTTAATAATCATTTTACTGTTCGCAAAAAAAAAAAAAAAAAAAAAAAAATCCCAATTTTTGTTATTTTTAAGTTTTTAAAATAGGATCTTATCTTCAGTCATCTGTGCTATTATCGCTGATACATTATAAATTTTTGAGCTATGTTTATTTCTATATTATGACAGCATGTATTACATTAAGTGAATTTAATATTTCTTAAAAATTTGTAAAATATATAAAAGGTTGTTTGAGTTAATGAAAGTAGAATTCATTTTCCTGGGGTTCTCTTGTTTCTTATGATATCGTTTACGATCGATGATAGGTTTTCTTCTACAATGTTCTAAAACTATATTAATTTTGGTTATTTACATGAAAAACTGAACTCGCTGAATTTTAAGGCAATATCTATTTAGTTAGGTTTTTAGCATTAATATATAGCCTATAAAATGTTAGAATATAATCTACATATATTAAAAGACAAAGCCTGACTCACTCACTTACTCACTCACTCACTCACTCACTCACTCATTCACTGACTCATTAACGCCCAGCCCAAACCGTTGGACCTAGAAAGCTGAAATTTTGCACAGAGGTTCCCTTTATGTTGTAGACAAGGAATAAGGCCGGATTTTGCGAAATTCCTACGGGTTCGGGAATAACGAGGGTTTCTTATTTCCGTAACTATAATTAGAAGAGACTTCAAATCTAGCATGTAAGTAGGTAATTATAATCACTAAAACCCTTTTTCAGGATTTTTCGTAATTCCCACGGGTTCGGGAATAACGAGGGTTTATTTTCGCTTGTTTTCTTATTTCCGTACTTATTTCCGTAACTATAATTAGTAGAGACTTCAAATTTGGCATGTAAGTTGGTAATTAGAATCATTAAAACCCATTTTCAGTATTTTTCGAAATTCCCACGGGATAGGATAAAAACCCTTGCTTAAGTTACAAAGCTGAAAGTTTGATTCCGTTACTATTGTTAGATTTTAGGAGTTGTTATCGTGACAATGAGAACTACACAAATATTGTTCTGCAACACTTGGAGCTAAACTATTGTTCAGCACAATAGCGCTACATATGCACCCGGTGGCGACAATGAGAACTATACAAGTACTGTTGTGCGTAATAGCACGGGGTTTTCGGGTTAGATATAGATTTGTAATGATCAGATGATTTTGTACGAATTAGGAAAGGTTTGAAGTGATAGGGTTATGACATTACAAAATTCGGATTAGGGGTGTACACTGGGAGGACGGTGAGTGGATGGGCAAACATGGTTCAAAGATACTTCTATGAGGTTTTCGGGATAGATATAGATTTCTTTTGAGATCAGACCTTTTGAGTTGTTGTTGTTTTTGTACCAACCGGGAAAGTTTCGAAGTGATCTGGCAATTTCTTTATCATCCATATTAGAACATTTGTTTTTTGTAA
Source organism: Thereuonema tuberculata (assembly GCA_023159025.1). Classification (NCBI taxonomy): domain Eukaryota; kingdom Metazoa; phylum Arthropoda; class Chilopoda; order Scutigeromorpha; family Scutigeridae; genus Thereuonema; species Thereuonema tuberculata. The sequence continues at coordinate 238,650,031 of JAFIDM010009631.1, forward strand.
CCCGAGCAAAGAACGGGTCTTTGGCTAGTTAATATATAAATGTAGAAGCAAATTCATTCTAATACGATTATTATATTTTAAGATATCCATCAACGTTATTTTGTTATAAAATAAATTATCTCTAATAATCCATAACACAGACACACAGTTGACAGGATTAAATTGCTTTTATTTTCTTAAAGCTTTTCAGTATTGCAGTGTCATTGGTTCATAAGGAAACTATGCTATTGATTTATTAAGAGAACAGCTGATTGGCTTAATTAAAAGTGCAAGAGAAATTCGCTCCAAATTTTTTAGAAACTTTTTTATTAGTAATAATAAATCAGCGTCTGGCAGGAAAAGACTGTAATCTACCGGACCACAGACAACCGACCTCATTATATCTGGCATCAATGAGATTTTGACCACTTTGCTGAACTATAGATCGGCCACAGGGTAGCCCTGTGATCCTTGGGATCAGTCCATGAGATGGGTTTTCACAAGGCCAACTGAAAATATAGGCATGGGCGCAAAGAAAGAAAAACGTTACGATAGTAGACCTACATCTTTGTTAGTGCTTGTACAAAACGAGTTTTTTAAGCAAAGTTATTATTGTATAGTAATGTGTTATTACAGTCGGACCTCGATATAAGGTAACCCGTATATAAGGTCACCCCCCCCCCCATATAAGGTCACTTTGCTAAAGTCCCGGCTCATTGAATAGGAATTCTTTGATATGGATTATCGGATATATGGTCAGATCTTAAATACCGTAATCGCATATAAGGTCACTTTGTCTGTGATTTCAGTGCCACACTGATTCAATTCCAAGAATTTTTCCTTTTATCGGCGTGATTTCTCCTACTGACGGAGGAACAGCTTTTTCACAAAGCACTTCATCCCCTCAAATTCTAGGAAAAAAGATGATGAAGACAATATTCCTTTATCTATGTTAATACAAGATCTCAGAAATCGCGGCTGTGCTATAGAAGGGGAAAGTGAATATGTGAGAATTGATGATGAAATTGCTATCACTTCTCAAGCTTCGATTTCCGAAATTGTTTCGCAAGTTTTAGATTCCAATGCATTAGAAAGTGAGGATAACGACAGTGATACTGAAAGTGAAGCGGTGACACAAGCAGAAGCACTCGGAGCATTAAATTTTCAGAAACTACAAAACTTAGAAAACATTGTACAAAAGATGAAACCAAAATCGCGACAGTCCTGTATTATGGATTATTTTAAGTAAGGTCAGTTGTACATCAGTTCTTTGCTTGAGCATACTAGTACTATTTGTATACAACTTTATTCCGAATTAAAATTTTTAAAAAATAATTTCTTTCTGATTCCATTCATTTTAATTGATTCAACTAAATTAAAAAATTATCACCTAATAAACTGATATTTTTGTACTTATTAAATTTTACAAAGAATTATACTGTATTTATATAATGCTTATCTATTGACAAATGCGTATGAATCGGTTATAAGGTGATCCCGCTTATAAGGTCACTTTCGCGAGGTCCCAAGGGGTGACCTTATATCGAGGTCCGACTGTATATTGTACTGGTATACAGCTCCAGAGGATTGCTATCGAGACTTTTGTGTTTGCTGCGCCCAGATCAATATTTTAATTTGTCATTTCACTGCTTCTTTTTTTGATATTTACAGTCGTCAGTTCTGCGGTTTACTAATTATAACAAAGTTTTTCTTTTTTTTTATTTATAATTATTAAATATTTGTTAATATAAAGATTCTAATTCGGAGAACAGATTGATTACTTTATCTTCATTTCAATGGAATTAAGTAACAGACCATGATAAGATTCTCACTGATTAAAACAGAAATATTAAAAAAAAAAAATGGATTAATTTATTTTGTAAGATAATTTATTTCTCATACATTAAGCAAATTTGTTGACATGGACGATTAACTGAAGATAAGTAATCAAGTGTCCTAATTTCAATGCTTACATTCCGATAATGGCAGAAAACTACTTTACTAGTCTGTACCACGGCAGAGCGCAGGGAGGGTTGTCCTCACGCGCATCTGTCAGCTTTCCCTTCTCCTCCTACGCTGTACCATGAAATAAATAATAGGAAGGAAATCTTTCTATATGCTCTGTAGTATATAATCTCGGGCGACGATGGTGCACTCTTCAGGCTGGTTATACTCTATTCCAAGTCACGTGTCTTCACGATAGATTAACTAAAAATCAGTGAATAAAGAAGAACTTAAATTAAAAAACTTAAATATAATTTTTTCTATCAAAGTAATCCCAACAAAATATTTATTTTAATAATAATTATATATTTTTTTTCTATTTGTAGTTTACATTACTCCGTTGATATTTTTAAGCCTATTGTAAAATATACGTAATTATGTAAAACATGCTTGTGTTTAAATTTTAGTTCTCTAATTTTTTTTTTGGGAGGCCGCATAAGATTGGGAACCGCTGCATTAAATAGTTATCTAATAACGAACAAAGAATTACTTTAGCACAGGACAAACTATTAAAATAACTTAAAAACAGTAAAAGATAGTTTTCAGACCCATATTGCTTCTATGGGATATTATAAATTTATCTAAAAATTATTCTTCCGTCAGGTGATCAGGAGAACTAAAAATGATTTGTCCTCAAAGCTGAAATTTTAGTAGGCGGTTGAAGTTTTTATAAGGAAAATCCTATTGATTTTGTATATACATCGTAAAGGTAAAAAGTTGCTGTCAAATCCTATCAAAGTATTTAGCAAGATAATTATCAATTCTAATGCTAAGATATTAAATAAAAAAAAAAACTAAAATCATATCCGTAATACACTCTTCTCTTCTTCACCCTCAGTTGGTTTGAACTTTTTTTTCCTATCGTCTCAGTTTACCTTCATACGGTTTCTTATTTCCTATGTTCTCGATTTCTTTTTTGTCAAAGAAAAACTTCTGTATATGTATATGTGTATGTGATCTAGTGTGCGAACATTCGAAACTATATCTTTTTCAAATTGCAAAACTATTGATTTTTTTTTGTTTTTTTTTATTGATAATTTTATATTCTTTTTATGAAGGTTTCATTACTGTTATTCGAAGTATCAGTTCCTGATTTTAATCTTAACAATTTTTTTATGCTATTGAGAATGGTGAAAATGAATTCAGTATTAATTATTGATTTGAAAAAATAAAGATAAAAGTTTCTGAAAGAATTTGAAGCCTAAAAAATATTACTTTTTTATTTTTTTTTAAGTGATAAAATTTAATACAAACCATAAAGTCTACATTTATTTTTAAATTATATCTTCTGAATATGAATCCTGAAACATCCGTTTTCTTAAAACTTAATTAAGCTCTTATTGCTTATTTAAATTGTCAAAATTCAATTAATATTAATCATATTAAAAGCATGTGGAATTAGTGGATTAATAGATATATGCATTGTTAAACATCATTGTTTCGAAAGCTTTTCTGTGGAAATTTTGTCACCTTCACTTGTTCATTTCTCATAAGGAATATTCTTTCAAATATTAGATCGTCTCATGTCTGTAAATAAACACGTCAAGTTTCAAGAAGATCCATCAGTGGTTCAAAGTTATTAAGGGGGGGGGGATCTTAAAAAAAAAACCCAAAAAAAAACCAGCCAATCTTTTTTTTGATGTACATTGCTCTTAACTATATTTGTCAATATGCTTATTAAAAAACCCTCATATATAAAACATAAATATAAAAAATATAAATTGTTATATTAATGTATAGGAAAAATAAAAAAAGAAAGAAATTCACTTAATCTTGCAAGAGCCGGGATGGTTAACCTTTCGCACCTTCTGAGCTTGTTATCGATGGAGTTTGGCTGGCTGATGAGCCCTAATAACGGCGAAATGGTCCGTCCCAGTCTCTTCACGATGACAGCTCAGGGTTCGAATCCTTTGCGTAGTTTGTGTGTGTTCATTGTGTTTCTTGATTAGTTCACTCCGCACGTTAAAGAACGTTTAAATTCACTTAATATATACAAATAAAAGACATCAGATTAGCCTATACTTCATTTATTACTGATAAAGAAAACATTCCTAGTAAAACAGCAGTAAATAATAATAATAAAAAAAAAGTCATCTGAGATTAAAATTCGATTAAGAAATAATAGCAGAACCTACTTTCTAAAATCCTACTTTCCTTAAATGGTTATTTCTTAATTATTATTTTTTTTTTTTAAAGTCGTGAAAACGACAAAAACGAGAAGCCTACATTTCTATTCCAATTCTAATATCTGCTAAATACAATGGGTACAAATCTTTCCATTTTCTGAAAAATTGAATTAAATCAACATTACTTACTTAAATTATCTTAATCAAATTAATTTTTATTATATTTTTTAATGTTTATCAGTCCCATTAGGTACACTTATTAACTTATTATCCTGTGGTATAGGACTGAGAAGTTTAATATATTAATCTAAAAGTTAAATTAATAGTTAATAATTTAGCAAATTAATTAAGCATTTAAAACTAAAATAATTTTTATTTTTTAATATTTAATTTTTCCATCCACAACTTCAAAAATCACTTGGTGTTTTATTTGTTTAAAAGTTAAAGTATCCTTTTGATTAATATTTAGTTGACTAAAATTTTTGTACTTTACATAATTGATTAACCTATATCCAAAGTTATTTTTAATATTATCGATTTTAAAAATTTTATACCAATTATATCTAGTTTTTAATTCCTCTTGTTGAGAATCCCTTTCTCTTCTTAAATCAAAATATTTTTTTATCAAAATTTTATATACAAATTTTTCATTTATTTTTAATATTCTATATTTTTTTCTTATTCTTAATTGTTCCTTTATTGGTTTATATTTAAAGTTAATATAAACATTAGTAAATAATTTCATTTCTAGTTTATTAATATTTTCCGTTTGTTGTTTATCTGGGGGCACGGCAGTGCCCCCGCCAAGACGAGCCGAAGGCAGGAAGGGCACTACGTACCTTTTCTGGAAGTGTTTCGTCGTATTTTCGAACCCTCATAGCTTCGGCCTAGATAATACTAGAGAGCTCAAATTTTCAGGATATGATGCAGTTACCAGACTAATGAAATATGCTAAGTTTCATTTATTTAGCTTTTATACTTTGGATTTTATTAATACCTAAAATACGTCGATTCCGTCACTCACTGACTGACTGACTGACTGACTCATGATCATCAAAACCTCTAGGGTACTTCCTGAAGTCCTAGAAAGCTGAAATTTGGTATGCAGGTTAGGATTAGCACACAAACAACAAAAAAATTAAGAAATCCGTAACTTTCACATTCCAACCCCTCCTAAAGGGGGGGGGGGTATGGTTATGTATTATCGAACCCTCATAGCTTCGGCCTGGATAATACTAGAGAGCTCAAATTTTCAGGATAAGATGCAGTTACCATACTAATGAAATACGCTAAGTTTCATTTATCTAGCTTTTATACTTTGGATTTTATTAAGATCTGAAATACGTCGTACCCTCAATGCTTCGGCCTAAATAATACTGTGTAATAATGTGATTTCTTCCAAAGTGCAAACAGCTTGTATATACAAGTTGACCAATAGAAAAACAGAAAAGTAGGGTATTGAAAAAAAATCCATTTTCTAAATAATCTTAAAACTAAATTTAGTTGTAATAGATAATCCCACCCAAAACATTTCATGTAAAATATGTTGCCAAGATTCACATGCTCATAACGCTTTCACTGTTAAAAAGTTATCAGATTTCATCTTACAAAAAGAAATGAAATCCCACCCAAAACATTTCATGTAAAATAAGGGGTTGCCAAGACTCGCATGCTCATAACGCTTTCACTGTTAAAAAGTTATCAGATCTCATCCTACAAAAAGAAATGAAATCCCACCCAAAACACTTCGTGTAAAATAAGTTGCCAAGACTCACATGTCATAAGGCTTTCAGTGTTAAAAAGATATGAGATCTCATGTAGAGCCAAGCCCCTAACTCAACGAGGCCTAACTCTACAAGCCCCAACTCTAAAAACCCTATATCTTGGTCAAAAAGTATGGCTTGGCCGTTTCATGGAACTATTTCATCTCACCCAAAACATTTCATGTAAAATACGTTGCCAAGATGCTCATAACGCTTTCACTGTTAAAAAGTTATCAGATCTCATCTAGAGCCAAGCCCCTCACTCTACAAGGGGGCCTAACTCTAAAAACCCTACTATCTTGGTCAAAAAGTGTGCCTTGGCATACTCCATATCCTTTACATAACTCCATGGGATTGTCTGTGTGACAGCCACGAAACGGCCAAGGCATACTTTTTGACCAAGATATAGGGTTTTTAGAGTTAGGGCTTGTAGAGTTAGGCCTCGTTGAGTTAGGGGCTTGGCTCTACATGAGATCTCATATCTTTTTAACAGTGAAAGCATTATGACATGTGAGTCTTGGCAACTTATTTTACACGAAGTGTTATGGGTGGGATTTCATTTCTTTTTGTAGGATGAGATCTGATAACTTTTTAACAGTGAAAGCGTTATGAGCATGCGAGTCTTGGCAACCCCTTATTTTACATGAAATGTTTTGGGTGGGATTAACGTTAACCCAACAGTCCAGACCATAATTTAAAAGTGAATCTACAAGAGACTTGTAGATTATGAGTTTTTGTCTGTATGGAAAAACATTTATATATTTATATATATTATATATTTATACATTTATATTTATTAAATGAAAGTGGGCCCAAGTTTGAACCCTGGGGATCCTCTTTCTGAATTATATAATCTACTGATGTTATCCCAATTTTAATTTTAAATTTCCTCTTTTTCAAATAATTTTTAATAGTTTTATAAACATTCCCTCTTATACCCCATTTGATTAATTTTTTGAAGTAAATTTTATGATCGATTGAGTCAAATGCATTCCTAAGATCAATAAATGCTATATATATTATTTTTCCGTCATTTAAAGATTTACTTATAAATTCCTTTAAATTCTTCAATAAATGTAAAGTACTTTTATTTTTCTGATATGTTTATTGGTTGCTATTTAAAAGATTGTTTTGGCTTATGAATTTATAAATGTTTTTAGATACATATAACTTTCAAGAATCTTTGAAATATTTGATATTAATGAAATAGATCTGTAATTATTTAATTCATTGCGATTTCCTCTCTTATAAACTGGAATCGTATATGAAATTTTCCGTGAATTGGGATATTTACCTGTAAAATATTTTTTTTGAAACAATTCAACTACAAAGATAGAAAGGTTTTCTTTTATATTTTTAATGCCAATCATGTTTATAGAATCTGGTTCAAAAGAATATTTGTCTTTTGATTTTTTATTATGTCTATTATACCATTTTTATTAGGAAACGCTAATTACATAGAGTTCAGTTCAGATATCTGTTTTTCATCATTCTTCATTATTTTTTTATTTTTTGTTTTATTGTCATTTTTATTCAGAGTAAATTTTTTACTGAGTCACCAAACAAAGTTTTAATATTATAATTTTCAAATAAGTTTGAATAATCTGAAATCTTATTTTTATTACTCATTTCAATTATATTTTTAATTAAAATATTCCAAACATTTGAGTTAGCGTTTGGATCATCTTTTGTAATTTTCCTGAAATATTTATTCTTTTGTTTATTAATTTGATCTTTCAACCAGTTTCTTTTTGTTTTATATTCTTTTTCCAACTTTGCATTTGTTTTGTGTTTTATATACAAAATATAAAGTGTATAAAAGTAGATTAGTATACCATTAAATATGTATACTAAGTTTCCACAGGTTCAAAAGTTATTAAGGGGTTCTTACACACACAAACAGACTGGGTAATCTGGTAAGCTTTACTTTTCTGTAGGAAAGTAAGCTAAAAAAAAACAAAAAAAAAACTGAAATATTTATTAGTTTAGAGATTCCTCTTTTTCCATGCAAAGTTTCGTGATAGCCGTCACACAGATAGGTTGAGATAAAAAAAAAAAATCATATTTTCACAAACACACCAAGAGTTATTATCAGTGATAATCTGGGACATCTATTTTGCCATTATGAGAACTCAAAAGCCACATTTACTTAATTGTTGGAATCCATTGACGGGATCGAGAGTGGGATCCGTATAACGTTCGTACCTGATGAACTGTTCATCAATTGGGTAAATGTGACTGATAAGGGCATAACAACTGTCCCAGATTATCTCTGACAACAACTCGTAATCCGATTGTGAAAATGGAAAGAGAGGCTTATCAAATCAACAGTCTGTGTGTCAGTTTACCCCTTCTCCCCCAAATAACTTTTGAACCGTTGAATTGATCTTTTTGAAACTTGAATGTAGATTCACAGACTATTGACAATCTAACTTATACATTTGAAGTCATTTGAAATGAGTCTTTGTCGAGGAATTAACAAGAGAAGGACACAAAATTTCCATAGTAAAAATTGGGAATGTCTAACAATGAGTTTTAACTAGTTTAAATCGTAACAATGAATTTCTTTCGATATGTTAAAAGCATTAGAATGTAAACAATGGATTTCTATTTATATCTCATTGTTTAAACAATGTAAGCCTTTAGCTAACATCCTCAATAGATTAAAATTACTCCGATTAGTCTGATTTAAGTAAAGTAAAGCGGATTTAATCCTTTTTTTTTTTTCAAAAAAAAAAAGGAAAATTTGTATTGCTTTTATTGAAAGGATATTAAAATTTAAATATTAATGACAGCTTTTCGCTTTTGTCGTTTTCACAATTTAAAAAAAAATATTACAGTTGAGGAAAGTAGGCTTTAAATTCTTTGGAACTTCTTGATCCTAATTAAATTATGTTTCATCAATGTAGATTAAGGCCTTTAAAAAGGTTTTTATTCTGAAACATTTTATATATTGATATAATTTTCTTCTGTACACTTATTTTATAATATTTTTTGTGTATTTTTATAATTTTCTCAATAGACTAAAATAACTCGAAACATCACTTTAAATAAAAAATATATTACTTATGCTATATTATAAATATTCCTTTCTTCTCCTTTTTTTTTATTAAATAAAAAACGAGGATCAGCTATTTCTGTTCTTAAAGGGGGTTGGTGATTCTTCTCCATTTAAGGTAGTTTATAAATAATAGTTGAACTCCGTCTACCTCAGCGCTTCATTAATTCTGCTATTCTGTTTTCCACTGCCTTTTCATAATACGACCGATTCATCTTTTGGATCAAAGCCAACTCTCTATTTCCTACACGCACCTTTAATCATTTATAGGGGCTTTTTTTTTTCTTCTTTCTTAAATTAAAAGATGCACTGCTTAAAATATGAACAACATTTATTTATGACTATTTCTTGACAGTTCTCATATCATCTAACTATTTTTAGAAAGACTTATACAGATGCTCCTAGATTACCTATGGGGTTTCGTTAAGGTTTGTAAAAGTAGAAATAGAAAATATCCTATGTCGAATATGAAGTGATATGATCAATACTATAAAAAAGTACATTAATAACTACTATAACTGAATAAATAAATATACAAATAACTACTATAACTAACTACTGTAAATACCAATACTTGAAAAGTAACAAATAACTACAAGTTTATCCTATCAATATTGTACTGTATATATAAAAAAAAAAATACATTTACTTCATTACGCAACGATGATATAGATGCAGGTACAGCACATGTACTGTACAGTAGTGATATCTTGTACAGATATACGCCATTAATGTAAAGTATCGTACAGCATATCCCGAAATAGTTAAAAATTCAAAGATTGATAACAACTGAATGTGCATCGGTATCACATCATCGAAAAGTCAAAATATCATAAAGCGAATCATCGTAAAGAGAGGAGCATCTGTATTCAATTTAACTATATATATATCTACAACAGGAACTCCAAGAATTTAAAGCATATCTATCTATCTATCTATCTATCTATCTATCTATCTATCTATCTAT
>JAFIDM010009631.1:238663897-238705238 GCA_023159025.1 Thereuonema tuberculata
TATTTATATTTCAGAAATTAATATTTTATTATATATTAATTTATTTTTACAGTAATTTTAATGGCAAATTATTTATATTTCAGAAATTAATATTTTATTATATATTAATTTATTTTTACAGTAATTTTAATGGCAAATTATTTATATTTAAAGAAATTAAACAAAAAAATAACCAATTGGAAATACTATGTAGTTTCAACAACAAAATAGTATAAATTAGCAGTATAAACTAACTGACGCATACTATTACAGTTACGACATACTTTATAATTCTAATACGAAGCACCCAAAAATCAAAGACAAATATCTGGCTTTACTGTTTGTAATTTCAAATATTTCATTACTGAAATGGATGTTATCGGTTATTGATTTATATTCTTGTTTTGCGAATCACGCAGAGTCCAATTCTCTCAATTTTACTTTGATTTCTTGGTAAAGCAATGTTTATGTTATTTTATTGATATTAAGCGGAAAGATGGTAACTTTTCAGTTTCAGATATTTGTATGTTTAACACATTTTAAATTTAAATTCAAGAAAGAATACACTAGTATCAAATAGAATAGCTTTGCACCCCATTTAATTAATTAATATTTGAAATACCTTGCAACTTTTCACCGAATTATTCTTCGGTTAGGCCTAAACCATTAGGTCTAAAATACTGCAGTGACTCCATTTGCAATAAAAGAATCGAAATCCAAAAGAAGTTTCGCAATGAAATATGTAGTAAGTGCTTCAAAAGATAAATGCGTTAAGACCTTCTGTTAAAACGTCTTAAACGACCCAAGAAAGTAAATAACATGTCAAACTGTTGAAACTACAATAAATTGCTCCTGGAACAAGAATTGCTTTGATGCTATTGTAAATGCAAAAACCACTACATCTGCTTTTTTTCAAAAACAAACTCACAGATCAAGGACAACAGAAAAAAAAAAAAAGACCAGAAAAAGAAGTGAAAATGTTTCAACAATAGAAGGGAAAAAAAAGTTTAGATCAAAAAATCCTGATAAAGCAGAAATTGAAATAAAATAAACGTAAGCAAAATGAATCACAGGATTAACTTAAGTACTTCTAAAATAATAATAATAATAATAATAATAATAATAATAATAATAATAATAATAATAATAATAACAATAATTTTTTTTTTATTGTTATTACAAAAAAGGAAAATTCAGTACAGACCCGTTAGGGATAAAGTATCCCTATCAAACGGGTTCTGGAAAGTATGCATATACAATATTTTAGTAATTTTAAAAATAAATAGTGATAACAGTAAAAGTAACTATAATAATATCATTAATAACAATTATCATAACAATAATGATAACAACAGTTATAACAATAATCATTAGTAATAATGATAATAATCAATAATCATTATAATAATACATTATGAAATTTATATAAATACATTTCAAATTAAATAAATAAAAATAAAAATAGCAATGATATTAACAAATTATACAAATAAATTTCAAACTAAATAAATCAAAATATAAATAACAATGACATTAACGATAACAGTTATCATAATGATAATAATGTAATGATAATAATAGTACAACAATAATCATTAATAATACATATATTATGAAATTAACTATAATATAAAACAATTTAAAAGTATAAAATAATTTTAATAAATAAGAATATTCGTACATTACGGGCACGCTATAATGTGTCAAATATTATAATATATAAGATTTTATATTCCAGGTATAAATTTATAAGTAATTTATATTTTATCTTTCTTTTTATTATTATTTATATATGGATAAATTACTTTAATATTATCTTCTGTTCTTAAATTATAATTTTGTGTATTAGGGCCATTCCGTGCAGAGAGCAAAAAAATATTTTTTAACATAGAAAAATGTTAATGAATTTTATTTGTAGAAAAAACTGTGCTCTTTCTCATGATGCAAAAATTTTTATTAAACTAAAATTTCATTAAAAAAATACCTTTTAATATATAAGTAGATAAAAAATTTGAAGAGGCATGATAAAACTATTGTCATACACATAACATTTGAATCTAAAAAGTTTTTATAACTTCTAATTTAGTCAAAATTTTAACAAAACTTATTTTTCTCTTTTAACTAAATATTAAGACGACTTTTGTAAAGTTATATAAAAATCTATTAAAAAATGAAAAAATTGTACAACTTTCAAAATATGTCACACACATAACATTTTGTTACGTGTGTGACAGATTTAGAAATAAATCTTGAAATTTTAAAATAAATTTTGAAAAAATTTTGTAAAAAAAAACCAAAAAAAAAACAAGATTAGGAACAAATTTAAAATACTTAATATTAAAGAAAAAATTATTTATAAAATAATTATAAATAACATTTATAATGTCAATACGGAAAAAAAAATCAAAATAATTAAAAAATAACTATATACAATTGGTTAAAAATCTTTAAATTGAATAATAATTTTGATGTAAGATTAGAAAACTATATAAAATATAGATTATTCAGTCAAATTAATTGGGAAAAATATAATTCTAAAACTAATACTTTTAGTGTTAAAAATGTTAGAACTTTATTAATATCTGACGTGATTGATGAGAATATTACTCTAAATTTTTAACTTTTAACTTTTGTTAAGTTTATTTTGTATTAGATAATTAACAAAGGGATGTTTAGACTGGATGATGTTTCAATTTTATAAGTAACTGTTCAGATAAGAATTGATTTAAATAACTTAAAGTTGATTTGAAATGTTAAATAAACATTAATAAAAATAATTATTGATTGACTTATTGTATAAATGTTTAAATATCATGTAATATTTTAATACATTTTTATCCTCATCATTTTTAAAAGCAAACTTTTACTTTGAATTCACATGGTCACACACGTAACAATCAGGGTGTCACATACGTAACGCAGATTTTTAATTTTCATTTATTCAATTATTTATTAAATTTAAATTTTAACTGTGATTTTAGATGGTATGGTAAATAAATTATTACCATATTTTTTAATTTAAATGTGTGGCAATAAAACTCACAGAAATATATCATTTAATGTCATTACTGAAAATTTGCTTTTTTTCTAAGTCACACACGTAACGTTTTTTAAAAAGCTATTTAAAAAATAACTATTATATCAAACAGATAGGTTTCTGCATAAAAGAATATGGTAAAGTGTATATTATTTTAAAGAACATTTGTTTGGATTTTTAAATACGAAATATATTGAAATCATTTACAAGATCAATTGTAGAACAAGGGTTACAATTGTTAGTTTGTTTATGTAGACAAAAATGTGAATGAAAATAGATTTTTGGAAGGAAGTTTCTTAATTGTTTTTTTGGTCTGATACATTTTATTTTTTTTCTTTATTTATTATTAATTTGTTATCATGCATCCATTTTTGAACAATATTAAAATTTTCTTGAATAATATTATTTGCAATTTGTGGATCAGTATTTACAGCATAGAGTACGATATCATCTGCATATATGTACATGTAACAATTTTTTATTAATTAAAAAAGATTATAAATATAGATTACAAATAAAACAGGTCCTAGATTAGATCCCTGTGGAACACCATATTTAATTTTTTTTCTCTTACTTATTTTGTTGTTAATATTTACATATATTTTTCTGTTATTTAGGTAATCCTTTATTATTTGTAAAATATCACCTCTAATTCCAATAACACTTAATTTTTTTTATTAATAAATCACGATCTATTACATCAAATGCTTTCCTTAAATCTATTGTTATAAGAACTATAAAAAACTATTTTTATTTAATTTACTATTTATACGGCTGCTGAAATTTTCTAATAATGTAGTAGTATTTTTTGATCTTTGGTATGCATATTGATTTTTATTTATTATATTGTAAGCTTTTGTGAATTCTTGTATCTTTTGTGTGAAATATTTTTCTATTATTTTATTAATTGTAGACTGTATGGCTACAGGACGATAATTTTCAAGTTGAAATTGGCTATTGATTTCATATATTGGTATTATTTTAGATATTTTTTATTGATTAGGATATGTTTTTGTATGAATAATTTGTTTTATCAAAATAGAGATAATTTTTGAAAAAGTGACTTTTATTTCTTTAATAGATATTAAATAGATATAGCTTAAATGTTAGAAATGAAATCTCAATTCAGTTGTAAGCTATAGCTTGATCGGTAAGGTTTCGGACTTCTATGCTGTAGGTTGTCGATTCGAATCAGTCTTTCTCTTCGTCTGTCCTTATTTCCGTGGGATAGACCAACGGTCGCGGTGCTCGGCTTCCCTGCCACACTCACAACATTAACATAATACTACGTATAACTATCTGAAAAATTAGGAATTCTTCAATAACATAAGAGAGATGGAAGTTGCATTCTTTGTTAGAGGAAAGAGCAAATTAATAGTGAACATGAAAAGAAATGAAATCATTTTGAGGAAAATTGATAACCTAAAACAGTACTCTAGAAATACAGATTTTGGAATGCATAGTGTATTTTTTTAATTTAAAAAAAAAAAAAAAAAAAAATAGATATTATCATGGTGATTCAAAAAAATAGATATGATAACATTTACTGAATGTGTTTTTGTATCAACCAAAAATTCTGCATTCAGTGAAAACAATTGAAAATGATAATATAGAAAAAAAAAAATATAGCTTCAACTGTTTGACAGAAATTGAAATATAGATTAATAAAAGTTTGACAAAGAATTATTGTAAAAAACCAAAATATGACCTATAAAAATTTTGAAAAACTTACAAGATTTGAAAAAAAAAAAATTAAAAATTTGAAAATCTGGCTGGAAAATATGAAAAAAAATCCTCTGCCGGAAGACGTAATGTAAAATATTATTTAAATAGAAAGACTTCAAGATATGGATAAAATTAACAAATTCTATTCACAGTTTTGTAGTAAACACAAACATCAAACCACTCCGTAATTTTCACCATTCGGACAACTCTGAGTAAGTGGCCAGTACCAGCTTTAAACCGGAAATGGCTAATTCTGTCGAGGGTATCATAGTAGTTCTCAGTTTAGTCGATGAGTAGAGATAGACCGACAATTTTGCCCATTTACCGCTATTTTCCTGAGCCGATCAGCAGACACCTAAAACAGGAAGCGGTCTAGTTCGGAAGTCGGATCCCTCCCCCACTCCGCAGCTTCCAGTCCATGGGAAGTACAACGAGTTACGCCTCAGACTCCGGGTTTGGACTATAGAAGGCATTATACCGTGACCTTCGAATGCTTTAGAAGGTCACGATTATACCCATGCGCACAAACACACACACACATATACGTACACATAATGTTAACAGACAAGGGACTACTACTAGCTCCCCCACGGGAGTCGCTAAAAAAACTTAAAATGCTGCTGCTTTTTTTTTTTTTCCAAATCGATATTGAAAATTCATTTTCAGAAATATCAGGAATTAGAAGTAACGAGTTTTAATAATTTTAATAATAATCCAATTCTGCCTATTTCATATAATCAAACATTTAAATGTGAAGTTATTTCAAAGGACATCTTTTTTAATCTACTGTCTTAAGGAAAGTTAGATTCTTAAAATCAAGTTTTAAAGCGAGTTGTATATTCCTTCCCCCACCCTCCTTTCCACCAATACCTTCGAACTGATGAATAGAAGCGGACTCACTTACGGCAAACAATAAATTTCGTTTTGAAATTCAGCAGTGCATCATTTTCAAATTCATGTAATTTTAAATTTGTTTTGATTTTATTAAAATGAATTAATTTTGGTATCTTAATCAATTTTCAAACAAATGGAAAATTACAACATAGAATATTTTTTGTATTCCACTGGTTTTGTATTTCGTTGCATTGAGACTTCTTTGTAATGTTTTCAGGGCTTAAATAATGAAATAAAGAAATGTAAAGCCCACATTACGTTAGGAAAGTAGTTGAGTTTTTTCAGATGCAATATTTTTTATTGTAAAATTAACAAAACAACAAAATATATTTATTTAAGTGACTTAAGAGAGATAATGTTTGCAATAGACAACAGCCAATAAATAATTATTCATATTTGATATGTTCCAAAACTCACAATCATAGTTAGTAAATGTAAATGGTGATATATTAAACTAATTTTACGATGATTTAATAGGAAAAAAAGCATGTCTTAATGTCACTGTTTGTCCACGTAACAACGATCTCGAGAAATTAAAATGGATTTGCTGAAGAATGATAACAATAGCGAATTGCGTGTCGCATAATGACAATAAAAAATGTCTCTTATTTAAAGAAAAATATATCTTTTTATTGTTTCAGAATGAAAATTGTTTCACTCGAGAATACTAACCAGCGTCGGAAATCTAGTAATACAGCAATGAATTGCTTAATTAAATTTTATCCAAAGAGCTACAAAGGTAAAACTGTCAGTTTAAATACTAAATCTGATCCAATTGTTGTAACTCATTTATCACCCGCAGCTTCTTTTAATAAAACCTTATTCAATTGAGATGAGGAATTCTGGCGGGAAGATCATCGTTAGCGAAAATTCCCCGAATTCTCTCAACACAGCATATGCATTCCGCTAAGAAATTTTATTAAGCGTAGTTCAAAACATGCAGAAAACCGTAGAAGACGATGTTCTTGAGATGCATTTTTTTAATGTAGTGAATGACTTACATGGAACAAATTTTTAATTAATTATTACAACTTATATTTATTGATCATTTTTTAAATTAATACGGCATGGTAACTTTCAAAACATAACATAAAACCTATTTACAGTTCCTTTAAAATCTTTAATAGCGTGAATTAGAGTTTATTAAGGTGCATGCACAGTTACTGTATTACGTTCCAGATAGCTTAAAGGCTATTTTCTGGGGAATGGCTAATTATATTAAAATTAACCATATTTATAAAATTTTATAAATGACTATCTAGTAAAATTCTCTAAGCTGGATATATAAAATTAAGCGTAAAGATCATTTGTGTTATAGTTATAATAAATATAGTTATAATAAATATAGTTGAAACTGCACTTACTATTCCGATCCCTTCATTTCTTTCTATTAAGCTATTTTATTCTGATAGTAGCACTCGAGCAGTGCCGCGCCAAGGTATGTTGGCGCCGGGGTGCCAGGCAAAAGTTCGCCGGGATGCCGCCCCTAATAAACTAAAGTATTTGCCGCCCGCCGCCGCCGCCCAAGACGTGCCGCCCGGGTGCCGTGCACCCCTCGCACCCCCGCTTGGCGCGGCCCTGCACTCGAGAGATAAAGCTTTGACCTAAGAAATATGTATGTTAGATTTTTACATTACAGTTGTTATCAAACAAAAAAGTGTGTGTGTGAATAGCTATTTAGCAGAATCAAATTGGCATCTCTGAATATACTATTTAATAGCTTTAAGAATCCCATCAATAGGTAATGAAGCCAACAGGGAGATTATTGCTCCAGCGATCCTCGCCAACAGGATAAGTGATGGTCGAAGATCAGTTCAACGCACGTCTGCTCTTAACATGTTCCAAGTTGGCAAAGGTTAGGTGGATCCTAGCGCCGTTACTGGGATGCTCTAATGATACAGAAATAATGTAAATATCTGCAGATCAGTGTTATTGTCTAAGATCTGCGATAAAACAAAATAATAGGCCTTAATATCTTATTTGCTTTCATATAACTAACTGCAGATTTTAAGTTTACTGTAAGTTTTCAAAATTATCATATAAATCAATTTGTGTGTTTATAGGAAGTTTTCGATGGATGACTGATCGAAACACCACTGATACGTCGAAATTTTGTTCTGTGGCTAAAACGGAGAATACGGCACAAGCCAATCACAGTCTTCCTAAGGATACATCTGCGCAGGGATACATGATGGTGTCGACGGGGGCGTTTTACCAAGTTATTTTCTAGTTGATTGCCCCTTTTAGCAAGAGAAGGCTTCAAAAGATACCGTAAAGTGCAGTCTTACCTTAATCTCATTCTACCTTTCACTAGTTAATTGAAAAACTAAAATTCATATCTTAAAAGTAGTGCCAAGGCAGCCATCTTGTCGAAAGCTGTGTTTTAACCTAGTTCTGTTATTTTAAAAATATGGTTTTAAAAATTACTGTAAAATTGAAATGATAAAAATGGATAAACAAATGTTGACAATAACTACAAAGAAGTTCCAAGATTCAATGAAACAAAAGATTCAAACCTGTCGCGGATGGATATAGATTTATGATTGAGAATAAACTTAAACTAGATAAAATGTTCAGCTTTTCATCGCTGCGACGACTGAGCATGCAGCGTTGAGGGTAGAGGACCCATTTCAAGGACTGGGGGTTGGTAGAGACCAAAATTAATCGTGCTTCTATTTTAAATTGGATCATAAATAAGCATCATATTAAACTTTATAGAAATCATTAGCCTTTTCAGTGAAGGATTTCGAAGTCATTTTTGAGGGATGGGAAGGCTGGAAATTCAAATAAATGGCACTTTGTTTTTAGTTGGACCAAAACTAACCAACGTATCAAATTTTATTGGAAATCAGTCCAGTCGTTTTAACGTAGTACGCGTACAAACAGACAAACTAAAAATTTTACATGTTATTTATAGATACGGGGAAACTTTGGGAATTCTCATCCCCCTCCCCCACTTACACACCATCACCACTAAAAATATTCAAAAGCTAGCGTTAATTTTATTTCACTGTTACCTCTGTGTTTGGCTGCTATGTGAATCCGATATTGTGATATCCCAAAGATAGACAGTTGTATTGATTTTATCAATGGCATTGATATCTAGTCTATTGTCTTCTATTGTTTCTCTTTAATGATGGCAACGTCCCAGTGAAGTTTACATAGACTCCTTTTCCCAGAAATGGATTTGTTTTGTATTGGATTGAATAACTCTTTTTGATTAATATCTGTCGCAAAAACTTTTGACGTGCTTTTTTTTTTTACTTGACCACATTTGTATTTACAAAACTTCGGTTGACAGTTGAAGGTTGAAGAACGATCCTTTAATAATTATTAAAACAATAAGGGGATCAAAATTGTCATATCATAATTTTCAAATGTCAGAATCATCATCATAATAATATGTTTATGTGTATGTATGAGTACACAAGTATTTAATGTCATAGTTCCATATATTATTTGTTTGCTTTTATCTACGTTTACAAATTTGCATTGTTCTGTAATTTTATATGCATTTATATGATTGTACAAATTTATATGTAGAAATTGTACAGTTTGTATTATTCTATTATCTGAACGTAGTTATATATAAAGACCATGTATTATTCTTCCCCATAATATGAAAAGAGAGATAAGGAATCCGTCTTAATGTTTAATTTTATTAGAAACTTCACTATTCTTGAAAATACGCTTTGATAAATCTTTTTAAATAATTCTTTATCTCCAGTAATTATATAACTTTAAACAAAATAAGAACTTGTTTATGGCAGTCATTACTCTCTTAATGAGACTTACAATATTTAAATTGTATTTGTTTCATATTCTTTGTGAAGTTGATATATTTCTCATAAATTATAATAAAGGGTCCCAACTTGGCTCCTTGAAGGATACATTTGCTCATTATTTTTTAGATTGCAAGTGAGACGTTATAAATTTTCGCATCGTTTAGAAGCCTGATTTGAAAGATAATAACGAATTTCTGCCAGAAAAACAACTTTTTGTAGTGATTATTTTATATCTGAGTTGATTTTGACATGACATATTAATTTACTGCTTTGTAAAATATACATTAATTGACCTATTTAACATTTTTTTTCTTTAATTTCTTACTTAAATTATTCTAAGTGAAAATTGTTGAAAAAAAAGTATTGCCACTGTGATGTTTCCAGTCTTCACATTAAATCGTTTCCCTATCAGAATGTGATGTTAGCTTTGTCATCTCATCCTCAGAACATAATATGAGACAGTAGCGTAAGCAAGGAAGTGATTTTGGAGGTCAACCCCTGTCTAATCTAGAATAACATTTATTACCTTAAGAAGAATGTTGAATAAAAAAATTAAAAAGTAATTACACTATTAATATTTTCTTAAGCAAATATTGATATCGTATATATTCATATCAATATATGATAGAATATTTTAACATCTTTTTTAACACCGTAACCTTCCCCCTCCATTTGCTGTGGGTTATATGCCTACATGATTGTATAATAATTTCCGTATTTTACCAGTAGGTTCATAAAAACCCGACATTCCGCTTAATCTTTTAGCGAATAACAAAGATTATTAAATGAATGAAATAAAAGTTGAAGTACTTAATCAAATAATTACACTAATATCTCTATAGAGTCTTTGACTTTAGGTTCAGAGTGAATTGCATCATCATTGCTTTTATCACCTTTTGAAAAATACAAAGCGTGCCATTTATTAAAAAATAAGCTACATTGTTTGAGATAAGTTCGCAGAAGTCATGTGACTGATAGGCTATCACGTTCACGTTGGAACCTAGCACTGCTTGACGAGATGCCAATCAGTGATGCCTCCCAGACGTCCGCGTAACCTGGCTCATCCTAAAAACACGTAATCGAATTCAATCGAGTATCAAATAACGCTGGCTTCCTCCCCTTGACATTTTGCTTCCAACACGTACACACAGCTCACCATAAAAATTGAAAAGACAATAAAACTGATCGCTTTTTTATTTAAGGTTTTTAAATTTAGTTTAGGGAATAGATAATTAAAATGACTGCCCAACTGTACTTCGGCGGAATGACGGAGCTCGTAACGAAGGATTTCAGATATAAGAGGTATGAAAGGGTGTGTGAACTGGAATTTCTTTTATCAGTTATAGTGGCATGATTTATCTCAACGCATAGGCAAAGGGATAAAGGTGTTCCACTGCAACGCCATGCGCTCGATATTTAGGATCTAATGATCTTCGACCAATGGGACTAGTTGAGGTCTAATGATCATTCCGATCATTTGTTTACTTCAAAATTTCTTACTTTTTAGAAATTGCTGAATTTGTCCAATTTGGCAGTGAATTAATATATTATTATAATAATTCCACACTAGTACTATACTTATTCAGATTTCTCATTTCTCCATTTTGGGTAATATTAAGGTAAAACTAGAAGATTACAATATCAAAGCCATCCAAACACAGAAATGTAAACGTTTAAAAAGCGAAAGATTTCGGTACAGCGTAACTTAAAAAGCTGATTTGTAAAACATCTTAACCATTCAGTCTGAGCCTATTTTAATTACGCTAAACAGAATTCACCTAATTCATCACAGTTTGTGATAGGAGCATTGTTAGGTTTTTTTTGGCGCCCAGGATAAATAGGAAATGCAGGGAATACTTTGAAACTCAAGCCATTCAACCAAAAAATAAATAAATCAATAAATAAATAAATAGCATCAAAGTTTAGATGTAGGTCTAATTTTTTTCTTTAAAATCTCGTTCATCTGTATTCTATTTCGCTTACCCCTGCCGGGATCGCCATTCGTCCTATGAAGGGTACTTAGTATTTTAAATTAGCATACAGAACAGCTCATATGCTAATTGAAAGTACTCTGCCAAAGCAGTTTCGAACTATTAGCTCTTCACAAGCACAGTTACTCATTATTTTGGGTCAGACAAATATAACAGTGAAACATTGGTTCCACAGTCAACAAAAAAATAAACAAAGAATTTTTTAAAAACAGAAGACACAAAAATAGTTTCTTTGGCAACTCTAGTTAAAACACAGAAGGAAATTAATAATAAAATAATTAAGTTTAAAATTTACGCCAACAATTAATAAATTAACAGATTCCTTTGGGTTAGTATACTCCCATTCAGTTAATTAAGACAGACTTAGAAATACAAATAAGAAAGATACAAATATTCATTTTTTGTATTCTAACAGAAAATCCGTTGTCTTGTGTTGCTGATGAAACCTTTTCAAGTCAGTTATTTAGATCATTTAATTGTTGCATTAGACCATTTTTAATTGTTACAGAAATTAAATCTTAATTATCTATACGTTATGAAATTTCATTGAGGCCAGCGGAACACTGCCACATGAATTTCCTCACTAACATGTTCTTAGTGAGCTTTTTATTGGTTATTTTTGCTTTGGAGGCTCCACTGCGATTCCGAGTTTTATTCCTATTAGCCTCAGTACCGAGACCTCGCCGTTTACTGGTAACTACTCCTAGCTGATGATCGCCAAAGAGCGTGAAACAGCCGTACTAGGATGTCACTTAGTAAACACTTCGTCTCACCCATTGTTATCTGTTTATTAATTCACTAACTTTTAAAAGTTACCACAATATCTCAATATTGTATCACAATATCATAATATTGAAAAGGCAGCAAAATCTATACAAAGTTAACGATATATATGTGATGTTCTTAAATATTTACCTAACGTGTTCACATTATTAATAAAAGAAAATAATCAACTACTTTCATTAAGTAATACAGTGATTCAGTTCGCATAACTGTGTGCCGGGAGATCCTAGTATAAATTAATGTAAAATAATAAGGTATATTATAAAATCTGTAAATACTTTTCAATGGCTATATAACCTTTCTGATACTGCTATAATTTATGAGATACAATCAGATGTAATAAAGGAATTGGGAAATACTAAAAATTTCAAAGACTTCATCTAAGGTCTAACACTAGTCCTACAGAAGTTAAAAATTCGTCCATTAGCTAAAAAATCTTGCCACGTTCCAAACATACCAGAAAGATGCAGAATTTAGTTCACTTGCAGTTGAGTAAGAAGCACTGACAGGAACAATCAAGGCTTCCAATTCGAGGAAGAATGTTCCAGACTGACGCAAATGGTGGAAACACTAAACAAAATAAATTAGAATTGACAGTAAATGAGATTCCGAGTGCAGAACGCTTGCAGGCTTTAGAGACTAACTATGCAAATCCTTCCAGACATTCCAAATGAAACTCATGAAAATTAACTTTCTTTCTAGATCTGAAAGGGCTTAAAAAGTCTCGATTTCCATTATTCGCTTTCATTGTTAGCCATTAACTATTTTAAATTTTACGATGAATTTTCAGGACCTTGCACTCTTGTATTAAGCCACAAACATAATAGTCCCAATTTAGAACATAAAACGGCGGTATGATCTTTGGATTTACAGTGTTTAAAGGGTTAATTTGCACTTTTTTGGCAAGCAGAAACATCAACTTAAGTTTGTGTCTGTATATGCGTGTGTGTGTGTTTAATTACTGTCTTTTTCGCCAACTATATGACAGGAAATTTTGGGATACTGATAGTTAAGAAGAATATAAGAATATATAAATATTTAAACTCTAAAAGTCTGGATCCAATATTCAAATGATACAGAAACCTAATTATGAAAATTTTATCTAAACACTTTTGTTATTAATTTCTTTGTTTAATTTAAAAAAACAAACTGTATTTTTTTGAAAATGCATTCTGACAATAGACTTTTTTGGGAGACAGTCGAATAATTTTTTTTGATAATAATTTCGATATATTGGGGGTGTTTGAACGCAAATAAAATGAATTTCAATAATAATGAATAAATAATAGCATGAAAATATAACACTTATATTTTTGACGATTTTATATAAGAACTTTCAGATTTTTATGAGCATAGTTTAAAAGATATGGGGCGGTGAAAACCACCAGTACTTTCCAGTAATTTACGAATCTCAAAAATCTAATGTAATGACCAATGCAATGGTGAAGTTAGTTTTTTCTTGATTAATAGCAGATTATCTACGTTGCGTTAACAATGGTAACACTGAAGCGTGATTAGTCAATAAAAATGATTTTGTACAGATGAGTGGCTTCTGTAAAATCTTCAGAATATTTTTTAACGTTTTAACTTAAAATGATAGTTGTAATTTTCATAGGTATTAATTATTTTTAATAAGTAGTAATAAAAGGAAACTTGAATATTAAGTAAAAATTATTAATTCCAAGAAGTTAGGCTTCAAGTTCTTTTTAGAACTTCTTATTTTAATTATACTGTATTTAAATATGGTTAAAGTAAACAATCAAGTTTTTATTTACAGTTAATTTAATTACGATATTTGTTCTGAAAAATTCAATCAGTGATCAAAAAGAAAAAAATTAAAAAGTGATATATTTATTGGCAGAGATTAACATTAAAAACTTAGGCTAGAGGAAATGGATAGGTGCCAGGAGAAACAAAAAATCGAAAGAGAAAGGGTTTGAAGGTGCATCAATAATGTACAAGTAATGGATCCCGTAACCCCCATTTAGTGAATAATGGAAGACGCCATTGATTTACTACAAATACTCGAATGACGTCATCTCCAATATAGTCTTTCCATATAAGTTCATTTTAGCTTGTCATTTCTCCTGAGAAATACACAATTTATTTGTCATAAAGATACGATGTTTCTGATTCTCTATTGATTTTTTTTTTCTTTTTATTTGCCTTTTTTATTTTCTCTTCCACCTCTCCATTGAAGGAGGGAACACAATAAGAGCTCTATTTCTTGCTAAAAATCAATTAGGGATACTAAAGAACTAACAATAAAAACTTGAATAATTTGTGATCAAATTGAAATTTGCGCTTATTATAAAGCTTTCAGGAATTTATTTATTTACATACATAATGTTAATGCGAAACTATCCCAAATTTCTAAATAAAACAAGAAAATTAAAGTTGGTGTGTCAATTTTTGAATGCTCGCAAGACACGACATAAAACATTTGTTCAATCAGATGTTAAACTTTCAGCTTTCCTAGATAATTAGTTGCTTATTTATCATGAAAACGAGAGTCGTGTAATGTTGTTTTGTGTAAAGGTTTGGTAGTAAAACGCCGATTTTTACCAATATCATCATCTATCCCACATTGAATATAATTCAACCTCCAAACACGTTTCACTTATAAATTTACTTTCTCGAGTAATAATTTACTTGATTGCGATTCGGGGAGGGTTCAGTCCTCGGCGGTGATGGGGGATTTTTTTTTTCCTTCTCAGAGAAAAGCCCTGTCTGGTCCTAGAATCCATCCTAGGATTGTCCAATAGGTGCCGAGTTTAAATTTAACCCGGGATTAAAGGCGGGTGGGCGTCGGGTTGACCACCCGATCTAAGCTGTTGATCGTGAAACGCCGGGAGCCTTACCTCCTGCGATCACAAGGGCCACACAGGACTATAATGTTATAGTTATGGAGTTTAAATAGTTATTCTTCCCTTTATGTTTTTCCTATCTCTCCTCTGTTTTTCAGGAGTTTTCAATATACTTAAAAAAATATAATGGCTTAATAAGTTATTAATAAAATTCACATGATAATTCACATTTCAATTAATTTGTACTTCTTTATTTTTTTAAGCAAATATTTATGCAACTATTAGACTACCACTTATCCTATTAACAAATATTATGTGAAATAATCACAGTAAATTCCCTAAATTATTTACAAAGTAGTAAATTAATAACAGTATTTTACTAAAAAGCTTGGTAATTGAATCTTTAGAGCTTTCAACCACACCCAATGGTAATAATAATGTAATCACTGTGATTGCGAAACTTCAGTCAATTGGTTATCTCATGGGTATCCTAGCATCAGTCTCACAAAATCTACATAAGTAGAAGTAACACAAGACACTGACCTAACTATTTAACTTATAAAGAACACGGTGACCTTACTGGGAGGGGAGGAAAAAGGGTTCAATTGCTGAAAATCCGAATGAATAGAGTAATAGAAGTAAGGAAGATGCAATGGGCTCGCTACCTTCTTCAGAACCTTCAAGAAAAATTTAAAACCAAACACACAAACAGAAACGGAATTGAAATGTTTTGTTATCAGTATTTTCCTTACTTTCGTATCTTTTGTATCATGCTTACGAAAAAAGTTAAATAGAAACTGTCAACTGTTAGGCAATTTGACTATCAATAGCTAATTAGTTGTCCTGGAGTCCTTTAAAAACTAAAATATTCATAAATCTCTGAATTTTATATAGATTTCATAAATATTTAATACAGGGTGGTCCTGAAATGGTTGACCACACTTGAATGCCCGATGCAACGTAGCAAAATAGCGAAAAAAAAAGGCCATATAAAACATGGGTGCGGAAATTATTTATTCAGAAGTTATAGAATGATTAAGACGTACTTAGGTAATGGTATAGCCATTGCGTCTACTCTGGCCGTTGGACAGGCAGAAGAGGACCAAAAGTTTGGCCTGCACTCTCCGCGACTTAAATCCTTTGGACTTTTTTTTCTGGGGCTATCTGAAAACGCTAGTATGCGCTACACCTGTTGTCAATGCGTGACCGCATTGTGGATGAGTATACAACAATTCAAGCTACCCCTGGCATGTTTGAGCGTGTCCGGCAATCCTCACGACGACGCAGGTGTGAGGCATGAGCCTGCTGTTAGAGTCCACTTAGGACACCTCATTTAACACAATAGCCTATGTATATATTAATCATTCTGTAACATCTGAATAAATCATTTTCGCACCCTTGTCTGAATGAACTTTATTCGTTATTTTTGCTACTTTGCATCGAGCCTTCAAGTTTGGCCATCCATTTCAGGGCCACCCTATATATGTTTAATTCTTGTAACTGATCAGCCTTCAGATCAAATTTCATAGTTTGAATTTCGTTGTTTAATACAGTATTACTCAGATATCAGATTTGCTTTTATTTATTTATTTATTTATTTTTTGTAGTAAGGTTCACTTATATTGAAGACTTTAAAGATACCAACAAAAATGCTTTCGAAGTTGGACTGATATGACTGCATTTGCATTTGTTCTTTGTGATTATTACACTCTGACTCTGTTTTAATCAGTAATCAGCAATCCTCATTTTCATTTTGAAAATTAAATTTTCTTACTTACTTTTCTAAATTAATAATTTCTTCTTTACTTCTAAAACAATTCAAATTTAATGTCCATTTCAGTATTTTAATCGATTCAACGTTCAGCTTCTGGCAAGTGAGCAATCCAGTTGGTAAATCTTGTCTTCAGGATCTTCATCTTTGTATTAGCCCATCGTCACTTTGTCCTTCAGCTAAATTCCAATGAGTTCAATTTTCTTTTACTTTCTCTGGATTTCTTTTTTCCTGAATTCCAATGCATTTCTAGGTCGCATCTTGCAACACGTTCCCTTTTGAAGTTTCTCTTCCCTATAAAGAAAGCAAAGTTAGTTAAAAACATTAAATGTATTATCCTTAACTGGCATTTTTCAGTTTCTCTTACATCTGAAACAAGGCAAAAAAAAAAAAAACAGGTTTCGTAGTGTACACGAAAGGATATGTTTCATTTTCGATCACTTCCTCTATGACACGAAGTGACCGCAAACCGGAACTCGTATTTTCCTCTAAGTCGTAAGAGTTCCATTAAAGTTTGACTCATCTCTGCCCGACTTGTAGTTTGTAGAGGAGTGACAGACTGAACTTAGAGTTCTGCTGCCCCTCCTCCCACACTATTGTGTACGGGTCCGCTAAAAAAAAGTAAAGTAAAGTATTCTCCTTTTCACCAGTAACGACTTCAGTGGTCATTTGCACATTGATATCTAAATTTGCAGAAAAATCAGAATATCTCAAATAGATAAAATGAAACTAGTTGATTGGATAAACCTAAACTCCTTATAAGACTAAATGTTCTTATTTGCTTCATATTCAGAACGAAATGAATAGATCTTTTTTTATTGAATCGCTTTCAGATGAAAAATATTCATAAATATCAATAAATGAGACCAAATGCTTATTACAATCCGCCTCCGATTTCTATGGACCACTGCTAATATTACTTTGGTTTCAATCCAGTAAGAGATTTTTTTCAATATTAAGAATAAAAAAGAAAATTCGTAAATGATTTTGGTGCAGTGCCATAAGCAATGTAACGCTGGCATCAACGTACGGATTTAATATGGATCCGAACTTCAGTATGTTTAGGTGCTTTGATAAAAATTTGATAACATTTAGCCGCTTTGGTAAAAATGTTTGATAAAAATCCGACGTAACAGGTTTTGGAAAAATATCTGTCTAAGGAATTTTAGAAAAAAACAGTGATTGACAAGTTACTACTGTATAGAAATAACTTAAAGGTGAGAATATGCCTGGACAGTGGCCTCAAGGGGATCTGTCTTGATGATGCATTTGCATAGCAAGACCACTATGTTATTTATTATCCATCTCAGATTTCTGTGAACCATTGTTGAGTGGTTAACAATGGCTACATGATTTCTTTCTATTAAAAGACCGTAACAGAAACTTAATTTAAACTAATTTTAATTGTTGCTGTGATCTTATGGAAAGTAATCATATGTCCACAATCAGGGCCGTCGCGTGGACGGGGCGACCGCCCTGGGCGCCGCGGCAACGGCAACAGGAGATTGCGTTTTTTTTTTTGGTTGTTGAATTGAAGATGCCGTTTTTTTTTTGGTTGTTGAATTGAATTCATGGGGCGCCTGACGAAATCTTGCCCCGGGCGCCAACAAACCACGCGACGGCCCTGTCCACAATAGTGATCCCCAGAATATAAGGTTACAGTATTTTCTTTGGCGTAAAGAGAATAGCTGATGAAGATTGTGAGAGCCCAAACCTCCCCTAACACCGCAACTGCAAGTAACAAATAAATCATATTGCATAATTCAATTTTTGGTCTCTTTGACCTGTTATTACATCGATACTTAAAATTCGATCACTTTCCAGTAATCTTCTCAGGTGTTTCCATTACTTATTTTTTTAGCGTAATTTCTGAAGTAAAGTGAAAGAATAAGACCAACTTCTTCAGATCTTTTATGTATGCGAAAATATATCTAATATATCTATGTATATCCCCTAACGATTTTTGAATCAGCGAACGCATCTTCTTGATACTTGGCATAGAGGTTTATGGAAAAAAGATTTTAATCCATTAATTTTCAAAAAGGAAATTATTCATATCGTCGGATTCCGACGATATTTCATACAGGCCCGTTTACTGATGACTGTTCCTTAGCTGATGATCGCAATATTAGCGTGAAATAGCTGTTCTAGGATGTCATTTAGGAAACAACTTGGTCTCACCCTTCAGGAAATTATTCACTTTCGATAAATTTAATATAAAATACCCAATCACGCGCTCAGTAGAACAATGGTTAATAAAAAAATAATAAAACAGATGATTAGCTTTAGCTAAAGCTATCAGAATTCATTTCATTTAGGATCCAAGTTCTTTTAAGAAATTATTGCAATTATTTTTCTTTTTATAAATAGATTTAATGCCAGTAGATAATACTTCTGCTTCTGAGAGCGTATGAGAGCAGTATTGTTATTAAGTTCACTTCCTAAATAGAGTAGATGGGTCTTCTTTAAAGTTTCTGATTAAGTCTCAAACGATTGTAAAAAGCACTAGGATCGAAAAATAGAACTTACACGGAGCTAAAAATTTATAGCTAAAATCTTACATAATAATTTTTACATTCATTACACAATACAGGTATTATAGGTTAATATTTTCCCTTAATATGGATCGAAGGAAAAAAAAAAAAAGGAAGAAGAAGGATTAAAAAAAAAAAACAGTTGTAAAATACAATTTTAAGCCGAATTACCCTTGCGCATCTGTCAAATGATCACAGTATAACTCCCAACTATGTAACCTTGAATGCTGAAATTTTAGAGACACGTGTAGGTTGTAGGTTGTTATAAGAAAGATTCCTTTCCACATATCGCAAAAGGAAAGTATTTAAGCAAATAAAAACTAAAACATGTTAGACTTATAGTTACGGAGGAATAATCAGGATAACTCGTTTTTTTTTTTTGTTTTTTTTAAGGAAAGAAAAAAAGCAAGTACTAAAACCTTGTCTCGATCTTTCATTAAAATAAATAAATAAATAAATAAATAAATAAATAAATAAATAAATAAATAAAATCTTCCGCAAAAATACAATATGCATTTGTCGAATTTCCATGATTAAAAATAATTAAAATAAAAGTTTCATACTTTAAAGAGTAGGCAATTATCAGAAAAATACAACAAGTTGCTTCTTTTTTTACTTGATAATCGCAATATGATCAATACTAAACTTGTTCCTTACATTAAAATGTAGGGCTACCCGAATTTGGCGGGTGGACCAGTTTTTTTCGATTAACGCAGAGATGTTTAATGACTTTTCCAAAGGGCTAGTGGCAAAGACTGGACAAATCGCGGTCAGACAACCTGCGCACTACTGAACGATAATTATGTCATGATATCCAGATCATTTCATCGCAGACATCTTACGTCCTGAATAGGCTAAGTTATACAGTACATTAAATTCAAAGAAATTCAATAGATTTATTTCCCCTTCAGTACAACCAACTTAGCTAAATTGAATGCTGTAATCTTTGCGGGATAGTTTTCTCGTCCTAGATTAAGTACTGATTTAAAAAAAAATTGTCTGTTAATCACTGATTACGTATTGTTTCGAAATTCAGGTTTTCATCAGGTGTGATTCAGATTAAACAATTATATTAATTAATTTTTAGCCTACTTTCCTAAGCGAAGCTGAACTCGTAAAATCAGTTTGTTTGTGTATGTGTTTGTATGTATGTCCTAATAACTTTTGAACTGGTGACAAGGTCTTCTTGAAATTTGGCATGGACATTTAGAGTTAACCTAGAGTTTATATTTGCACTTTTTTTCGTGTTGATCCCTGTTGAGAAATTCGCGCTTGAAGGTGACAAAAATTTCCACAGAAAATCATTAGAAGCAATCAATGAATTCCTATCAATATCTTAACAATGGATATTAATCCGTTTAATTAATCCAGTATAACCTGCACTTGCTTTATATTGGATTTAGGCATTTAATTAATATTCAGAAAATGAGAATTGAAAATACTATTTGTATTTGGCAGATATATTTTACGAAGGCAAAGCGACTTTTCTTGTATGTTGTATGTGGCTTCATAAAAAATTAAAAAGTAAAAAGTAAATGCATACATACATACATACATACATACATACATACATACATAAAATAAAAAATCTTCTAACATTTTAATTAAAGTAGGCTACAAGTTGTTTCAAATATTGTTGGCTTATTTTAATCATAGAATTCTAATGGCAATCGTAATAGTAGAGGGTAGTAATCATAGACTATTTATATATATATATATATATTATTTGTAATTAAAATAAAAATATAATATACATTTTAATGACACATAAATATGGATTTCATTTGTTTACTTTCTCCATAATGCTCTGAAAGATTTCACAATAATCAAGGGAAAATATTTTTGTCTGAATTTAAAACGGAAATTCGCGTTTTCCGGCCTCTTCTACATATAATGGCGGAGAGACTGTTTTTCGAGTGTTATGTGTGTTAAGGTGAATAATTGTACAACTTCTTATTCTTATTTAGAATCTTCTGGGCAAGACAAGTAAAAAAAATAACGCATTTGTTTTATCAAATTTCGAATGTAATATTTGGGTCTTATTGTCTATATCTGATTAGTTATTTTTTTTTTATAGACCAGGTCTACGGACTCTTTATAGTATTGTCCTTAAACAGTAGGAACTTAAAGTGTACAGCATTGATCTAGATCAAACCTCACATGAGGATTTAGTCGTAGTTTCTCGACATTGTTAGATTTTGATTTAGATATTCCTACTTTAAAAGCTGAAATAAAGGCTAAACCAATCTTCCCCTTTGTAATTCAATCAATAATACACTGATTTACATTACATTTCATATCTGGAGATATGGTTTAATATTAAAAGATCTACGACAATGTAAGGCTTTTCAGGTGGACAAAATAATGGAAAATTCCATCAAATTAAATAAGAAAAAACCTCGCAATAGTTGCATGGGTGTTATTTTTAAAAAATTATAATCCATCATATTTTGTAATCGGATGCTGGATTTTTAAAACAAGGTATCTTAATCGAAAACTAGATAGATTACTGTGAGGAAAGGGTGCCAAAGAATCATGCCCAGTCAATTTTAATGGCACCCACTGAGAGATGTCTATTTGGACTTTTTGTCTTCTCTTTATTTTTGAATATGTTTTTTTTTTTTTTTTTTTTCAATTTTGCGCATCTTTAAAATTCTTTCATATGCATTTAGCACCCTAAATACAGCATTCAAGTCTGGCGATCTAGGCGATCAACTGGGTTACCTGCACTTGCCTTATTTTTATAACCAGTAATCCTGGTGATAAAAAATGTTCTTTTTATGTTTGTATCACGGAATTGACACTGTATAAATCTTAAAATATGCAAGATTTACATATATGACTATAATAAAAGCTATATTATATATCATAAATAATTACATAATTTTTGCATTTTTATATTTTTCTTGGTTTATAAAATAAATAAATAAATAAATAAATAAATAAATAAATAAATCCAATTCCAATAAAAGTAGTTTTCCAAATTTTTACGATGAAAATAATTGATGAGAGTATCGATGTAGTTTGTTTAATATACATTTAACATATTTTTCATTGGAATTTTTAACTTAAGGTAGAATTATGTGATTTATATTGAATTAAATGATTCGGTTAATTGGAAAAGGTTTTTAAAACATAGCTGTGCAGAACTGTATCATGAAAGCCAACTTATTGAGTTAAGAAATAGAGCAGGTTACTTTATTATTATTAATTTAAACATAAAAATAATTTATATTAAAAAATTAAATACATTGAAGCAATAGGAGCTTCTTTCCCGTCAGTGGATGTGTCACAGTGTTGAACCTTTCCTTATAGATTATTGACGATGATACACAATATTGAAACTCATAATTTAAAAAATATATATTATTATTTATTTATTAATTAGTTTTGCTTTCTTATGTTAACATATATATTCAGGAATTTGGGAAATTCCTGGGATGTTATATGATGGTCCAACCCAAACAAAAACCGTCCTTTTCCCGATTCGGGGGAGGGGGCAGACGGCGGTGTTATTAATAAAATAATGATCTTCCCAATCAAGAAAACAGGTCCAAAATGCTTCTTTCATTTTCGGATGCACTGGGGGGGGGGGGGGGGTTACAACTCATACCAACCTGCTTCTCGGTACTCCAATGCATATCTGATATGCCGATTAAATATTACAAAGGAAAACGTTTATTATTCGAATCTTTTTTAATGTTAATGTTTTCAAGATTTTTTTGTTAATTTTTTCCGTTATCAAATTTGGGCCACTGTTTGCCCAGCACTGTTTTAAACCTTTCTGCCACATCGCAGTGGAATCGGTGGAATTTTTCATGACCCGGAAGTACTTTCAGGAAAGGCTGCGAGATGGCCGGTGCACCTGTTTATTTTCAAAATAATCGCAGCTCACCAAGTAATCATTTCTAAACAATAAATTCGTAATTTATATTTAAATACAATTTTTATGGGAATATTTTCATATTAAAAAACCTAAATTTATATGTAGAAACATGCAAATCCCGGTTTTTCTCAACCGGAAGTTCAGCTCGGGGGTCATATGACGTCGTTTCTCACTGGTCTCTCCGCCATTTTGGAATTGGATTTGCATCTTTGTGGTCGGGGATTCCGGTGTATCGCAGATTCTGCGGAATCTGGAGGGGGTCTGTGTAACCCCGAGTTTAATTTCCTTTTCCTTATTGTAGCTGCAAAATGATGTCAGGAGGACAAACTATCAGCGATCGTTTAACAGCGGCCAGACATAGCATTGCTGGTCAAGGACTGGCCAAATCCGTGTGTAAATCCACAACAGAAGAGGTCATCGGACCTAAAAAGAAACACCTGGACTGTAAGTATTACCACTAATTCCAAGCCTTTTTAACCAAATATCCCTTCTTTACGAACTCTAGCACCCTTTCAACGCCCCCCTGCTTGACTTATTTACCGCAAATGCACGTAATCTGTCCCGCAATTAGGCTTAAGAGGTTGCCATTGCTAGGCTTACATTGACCGAATTAAAAGGATTTATCTTTATTCTATTAACTTATTACTTTGATTTATTGGTTGTTTGTAAAATTTAATAAAACATCGGGCTTTAGTTTCACTTTTCAGCCATTCTTGAATTTTCTAAGTATCACACTTAATTTATGATTTGCGTAATACCGGTTTATTAATGACCTTTCCTTATTTTATATTGGAATAGATCCTTGAATATGTCATAAACTTCATTTCGAAATGAATAACGGATGGGTTATTCTGCGTCTGTATTTTCGAATTTTTATTAACGGAAAAGGGCAACTTACATATATATAAAGTTTTGCCGCAGTATAGTGTGTAGCGGTTATTCTTAAATCCATTTTGCCTTAAAGCTATTTGATAGCTTGAAAACTTATTATAAATGTAATGCAGGTTATTTTATTTTGTTCATCTAATTAATTTAATGTATATTGGGCCGGCTGATTCTCCCATTTACGTAAAAAAAAAAAAAAAAATGGGGGGAAAAGGGGGCAATTCACGGCACGCGGTAAATTGGGTAATGGGAACTTCTAAAGTGGTTCCGTAACACCCCAAGTACTATCTAACTTATTTGCGTATTACCGGTTTTTTAATGACGTTCTCTGTGACTGCAAATGAATAGGGCCTTTAAGAAGGCAAGAACAAGCCCCTCATTATTCTTGATATATAAAGACTAAAATATACATATGTATCCTTATATTTTCAGTTTTCAAAATTTTATATTTTTGTTTAATTCGTTTTCAAAATATGAAAACGAATTAAACAAAATATAAAATGAGTTGATAACTAAAAAATATAAATAATATTGGGAGATGGGGTAATTAAAGTTATAGGATCAAGTAATTATTGGCAAATTTTTTCTGAAAATTTTTAAGTTTGTATTTGCTTTTTGTTGTTATAAAGAACAGCTTTTAGTAATGTCATTTTTCTGTTACACAACCTGTGGTTTTATTTGATCTAACTGTTAGATCAAGTTTGTGGGCGTTTCTGACTCGAACTATAGATTTGATATGGCAGTCGCATTATCGTGTTACCATAAAAATAATTGATTTCAAAACAATGGAATTTTGTGATAATTTAATTGACGTTACTCATGTGTCATTCAATTGATTCAATTTAATTTCTTAATTGAGGTGAAAAGTTGCCCTTTTCCGTTTTCTTCCTTCACTTGACTGTCATAATATTCTGATTGTGAAATTTATTTATAAGTCCAGTCAAAATTATGTTTAACAAATTTCACTATAATTCAACCGGAATTTTAATTTAATACTGAATTTTGTATAAAAGTTCAATCGTAATTTTTATATTTATTTTTATTAAAATTATATTATACTTGTTTTTATTTTTAATTTAAAAAATTAGATTGAGTGATCTAATATATTTACTGAAAACCGTGCTGAATTCAAATTAAAAATTGCCTACCTTATATAAGCACGATCTAGATGTGAATTAGAAACAAATATGATCTACTATATATTTTCCAAGTACTTGATGATATAATAACAGTAGTTAAATATTTTTTTAAATTAAAATTCAAGGGAAAACATCTCATGAAATAGTATATTTTTAACTTGAAAGCAGATAAATACTAAGTTTTCAGTTTGAAAAATCACATTCAAAATTTCGAAGTTATCTTAATATTATTAAAATTTTGTTGGTCATCCAGTGCAAATTACCAGCTAACTATATTATCCAAATCTAAAATTAAGAAATTAGTAATTATTTGCTGTAAATTTAATAATACATGCTCAGTCATAATGAAAATGTACTGTGCAGTACTAAAAAGAAAATATGGTAAGAATTATATCAGAATCTTAATTTGACAGCCTTGCAGTTTTTTATCACATTTTATAATTTTAGCATTTTGAAGCTCTGATGACATTTTATGGTTTAATGCACTTGGACTCATTGGACCAATTTTCTGCTAACTGTTATTAGTTACTACGTTTTCGTTATTTTTAAGTTAATCCTATTTAACATCTAATTAGTAATCTCTCACCTGAAGCCATTTGTAACTATGGAAATGAACTTGGCTAATAACACTCCCTGAATTTAAGATGAAAAGAAGCCAGTAAATGGCTGGTTATTGACCAGCACTTTGAATAGATAGTCTTAACACAACACACGAACTGAGGGACAGAATTTATAGCTTTTGGTATTTGGAAAACATATATCACTACAGAGGTTTTTTAGTTATTTTAGTCAGGTCTTACAATTGCAAAATAATGTAACTGAAATGTATTGGTTTTTGACATATTGTAAGGTTTAAAGTGAAAGAGAATATATTTGAGATTGATTACTTTTTAGCTGTTTGCTGAATTTTATTACACATATTTAAATGACACAAAAGTTTAATTTTATAAAAGCATTGATAGCACTTTTCTTGAATTTGAAGAAAACTGCTTTTTAAGGAATATTGCTAGTTTAAAGCAAATTCTTTAAAGCTAAAATGTATTTAACTGAAATTTTGTTAGGAACATAATAGATATTTATTTGAAATTGCTTAAAATTAGTTGTCATTCTTAATGAATAAAGCAATAACCTTTTGAGTTTTATATTTCTTGAATATTTTATGACTGCTGGCACTTCAGAAGCAGAAGTACTAAAACTTTGACATGATTGAAGTTGAAGCATCATTGTGAGTGGTGTATATTTTTTTTTTGGTCTTGTATATTCAGGAGTGCCTAGCCCAGATCTGTCAAGGCATCCTATAAAACTGAGGTCATGGATAACAGTATGAAAATATACCCTGGTTATTTAAAAACTGCCAATGAACTTGCAAGTTTTGCTGCAATTACTTGTATTTGGCAACAGTGAAAAACAGATCATTGACTCTCAATCATTTACTGGGTTTAAAAGAAAACCTTTTTTAAAAACTGAATAAAATAGTGAAAGGAATAATAATTTTACTTTCTCCTGTATATGAATTGTTTGGAAGTTTTAGAACGTTTCTGACATATCATTTTATTTGCTGACATTGTAATATTATCCAATTTCTTGACTATTCACTTAATGTTTTCAAGTGTACATAAATCATAATCTACACCTTATTCCTGAATTCAACTGCAATAGAGATTATTTAGTGCTACTGGGAAGTATTCTTTTAATGATGGGGGACACATTTGGTGAAATGATGAATTTGAATTTCTTTGTGAATTTTATTTGCAAAGAAAGTGTTTATTTTTTAGGGGCTTTTATTTAATTGCGCAAAAAAATTCATAGAGGCCAGCAGAGACTGGCACATGAATTTTTTTATATTTTATTTTTAATTTTATTCTTGGAGGTTCCACATTTTCTGTCAATTATTACAATCACCTCTGTACTGAGACCTTGTTTTACTGGTGACTATTCTTGGCTGATGAACGCTAATGAGCATGAAATAGCTTATCCTGAGATGTCACCTAGTAAAATACTGGGTCTCAACCTTTTAAAGTGTTTATTTATTTATTTTTAAAATATACTTGGTTGAAATAAATTTTATAGTGATTTTGAATGTTTCAGAAGTGTAAATCTGTTTTAAAATGCTTTCTGAATTGGAAAATTACAACTTTGAAATAACTTGGTGAATTGCAATCTTGAAATTAGTGATAAGCATTAAGAAAATTTAAATATGTACACAGTAGTATAGAAATGACTAAGCAATGTTCCTGTAAAGATGCAGTCATACAATTGGAAAGTTGGACACTTGACAATTCTTGGCCATTGTAGGTCTGTCAGTTTTCTCAACACATCTATGTTCTAAATGTGTAGGCAGTAAATGCTTAATTTTAAATCAAATTGCATAAATCAGATCTCTATCACAGATCAGAGAGACAAGGGTATTATTTACATTGTATGTTAATATTGGTTCTTTCTTTCAGAGTAGACACTTAAGACATGCTTTAAAAAGCAATTCAGGTTTCAAATAACACAATGTGAAAGTTCAAATGAAATATGAGGTTCTGAAAGACCTACCATAGTGATGTATCAAAAATAACCTGAAATGGATTGGGGTGGGATGTAGTTGGAAGAAATGTAGTTATCAGATGGATAACAGATATCTGAAATTGCAGTTTGAAAGAAATTGTCATGAAAATGTTCAATAAATAAGGAAAATAAAAGTATAATTGGATTTTGACTGCAAGAGAAAAACTGTAGGTTGGGGAAAAAAAAACAAAAGCAACTTTAATCCTTTAGTGATTTGAAAACATTAGAGATAATGTTTTAAATAAGTTCTCTGGCATTTTTTGTTTTTAAATCTAAATTTCTTGTTTATAACCTATATTTATTTCATTTTGATTTTCTTCAAAATAATGTAGTAAAGAAAAAAATGAATTGGTCTGTGATCAGAGTTAAACTTTTGGTACATTTAAAATTTGGAAGCCAGAATTTGAAAAGTTTCTATTGTAGATAGGTAATTTTTTGTTCTTAAAAAAAAAACCAGCCTTTTTACTAAGTCTTTTGAGTCTGTACAAAATAAGAAGCAGAAATTTTATGCATCAAGTAATCAAGGTAATGAAATAAAAATTGTATATTTTTAATAATACATAAAAAGCATTATTGATGTTATGAAATCAAAGTCCTATCAAAATATTGATTACCAATTATTTAAGTTACATTAAAAAAAAAAATGCCTAGTCATAGAATACTGGAAATGTGATGTGTAATACTTGATTTAAAGTGAGATTTTTCTTTTCATTTATAAGCATTTGACAAATGATTTCTATAGCTTAAGTGTACATCTAGCACTCAAAGAGAAAATGGTCAACTATCAATTTTGATGTAAAGATCACTAACTATATTCTTATCATATAAATAAAGGGTTCACTTTGAATTCAAATTCCAGATAAAAGTTTATGTGGGTTAATCTAAATTTAATTGAACTCTTTAACTCCATCTCCATCTTTCCAGGCACATTATACCTACTTTATGACTTTTCACAACTATAATGAGAGGGCACTTTTTTCTTCATTGAAGTTGTAGCAATGGCTGTAAAATTGCACCAAGGCAATACATTTCACATTACAGTCAAGTTATTTACTTCATGTTCAAAGTGTATATAGAACTTGAGATAAAGCCTCTTTTCAGGATTTGAAATAAAACTAAACTTGGTTTATCAATACAACGACAATCTTGTAAGCAGGCAGACTCGAAGTTATATCGTCACACTAAGGAATTCACAAAAACTTTCATGTCATATGCGTGTAATTTTTACATACTGTTTAAATTTGATTTTGTGAAATGTAAAATTGTGGGTATGTGTTTTAAATTTTTAAAAATCCACATGATTTTTGATGCTATTTAATTATGGCTGGTAGATCAAAAAACACAACAAACAAACTTCGCATGCTGCAATTTCTACAGATGGCATCACAGAACATGAACAGGTAAGTTCTCGAAATATATATCCAATTATCAGGAATCAGCGAAGTCAAGTTGTTGCTGGTTAAGAGAGGCATTGATTTTTCTAAGATTAGTGTAATGAAAAATGAATTACCGAATAGGTCTAGACAACATACAACACAGTAAATCATAATTAAAATTCTGGTATTATCATAATACAACATAAATATTTGTTTACATAAAACAATTGCTTACTGAAATGCATGTATATTTTTTTCAGAATACTTGCTCGAGATGAGATTCCATCTTGTTCCACCAGAGCTCATGTTTGGTTCCTATCCCAACATGAGTATAGTACTCATCTTAGCACTATATCACTTTCAAACTGTAAATTGGGCACCCTGTATTTCCTGCATGTGTTTTTACTCCTGATCAGTATGATGATTTTTAATGAGTTATCTGATTTGTGGATGGCTAATCTTCATTTAATCCTATGAAAATTTTTGTATATTTCAATTGATTCATCAAACCAATGTTTCTACTCCAATTAAATCTGAATTTCAGGTAGCCTAAATTAAAAGAATTTACTATTCATTTCACATGTTTCAATCAAACAAGTTGAGCAAAATTTATTGATTTCTTTATTTGTCAACTATCCAACTAAATTAAAATGATTACAGTTATTAATATTGAATTGTTGGCCAAAAATATTTATTGTTAAGAGTTTGGCTGATTTCTTAAATGCTAGACTGACCAGAAGATGAATGTGGGATTTAAATGGACAAGAAGATTAATTTAGAACTATAGTTTGCTGTGAAAGTATAAGAAACATTAGAATTTTTGTTTAAAGCTTAAAAAAAAAACAAAAATGAAAATAGAGGAAAAAGGAAGATGGTTTAATACAAATGAGCACATTAGTGTAGATAAATGATACACAGTGGGTGTAGCAATTAAGATTGGATAGGATAAGGAATTTCCCTTGAAGGATAGTAGTGTTGTGGTTATTAATAGGCTTAATTTTATACTGTTGTCTGGTTGAATTGTTCTCAACCATTCTCTGAAAAAATGACAATCATATTTACTTAAAAATACTTAATTGAATTTATAAATATTACTGAAACTTAATTTAAATTAGAATAGAGGGAATATCAAAAGGTTTTGAGAATTTGGTTCCAGACCAGAGGTGCTACATGTATATAACTTTCTAAATTGGTTCTGATTTTGGAAGAGAGGAGTTTCACTTGTGTTGTAAGTATGATGTATAAATGTGCATTTTTAAAACATTTGGAGATCAGGATTAGTTGTGTATACATTTCATGAATGGAAAGAATTAGCTGTATTTTGTAAATGGATTTATTTAGGAATATGTTGTATTTTAGCAGAGCTGTGAATAGGCTTGGTTTCTTATCAAGGAATTTTATGAATTGTTTTTGTACTTAAAAAATCAGTTTAATGAAATTTTGACAATCTCCATCCATTGGATGCCATAGTTGAGTAATTTAAGGAGATTATCATTCATTAGTTGAAATTATTTAATCAATTTATCTTTCATTTGTGAATTTTCATTTTTTTTCCCTCTTTTGTAATTGTTGAAGCAATATTGCCTTAAATTGCCTCGGTTCTCTATAGAACTTAGATACTATCATAAGTATTCCTTGATGTCTTTGACATTGTATGTAGCCAAATTTGCCTTTCTTGATCTTTCTACAATTTACTGTTGAAGTAAAATTTATTTCAAATCAAATAGGGGTCAAACTAAGTTGAATATGAGTGGAGGGTCAATTCACTTTCTTAGGAAAAAAGAAATGTAAGTGCTGATTTCTATTTGACTGCAAATTACTGTTTTTCTTTTTCCTTAATTATTAGCTGATTGGACATGTATTTTATCCCAGTTTATCAAGATTCTATTATAGATTTCTTGTCAAAATACAACTAAAGAAGAATTTGCAAGAAAAAAAATTTTTAGATTGTGTTTAGGAATTTTTTTTTTTCCTATATTTGAGATCGTCTCAGCCACACAGTGAAAACATTTAATGGATGAAGTTTCATTTTGGAACTTAAAAGTCGGAGTCTAATAACTTCAGCAAAAATGATCTACATATAATGTAAGAAAGAAAAAAAAAAAAGATAACGCACAAGACAGAGTTCACTGATCTGTTTTTTGAAATTGCGATACCGGGAACCCAAGATGGACCATTTCTGGTTTCCTGACCTTCGTCAGTTGGGTCCGCCCAGTATCTTACATCTTAGTGAACTCGAGAAACATATAAAAAGAACAAAGGTGAACATCAAAACGACCCTCCACTTAAAAAAAAACATGAAAACCTAAATAAAGAATAAAAAGGACCAATTTCAAAAAACAGATCAGTGAACTCAGTCTTGCAGCATTTTATTCTTTTTTTTTTTTCTTATGTTGTTGTATGCACATAAGTTAATTTTTATGCATATATATTTTATGCATATTGTATATTTCTTGTCTTACAATTAATCTCTTACATGCTAAGCGGGTCTTAGCGGGGATTAATTCATTGGCCCTTTTTATTCTTTATTTAGGTTTTGATGTTTTTTTTAATTGGAGGGCTGTTTTGATGTTCACTTTTGTTCTTTTTATGTGTTTCTCGAGTTGACTGAGATATAAGATACTGGGCCGACCCAACTGACAAAGGTCAGGAAACCAGAAATGGTCCATTTTGGGTTCCCGGTATCTTAATTTCAAAAAACAGATCAGTGAACTCTGTCTTGTGTGTTTTATTCTTTTTTTTTTTTTTTTTTTCTTATGTTGTTGTACGCATGTTAATTTTATGCATTGTACATTTCTTGTTTTACAATTAATCTCTTATATGCTAAGTGGGTCTGAGCAGGGATTAATTCATTGGCCGTTTTGATGTTCACTTTTGTTCTTTTTATGTTTCTCAAGTTCACTGAGATGTAAGTACTGGGCAGACCCAACTGATGGAGACCAGTAATAGTCCATCTTGGGTTCCCGGTATTCAGGGTTGTTGTAATTTAACCTGACCCAAAAAAACCCATGAGGGTTTTTTTTTTTTTTTAAACCATTCAAATAAACCCAACTATATTTAATTTTGAAAATAATTAGCTTTAAGGAAACTATTAAAATTAATTTTATGAAAGTTTTCTTAAGATACAGATAAATGGCAAGGAAAAAAATAAAATAATCAGTTTGCAATGTCAATCGGAAAAAAAGGACAATTAAGACATTTTTACAAAACAGAATTATGAAAATACATAAATATTTCAGTTTACAAAGATTTTTAAAGAATAATGAAGTAAAGTGAATGAAATTACACACTAATACTTTCCATCTAAAATAATTTCTATATTAGTAAATGGTTCTTATTAAAGGCTTCAAAAAATTTAAAAAGGTAAAAGAAAATACATGTTCAATACATTTTACCTGCTATGGAAAAAAATAGAAATCCAAGAAAAATACACAACTAAAGTAAACTCACCTTTATAATATGGATCCAATGCATGAATTTTCACAACTACATGGTCTTTACAACCATGTGCTTAAACAAAGGATTGTGATAATTGTGCAAGGCTCTGACTGCCAACATAAGAAAATTTACTGTAATTCTTCTTCATCTCACTCCTTCTAGATATATAATTATTATTAATCATCATCTTCTCAATATCACAAAAATAAATGTAAAATTAAAAATACATTTATTTACAAAGCAAATTTTCGAAGAGATATTTTCTTCAAGCTACAATAATTCATAAATATGGGAAGTGAAATCGTGATAGTTATAACATTCCATTATAGTAACTATCACTTTAACAATTCATCTCCTCTATTCTTACCTTATTATTACATCAAGATTGTCTAATTAAATCCCTAGCCAAGTTTCCAATAACATTACTAACCTCAACACCATTGTTTCTATGTATATTTCTATCTTTAATATTTCGTATGTATAAACTTTCAATTGTTTTTCTTATTTTACAATCTTTCTCAACACATAAAATTTTAATTTCTTTATTAATGCAGTGTGCTTTCTTGGAACAATGTTCTGCCATTTATGATTTATCAAATAATTTGTTTCTAATGTATTATCCATGTTCCAGGGCCCTTTCTTTAATAGTCCTTTTGCTCTCCCCTAGATAAAACTCATCACAAAACATTCTAATTTATATACTGTCCCCATTTCTCCTTTTTTGTCACTTTCATTAGGTTTTTTTTACATAAAAAATTCTTTAATTTATTATTATAATTAAATCCAATATAATAAAATCTCTGCAAATCTTTTTCAATATTAAACTTTTTTGATTAAGGTAAGGATTGAAAAATCTTTTCTTTATCTTCATTTAATTCTTTAATTTTGAAGTGTTTTATTTTTGGATATTAGAATTAATGAATTTTTCATTGTATCCATTTTTCTTTAGAATTATTTTCATGTTCTCGATTTCATTCTTATAATCTTATAATGTAATAATAAGGTAAGAATAGATGAGATGAATTGTTAAAGTGATGGTTACTACAATGGAATGTTATAACTATCACGATTTCACTTCCAATATTTGTTATGAATTAGTGTAGCTTGAAGAAAAGAAAATATCTCTTCGAAAATTTGCTTTGTAAATAAATGTATTTTTAATTTTATTTTTGTGATATTGAGAAGATAAGATGATGATGATTAATAAGAAAATTTAATTTACCAATTTTTGCCCGTTTAATTTATTAGTTTTTTTCCACTAATAAAGTAGTTGTAAGAATGGGTTAGTGTTTTGATTAAATTAATCATAAGAATTTAAACTGAACTATTTAATTGTCAATATAAAAAAAAAACATAAAAACCAGTGTAGTTTTTTTTTTTTTTTTTTTTTTTTTTTTAATACCCGGGTTTTTCTCAACCCTGCCAGTATTGCAATTTCAAAAAACACACCAGTGAACTCAGTCTTGTGCGTTTTATTCTTTTTTTTTTTCTTGTTGTATGCACATTAATTTTATGCATTGTATATTGTTTTAGAATTAATCTCTTATAAGCTAAGCGGGGATTAATTCATTGCCCCTTTTTATTCTTTATTTAGGTTTTGATGTTTTTTTAATTGGATGACCTTTTTGATGTTCACTTTGTTCTTTTTTTATGTTTCTTGAGTTCACCGAGATGTAAGATACTGGGCGGACCCAACTGAAGAAGGTCAGGAAACCAGAAA
Source organism: Thereuonema tuberculata (assembly GCA_023159025.1). Taxonomy (NCBI): domain Eukaryota; kingdom Metazoa; phylum Arthropoda; class Chilopoda; order Scutigeromorpha; family Scutigeridae; genus Thereuonema; species Thereuonema tuberculata. The sequence continues at coordinate 238,698,201 of JAFIDM010009631.1, forward strand.
TGGTCCATCTTGGGTTCCTAGTATTGCAATTTCAAAAAACAGATTAGTGAACTCTTAGTCTTGTGCATTTTATTCTTTTATGTTGTTGTACGCACGTTAATTTTATGCATTGCATATAATACTGTATTATATACATTAATAAGAGTGAAATGTTGAAGTTGGGATAAATCTTTTCAGTTTGGTGTAGTGGCCACAATATATTCAACAATTCTTCAGTCAGTTAATTGAATTTGTCTCTTTTAATCTTTTGTGTTGATACTATGGAAAAATGTCCACAGTTTGTTTCCAGATTTTTCCAACTTTTGTTTCATCCATTAGAAATTGAAAAGATTTGTCATTTAAATAATTTTTGGTTTTCATACTTCCAATGAACAAAGAATACCTAGAAATTTACCAAGAGCTGAGGCTGTTGTAAATTTTAGATTAATAACAGGCCACAATTATTTACAAGCTCACCTTAGGTTTAGGTGATTCTGATGTTTGCCCATTGTGTGATTCTGGAAGAAAAGATGGTCCACATCTGGAAAGATGTAAAGACCTAGCTGATTTTGAAGAAAGAAACCTAACAAGTCTTTACTTGGGAGGGTTGTCGGCAAATGGCAGAGATGCCAAGAGCTGGCATTGCTAAACTAAACTATACTTTTTTAGTAGAGAAGCTTTAGTAGAGAATTGTCTTTGCTGTTGGTTTTCAAAGGAAAACAAATAGCTGACCTCTAATCAACCTAATGCTTCCTATGACTTTCTCAATTTTTTTTTTTCCCTAGCCCTTCAGGAAAGTGTCAGCTGTTGAGAATAGGTGCTTTGGGAGTTTTTATTTTTCCTCTCTAATACTAACGACTCTGAAGTTCTGTCATTCTTCATATTCATTCTTTCCATTTCCTTTGTATCCTCCTATAAGTAAAATTGCTTAGAAAAAAGAATATTATGCAGCTCATCCTTTTTTTTTTTTTTTTTTTCCTCTTTTTAATTGAACAACCAAGGGGGGGGGGGGAACAAACAAAACCAAAAATGATTAAATGGACAAACATTTGATCATTTAATGAGGCTGCTTCATTTTTCCCATTTTTGGCAAATTGTGCAAATATGGGCAAAAGGAAACAAGTTAAAATTTTGGTAAAATGGATTTAATCAACATATTCCTTGAAATAACATCATGTGGCTGTGATAAAGGGATAAAAACATTAATTCAGTTATTCAATTGAAAGAAAGCCTACTTTTTGACAGAATAATTTGTAAGAAAATTAATCTATGGAGGGTCATTCACTTCAATAACAAATGCTGAGCATAAGACCTTGAACCTTTCGTGCATGCCCAGAGAACTGCATGTACTAAAAATGAGATAAATCTTAATATGCATTAATTGTGTTAAAATATTTAATTACTATGGCTCCAAAAATGTGCTCACTAGAAAGGCTATATAACAGCACTTTTCCATGCTCAGTTCAGTTATTCTACGATTCTAAAACATTGTAAAGAAAATGGACTGAGTAAGTACACAATTTTGAAGATTATCAATCAGTGCAGTAATGGCATGTATGACAAGAATTTGCCAACAACATGCCAATAAAATTGGCAGGCCTCAAAAGGTCCCCATTGGTGCTGTATTGGGTATGTGCCATGGTATCTGTGGGGAAACCCAGCAACATAGAAAACTCTTGACAGAACAAATTTACTTCATTAATTGTCAAGTGTATTAACAGATGACACAAGACACTGGTTGATGCACTCCTACCTTGGAAAACATTGGTGCAAGACCATTGCAGGCCTCTGGAAAGTCTTACAAGAGGAGTGGAATCCACTCATTTCTCTTAGAGAAACTCTGCTCTACTACAATGGAGACTTTGATGCAGTGTGTTTGTTAGGAATAAGCCTGTCACATAGAACATAAGTAGATATTGGTGCTATGGCTTTTCATTGTATAATCTTTAAACAAAAAAAATGTTATCTAAAGCGAATGACTTTAGGGGCTCTACTTTGTGTGTGTGTGTGTGTATATATATATAAAATCCTTTGAAATTACTCATGTCCTGACTTTGTGCATGTAATGTAATAAAGATGCTATTGACTGGCTGAATAATTTAGATGTTAATGTGTAGACTGATAATATCTTACTTACTCCTCCGTTTTTTACCCCACATATATTTATTTTATATTCTAGGTTTCCTTTTTGCCATTTTATTGTATTTACCCATACTGTAAATAAATTACTCGTGTTCTATAAGCAATGATAAGATTGCATATTGTCAATTTCAAAATCTATTCTTCCTTCCTATTTCACAGCTGAATTGTGTTAATGAATATGCTTTTTAAATGTTCCAAATATGTTTTATATAATGTGAACTGTAATTTGTGAAAATGGTGAACTAGAAATCTGAAGTTCACATTGTGATAATTGAAAGTGTGATCTGCAGAAAACCATATTACTGAGGTAGGGAAAAGGGAGGAAAAAAAAATCCAGTTTAACAGTGTGTGTACTTTACTCTTTGTATTCTAAGTTGATATTTAATCAAATCTCTAAAACTTGAATTATGACCAATGTACAGATTGTCTGTTAATTAATTTTAAAGCAGTTATTACAAATGACAATTTTCTTTGCAGCACAATTTTGTGCATTTACCTGAAAAGTAAATATTGATAACTGAATTTACATCAATAAATTTAGACATACAGTAGAACCTCATTACAACGGACCCTATTATAATGGACAGTTTTAAAAAAAAATGGCAGCCTTCAATTAAGGTGAGCGAAGTGAAAGACCATTTAAATTTTGTTATTCAATATGCTGAACAATTGGCAAATGAAAATGTTTGCATAATATGAAAACTTACGGCACTTCCGTCAGTTGTTAACTGAAGAAATAAGCAAACAAACGCAGCAGAAAATAAATTATTTTTTCAAACCAATGAATGTAAGCAATCAACATGAACCAGGACCTTCTTGTTCTAAAAATTAATGCAGTGTATACGTACACATCTTTTTCAATTCAACCTATTCTGTTGAATGCTGTTTTTTATTTGATGTATAATAAACACTTTTTATAGCTAACTATTTTCATTGATGTACACCCTGCTGCATTACACCCCTGTAAGAATTATTTGTTATAAACCGGACTTTCATTAAAACGGTCAACTTTCAGTCCCTATTAGTCCGCTATAATGAGGTTCTACTGTACTTTTAATGTAATCTGTCATCTTTAAATTAACTTACAGTATTTCTGTTTTAAGTTAGATTTGCAGTTATCCTCTCATGCCTGAACTCACTAGTATTTCTGCTGTGAATAGTTTGAATTTGGTTCATACCGGTTCACCGTTACTAGTGTTACTTCAATTTTTTTAAAATTTCATTTAAAAAATAAAATACATACATGAACTGAAACACTTTTTTTTCCCCACAGTGTATGTAACAGTGCTATTTATTTATTTTATTTATTTTTTTTTCCTAACAAATTATTAAGTAGTGATTAAACCTGTTGAATGAAATGTTACCCCCCCCCCCCCCAAAAAAAAAATAAAGACAAAGGGGGGGGGGGGAAGAAACGAGAAGAAAATCTTTATTAAAGCACTGATGTAAATATCTTATTATTTTGGAAAGTGATCATCGAAATAATTTATTTTTAAATAGACCTACATCTGAATGGACTTTTTACAATATCCTTAGCCCCCCCCCCTTCCAAAAACAAAACAAAAAAAATTTAATCCTGGGTGTGCCATCTGGTTTGAACATCTACATGTAATTGTAAAGTGTTCTCTCATTGTTTTTTTATCAAGTGTTTTGGAATTTGATAATGAAATTTACAAAAGTACTATTTGGAATACAGATCTTCAACCTTAAACTGCCTCTTGAACAACAGTTGTTAAGCAAGTAATTGAGGCAAACTTTCCAAAGGAGCAGTGTTAAAGTGAGGATCATGTTCTCATAAACAGTTTTCATACCATTGGATACCAAATTTACCCTTAAATGAAATGAAAATGTATGCATTTATATTCTATTTTAAATTTATATATTACCACAAAGCATGTAAGTGACCCACACATAAGCTGTACTGGGACTGCCCCATCCAACAGACAAAAACATACACCACAACAGTCCTGACATCACACTTGCTGATAAGGCCAACAAACAGATCTATCTCATTGACATTGCAGTGCCTATGAGCAAGAATATGCAGACAAGATCAGTAAATACACCGATCTAGCACACAAGCTTCAGAAGCAGTGGAGGCAGGACTGAGTACATGATGTACCCATTGTCCTGCCCTCCACTGGTCTGATGCCTCACACACTGCACCACAGCCTACTAGGACTTCACAAAAACTTTTATGCACAACTCCAGAAGTCTGTGGTACTCAACACAATATGCATAGTTAGGAAATTCATGGATGCATCCACACATCCCCCTCCCCCAGCTTTTTTACTCTTGGCAACATGTGCTTTGGTCTTTGACCTGCCATATTGTCTTAGCTGGGGAAACCCAAATATAGGAACATTTATATAATAATAATAATAATGCATCTGAAAATATTCCTTTAAAAAAAAAAAGCAAAAAAACAAAACAATGGTTACTTACAAATTCCATGGTTAATAGAATTTTTGGACTGTCTTATTTCTATTGGGCTTAATTATATAAAACTTCTGCCTTTGGGAAGAAATATTAAAAACTCTTTAGTGACATAAATGACTTCTCATACGGATGTATTTGATAAGTTTTGACTTGTTTGGATTAAGTAGGTGTCCCTCAGGTTCTTACAACAGTGTTATCTTTACAAACCTCAATAACAAATTTGTAATTAGTGAAATGGAGGGATTAAAAGTATTTGTCATGTAATTGTGTAGGAGTTCACAGGGATAAATGCTGTGGAGTCTGCTGAAAAATACATGCAATTTGTGTATGGTGAAAGCACCATAGCTGATCAGACTATATAAAATTTGTGAAATTTCATTCTGGAGATAAGTCGTTGAAAGATAAACTAAGACTAGGGCACTCATCTGACTTTGATCATGCCTTAAAAGCATTGTTAGAATACAGCAGAACATGTCACAATCCACTTATGCATCCTTTTGGAAAAGATGGGGAAAGTTAGCAAGCTGGGTGTTTGGGTTCCAAATGTTATTACCGACAAGAACAGGTCGGATCACTTATCGTTAACAGGTTTTCTTTCACGACAGATCCGTTTCTTGATCAAATGGATCCCATATGAGGTTGGAAACAAAAGGTAGTGGTTTGATAAGGATATATCTCCAAAGCCGAGCTTCATGGCAGAAAAATGGTAGGATAGTTGTGGAATTATTCATCTCCAGCTATTAAATTGTAAAGAAATGATTACTGCGGACTTATATGTCCAGCAGCTGCAGAGTGTGTTCATTAAAGTTTGCTCGAAATTCTCTATACTTGTTAATCAGAAAAATGTTCTCAAAGACTACTGAAGTTGACTCATAGAACAAGAATATAAGGAAAAAAAATTTTTGAGTATGACTGGCCTCTTCTACCTTGCCCACCATACTCACCTGATATTGCACCTTGTGATTATCATCTTTCAAATCAATACAAAACTCTTCAATGGGGGAAAGTTCTATAATAAAGACCAGGTTTGAGAGTTTGTGGAGAACTTTTTCACATCAAAACTGGTGGAAATCTACACACAAGTAATAAATCTGTAATAAATGGCAAGTCATTGCATATAAAGATACAATTGTGAGATATAATATTTATTTTTAATTTGAAAAAGAAAATTCATATATAAAACAGAAGGATTTTATAACTCGAGACAATATCACTGGTTGAAAGAATTGATTGTAAGTTGGGAATATTGTGTTTTGTAACAGTTACAAGAAGAATGCTCATGAACCATGCAATACATTACTGGTTTGATGTAATCTTTATTTTGTTTAAAGTGTAATGATTTTAAGTGATCTTTCAACTTAAAGCTTCATATGTAGTAGATTTTTTAATTCTAATGATTTATTTCAGATTTACTCCATTGTACCAATGAGCCTAATGTATCTATACCACAGTTGGCTAATCTTCTTATTGAAAGGACACAAAATTCCAGCTGGGTAGTTGTATTCAAAGCACTTATAACAGTTCATCATCTCATGTGTTACGGCAATGAAGTAAGTATAATTCCTATATTTCCTTTCCTAAATTCATTGAAATTTTTTTTAGCTACATCTAGTTAGTAAGGCTAACATTCATTTGAAGGAAAAGGTTTTGGAACCCATCATATTGACATTTATTCTAGTCTTTCTAATTTTCTGTTTATATAAAATACACACATACTTTAGCATTCACTAAATTTTACTTCCTAAATAGCGTTCCAGAAAGTTCCAGTGCTACTCTTTATGATTGATCTTGCTTTGATATTTGCAGGAAATTTGCATTCCTTAATTTAAAAAAAAAAAAAAAAATAAATTAAGATGAGATAAATCCTTTAAGTTATCCAAGTTTTGGTTACAAACTTTCAATAATAATAACAATACACCTAAGAAAAAAAAGACTTGTAGATTAACATGTTTGCTTGCATAAATCAGTGTAACCATCACTTGCCATTCCTTATATAGTGCTAATTATCTTTAGTAAGGCATTCTACATGGCACTAACCTATTAAAATGTGCCATTAGCTTTTTTAGTAATTAGGTGGTATGTTATTGCTTAGATGAAGCCATTTTCAAAAGTGTATATGGGAAAGTTAGTGTTTTAATTTGATGTGATGAGAATTTTTGGTTAATTTTCCTACATTTAGCAATAAAACAGCCTCATGAACCTAATTTAAAATTTTTTTACCCTCAAGTGTGCTACCACTTCAAAGACTTCTTGATTTCATAAATTATAAAATAGTGTACAGTGAAATTTAATATTCATTATTGTAATGGAAACTCATTGGAGTTAAATTAGTTTAATAGCATATAATTGATTAAAAGCAAAAGATTATTTAGATCTGATTTTCTCCCCTTACTTTGTTTTCAACTTAATACTTTATAATTGTCTTCCTTTTTGTTTTCATTATTTCCCACTTTTTCTTCAATATATATATATATATAT
>JAFIDM010009631.1:238710238-238726606 GCA_023159025.1 Thereuonema tuberculata
AAGATCCTGCGGAAGGAGGGAGGAATGCGATAGTTCAAGCTTGACCAAAGCAAATAACTGTTTTCTGAACTTGTTAAATACAAGTCTCCAATATTTTGCAAGCTCATTATTTTAACAATTAGCAAGAATAAACTTGAATGTGAAGCAATTTTCAAGATTGAGGAATAGTTGTAGCATAACCTATTCCATTTAACCATAATCATATCAGTACTTCTCATTTACACATTGAGAGAATATATTCACAAATTTTCAAGATTAGAAACTGGTATTGTTATAATGCTGATGGAAGTTTTTCTTGCATTTTGTATTCAGTAACACTTTTTTTATTGAAAAGTGTTACTCTAGAGTAGTGGTCGGCAACCTTTTGTTGTAAAAGGGCCAAATATGTTATGTGGGGATTACTGCGGGCCGCACTTGGGCCAAAAATTTTAACAACCAAAAAAAAAAAAATGGAAAATCTTACTTTAACAACCAAAAAAAAATTCCAACACGCCCTGCGGGCCGCACCAAAACGCTTCATGGGCCGCGGGTTGCCGACCGCTGCTCTAGAGCATTCTTTCCTGTTAAGATACTTTTTTTTTTTTTTTTTATAAAAAAACAAGCAATTTTAAATTTAAATATAGAACTAAAATGATCCCCCCCCCCCCATTATCAATTATTGGCTACATTTTTAAAAATGTTAAAGTTGCCCTGAATTTGTTGCCATAATAAGATCTCAGTTCCATTCATAATGATGGATTTGTAATCTAAATTAACTTGATTTTCCTTTAAATTTAACTTGGAACTTTTAATGTTGTGTTAAGTTGACTGTTATATTAGAATATACTTTTGATCATAGATTTTTCAAGCTAGTAATTTTTGTTTTTATATAATTCTTAGAATCTTCTGGGAATGAAATTTGCTTGATATTCTTGATATTTTTCTAAAAAGGGAACATGTGAATAAATATTAAGTCTCCTAAAAATTTTCTTTAACAAAATTTAGTGGTTTTGTATCTATAATGAACTTTAGTTAACTTAAGGGATCTTTTACAGAATTCTGTTATCTAATGATTTGGCTTAAATATTTTTGCCAAGTTTCAACCCATAATTTATTTGTAACAGAAATAAATTTCCAGTTATTGTTTTATAAAACTTAATTGTTACTGTTAATGATATAGTTAATAGAAAATTAAAGGATCATCAAAAGCACTTATTGATTTTATTTTCATTTTTGTGTTTTTTTTTTCTTTAATCAGAGGTTTACACAATACTTAGCATCTAGCAATTGCAGTTTCCAGTTGGGGAATTTCTTAGATAAAAGTGGAGTTCAAGGTTTGTACTTTTTTTATTTTTTGGTTTTATTTTATTTAATTCACTTGTTAATTACTGTTTGTAATTTACTTGTTAATTATTTTTTGATATAACTTGCAGCTATGTATGTCTCCTCTGAAGAGAGCAAGCTGAGTAAGATATATTTAGTTTTGGATTTTTGTCAGTTTCTTTTTTTTATCCTAACATAGCTGATTGTGTAATTAACAGAGCCTAAACTGTGGCATGAGTCATTTAGAAATATAGCTAGTGAATTTGAAAACATCATGGTAGATTTATCACATTGTTTAATATCTAGTTTGTATTCATATTAATGGAATATTTGTAATGTTTGTAGGTGTACTTGTTTGAGTGGTTAATTTTATAATATATGGCAGAATTTTACTTCCAAACACTTACTGGAGTTATTCCAATTTCTCTACAAATTGAATTTTTTTTTCTTCAAAATTTATAATTTGTCCTATTTATATAAGATTGATTTTTCTTTTCTTCCTTTCTTTTTTAAATTTGTGTTCTGGACAATAGAATTGTAATTTTTTTTTCTGTATTATGAGATCTTGTTACATCATAAACTCAAGTTTTTGAAGTTTAAGGAGTTTTAAATATTATTTTTTTATATATAATGTTTATCAGTCCTATTAGGTATACTTATAAGCGGTATACCTGTGTTATAGGAATTGAGCATTTTAATATATTAAAAAATTATTAGTTAATATTTAATTTTTCCATCAACCACATCTGAAATTATATTTTGTTTTATTTGCTTAAAAGTTAGATCCTAATAAAAAAAGATAATGTATCTGTTTAAATATTTTGTATTTACATAATTAACTAATCTATATCCATAATTATTTCTAATCATTTCTATTTTAAATATTCCAATTATATCTAGTTTTTAATTCTCCTTATTGGGCATGTATTTCTCCTTTCACTTCAAAAAAGTTTTTAATTGTTTTATATATAAATTTTTCATTTATTTTTAATATTTTATATTTTTTTCTTATTCTTAATTGTTCATTTTTTGGTTTATATTTATAACTTTTATAAATATTATGAAATATTTTTTAATGTTTTCTTATTGATATTTTCTATTTGTTGTTTATTCATATTTATCCAACATTCTAATCCATAATCCAAAATTGAGTCCACAAAGGATTTTATATACTATAAGCTTTTGTCTAAATGGAACAACCTTTCTAATGTGATAGAAAAGAAAAGCATACGAGCCCAGCTTCCTCATCACATAACCATACTGCTCATTTCAGCAAAATCTGTTATCTATATTAATTCCTAAATACTTATAAGTTGATACTATTTCTATTCTTTTGCAATATTTAGTTAAAATATCGTTATTTTGTTCTATATTTGGACATTCTATTTTATGTAAACTAATTATTACATTGTTTTATTTTCTTATTTTTGTTTTTAATAATCATTATTTTTTTTTTCCTCCATTTTCTTTTATTTTTAAATGACCATTTATTTATTTTGTTTAGATCCTCTGTATATTATTTTGGGCTTGAATTTGGTTTTTATCTGTTATTAATATTACATCATCTGTATATAGAAAAACCTCTGAATTTTTTTATATTTTTGTTTGAGTTTATAAAAATATTAAATAAGAGGGGACCCAAGTTTGAGCCCTGTGGAATTCCTTTTTGAATTATACATTTTACTTATATTATTTTCAATTTTAATTCTAAATTTTCTATCATTTTATATATGTTATCTTATTCCCATTTGTTTGGTTTTTTGTAATAAAATTTTATGATCTATAGAATCAAATGCTCTACCAAAGTCAATAAATGCTATGTATATTATTTCTCCATTGTTTAATGATTTGTCGATATTTTCATTAACATCATTCAATAAATTTGTTCCTTTATTTCTCTGATATTTGTACTGATTTTGATTTAATAGCTTCCTTTTACTTATGTAGTCATAAATCATTTTTGCTAAATTAAATAACTTTCTAATATTTTAGAAATATTTGAAACTAGTGATATAGGCCTGTAGTTGTTTAGATTATTGGAACTTTCTCTTATATATTGGAATTGTGTATGTTATTTTCCATGCATTTGGATATATAACTGCTTTATAAATTTTTTGAAAAATTATTTCCAGAAAGATGAATCTAGTTTCTTTTATGCTGTTTATATCAATTTTATTCCATCTGGTCCATATGAATAATTTTTTTTTTTTGATTGTTTATTACTTCAATTATATCTTTTCTATTTGGCAACATTAAAACCATTAAGTTCTTTTCTGATTTCTGCTCTTCATTTTCCATTTTTCTTATCTTCTCTAATTCTTCATTATATTTTCATATACATTTTTAGTAAAAATTTTACTTAAATTATAAAATAATTTTTAATATCATACTTTTAATTCATTTGTTTCATTCTTTTTTGTTTTTCTTATTATATCATTATTTATAATTTTCCATACATTTGTATTGGCATTAGGATCATCTTTAATCAATTTCCTAAAGTATTTATTGTTTTGTTTTTTAATTGATTTTTTAACCAATTTCTTTTTTTCTTATATTCTATTTCCAATTTTAAGATTTTATTTTTTGTGTATCTGCAATATAAGTTATTTTTTTCTTGAATCTGTTTCATTAACTGGATTCATCCAATTTTTTTTGTATTCTGTATTATCTCTCTCATATATATCCTTTCTACTTTTTTCTTTTATTGTTCCTCTTTTTATTTTATATTTCGCTTTTTTTATTTTATTTGGATCTTTGTTTTTCTTCTATTAAAGTTTTCAGTTCTTTGTTTAATTTCTCTATATATATTTTTACATTATTTTCCTCTATTATTTTTTTCCCATTTGTTTTATTTGTAATTCTTTCTTTTCTATTTCAAGCAGAATACCATAGTGGTCAGAAATGTCCCACTGTATTATTTTCGCATTAATATCAATATCTTCTGCATTCAAGAAACAGTGATCAATACATGTTAGTAATTGATTTTGAAATTTTTACTGATCTTGTTTTGTGTACATGATTTTAAATATCCAAGATTATAAAACATATTTTTATATTCTACACTTAATGGTATTTATTTTTTCTTCAATATTTGTTTGTCCCTATACATATTAGACTTTTTTTGCCATTTTCTTGTATCAGATTTATATTTTCTTTTATAAATTTATTTTTATTCGTTAGTGGAGGTTTATTTATATATATATATATATATATATAATTCTTTTGATAAGAATTTTTTTTTTTTTTTAAGTGCAAATTAAATTTTCATGTGTTATTCTGTCTTCATCTTTTGTTTGGATATTATGGTAAAGTGACCAAACCCTGGCACCTGACCAAATACTGGCACTCTTCATAATAACTTGTTCTACTCAATACTATTGGCTGAATTATTATTTTACTGGTGTCACTAAATGCTGATAGGTTTCACTTTAACTTTTAGCCAACTTTTGTTTTTTGAAGAGGAAGCGTTTTATAATAATGCTCAGTAGGTAATGATGCATTATGATTCATGCTATGGTTAAGGTTTCACTTTGGTAAGAGTTAGAAGTTTACTGTGAAGATTTTGAAAATTAACAAATGCAGAGTACTAAGAAGCAAAAAGAAAGAAACAACAGTGTGGGTACTTAACTTATGTTTTAAAGTTTACTATTTCAAGCTGTATTTTGTACAGTTTATTTCTAATGAAAAACATTGCAGCATGTTAAAACGACCTAATACTGGCATGTATGGACCTAAAAGTGGCAACTCGTGTTTTATTACTGGCACCCACTATAAACCAAATACTGGCAGGGCCAGAATAAAGACATGTTATCTAATATGATTATTCTAGGCTCTCTTTAAACATTTGTGTGTAGCAAATTAAATTCTCATAAGCATACCCTACACTTAACAGTCCACTGTTAGGACTATGCAGTTTTTTTAATTAATTTCTTTAAGCCTTCAAGTCAGGCGAAGCAACTGATTGTGCTCATTTTCCTGAAATGGCACATTCTATAAAATTTGAAATTCTAAATAAATATAGGACAGATTAATGTGCCGGAATATAATTACATAAAAAGGGGAATTAAAAGAATACATATTAAGTTTGCTTTCACGCCATGGGCCATCATCGACGGGAATCTTGGGCAGCTGGTTCGTCCTTGTTAGAACTCATCAGCCAGATTTATACTCAATGATAAGCCCAGGAAGGTGCGAAAGCTTATGAATTCCTCTCCCGCTCCCGGAAGTGGAATTCCACAAAAGCAAACAACTATAAATTAATGAAAACCAGTACAGATTGAAAAAAATATTTACTGTTACTTCCAAGGCTGTTACTTCCTCTTTTTATATTACATTCCTGCACGTTAAGCAGTCCTATTTAAGACTATTTAGTCCTTGTTTTGTTTTGTACCTTATAATTAAATGCCTTTTGTGCCTAACAGTTAGCAAGCTAAGGTTTTTCAATCTGTACTGGTTACAGTAATTTATTGTTGTTGCTTGCTTTTGTGGAGTTCTGCTTCTGGGAGTGGAAGAGGAATGCATAGTCTTTCTTGGCTTATCATCGAGGGTAAATCTGGCTGATGAGTCCTAATGCAGATGAAACAGCTGTCCCAGATACCCATCGATGATAGGTCAAGGTCAATGTGTATTTTCAATTCCCCTTATTGTCTAATTAAATAGCCTACTTATTTGTTTAAATGTAAACAAATACGAATGCGAACCAATTTCCATTCACTTTTGGACTTAATTGCCACCATGCATGAGCAGGAACTGAATTGCCATCCTTCAGATTAGAAGTCTGACGCTCTAGCTGCTCGACCATATTGATATTTGGTTGAGCAACTACAGCGTCGGACTTCTAATCTGAAGTTCGATGGTTCAATTCTCGCTCAGGCATGCTAACAAAAGGTAATGAAACTAGGTTTGCATCTGTATTTGTTAACCTTATTGTGACGACTTGGCATCATGTATTGTTTAAGTATAAAAAGATAAACTTAGGTCTATTTAGAATGTTTTTTGCATTTGGCAAAGCCACCATTTGTTCCAAAGTTTTCGTCTTAACTTTCAATGAAGTTTACAATTATAAAATAAAAGCACTGAAAAATGAAGGAAGACTTTGAAAAGGCAAAAGAAGAAAGAAAACGAAAGAGGGCTGAGACTCAAAGCGTCCAATGAGCAAAAAAATAGAAAATGGAAGCAGCAAGGGAAGCACGCACTTTGTCAAAGAAACATACCAACAAATGAGGCAAGAAGACACTGTGTGCAGACTTAAGCATAACTTGTAAAATCCTTCAGTCCATTTTACGTTTTAAAATACCATTTATATTTAGCATGTTTTAGCTGATACTAAACTTTGTGTCACATTGTGAAGATTATTGATTTTAAGCAGAAATAGATAAAGTATTTACGTTCATAGGTTTTAGGCCTAAATAAAAAAAAAAAAATGTACTGACTGTCTTTTTTGAAAAGTGTATTAAAATGAATCGTGAAACATTAAGCTTACCTCTATAAAATAAATATGAAAAAAGTTGGCTACACAATTAATAATTGGCCATTGCTTTAAAATTTAAGATTAAGTGTAGGCTATGAAAGCCTTGTATAACACAGTTGACCAATTACTGGCAGGGGCCAGAATAAAGACATGATGTGCCAGTATTTAGACTTAAAAGTGCCAGTGTTTGGTCAACTTAAAATTTTTTTGATTTTTTTTTTTTTTTTTTTTTGTTAAAATTAAGTCTAATCTTTATTCATTATTTCAAATTATTACAAGTTCAATAGGCCTAACACAGATTATTATTAATGAAAATAACCCTCAAATTTTACCTCGTTACGCATGCTAATAGAAAATGAAAAGTTGGTGCCAGTAATTGGTCACTTTACCCTATACCATATCATTATGCCTCTAGAATTTATTCTTAATTTTTGTTCTTTTTTTAAACCCTTTTATATTGTATAAAAATGCTTTCTCCTCTATATTCACCCCTACCAATATTGTTAATCTATTTGCTATTTGATATGTAAAGTTAGACCTTAAACTTCTTATGTTTAGAAATAAGATAGTCTTTAAATTATATTTTGGGATTCATTTTTCCATATCTTCTATTGTTTCCATGTTTGCCAATTCTATATTTATCTTTTTTTTTTTTTTTTCCTTTTTTTTTTTTCTTCTTAATTTTATTATATTTCTTTTAAATCTTCTTCATTTACAATTTTTTTTACTTTTGACGACTCATTTTTCCTTATTAATATATCTTGATTTTTTTATCCATATGTACTTGTACCCCTTGGATCTTGCCTCTTGTTTTGCTTTCCAAAATAAGTTTTTCATTTTTTTTTTTGGTGAAATTTTCATTTATATATATCCTTGTGCTATTCTTATTTCTGAATATTTCATTTGTTATGTATTTCTTCATTTTAAAAAGATTTTATCCAATTGTCTTTTCTGCTTTCAAACTTCATAATTATCGATCTCTCCTTTTGTGTTTGGAACCTTCCAAACTTATGTATCACTTCCACTCTTTCTATTGAATCTTTTACTTAAAAAAAAATCTCCAAATTAGCAGATATATTACAATAGGTTTTCATTCTCTTGCATACTGGATATTTCTATATTTTTCTTCATCTTTTGTTCCTTTTTATCCATATTTTCCTCTAATTTTATCATTGAATTGTTCAGTACTTTATTTTCGTTTTCTATTTTGTGTTTTTCTTCCATGGATTTTTTATTTTTATTCATTTTGTTTAATTTTTCTATTATATCATATTTTTTATTTAGGAATTGCATGGATTCTTTTATTTCTCTTAGTTCCTTTAAAATGGTTTGTGCCAATTCAAATTCTATTTCCTCTGTGGACTGGTTCATTTCTTTTATTAGGGATATTGCTTCTTTTGTGCTTTCATTTCCATTTTCTTCTATTTCCTGATTTATTTATTTTGTAATTGCCCTTTTTAACTCTTTCAGTTATATTTCTGCGTGTTAAACATTTCCATAAACTTCTTCTTTGGGGAGTTGATATTTCAGTTAGATCCACACCTTTTTCACATTTGTCATGCTATTCTATTCCACATGATTTGCATCTCAATTCTGCTTTTCTCATTATCTTATTACATTCATTGCACTTAATTGTATATTTTTCATATTAACTCATTTATTTTAGATTTCGATTATTTTAATTCTAGGATTATATAGAGTAAGAGTAATAATACTTATATTTGTAAGGATTTCAGATGTGATGTTTTATCGAAGCTCGACGACTGCACGTCCACCTTGGTTGAAGCATGCGTGATGGTTTTGATCTATGCTTTAAAATATTTTCAAGTTGTCCTGAATTTGTTACTGTAACAAGATCTCAGTTCCAAGCAGAACTTTCATAATGATGGATTTATAATCTAAATTTACTTGATTTTCCTTGTAAATTTAACTTTGAACTTAATATTGTGTTAAGTTGACTGCCTCTTATTAGAACATACTTTGATCATAGATTTTTCAAGCTCCTAACTTTTTGTTTTAATACTTTTTACCTTTTGAAAATGAAATTTGTTTGAAAACAAATTGCCCAGATCTATAAGTTTGTCTTTGTATCTGTTTTAGATCTTAAGAATGTAAAATGTTTTAGATCTTTTTCATTACAGAAGATTATATGGCTCAGAAGAATGTAGGAGGCAAATTATAATAAATATTAAATATTTAAATGAGTAACTTTTTAAAGCATGGTACATAAAACAATACTAGACGTCTCGAACTACTAGTAACTTTGCTTGCTCTCAACAAGAATTATACAAATAGAAAAATCACTAAAGTCATGATTGTCAACTATAGCATGAGATTCTATTAGTTGACTCATTTAACAAAATAGCATCAATTGTTTTTTTTGCTTAACAATATAGAATACAAAACCTTCAAACATAATTTAAGAGAATTAAATTCTATGCAATTTACTGAGATTTAGAAGTGATTCTTATTTTGCAATTAAATTTATTAAATCTTTGATTTAGTTTCTCATTTCTACTAGTATCTGGGACTTTTTTTTAATCACTGTTATGCAGTGAAATAGCTGACATCATAATCCCAGAAAATGGCAAGAATTCCTGCAAAAAGTGCAGATATTCATAGTATGATTCCTGGCTATAATTCTGCTACAGATATTTTATCTTTTGTCTGCCCTACCTGCAAAATAAGGATGTAGTGTCAACTAATCTAATGTTCAGTTGTGCAGTATTGTATCAGTCATTTTAATAACTAGGTATCCTTAATAATAATAATATAGTGACCAAAATATAAGACAGATTGAAATTTGGGCTTCATATATCTTTTAGATCTTTCTATTGCAGCAGATAAATATAGGAGGCAGTAAGACAATTTAAGTTATCCTGTTGTGACTGGGAATTTGAAGTAATTGAAATATTTTTAGGTCAAGTATTAAGATTTTGGAAATCAAAAATTATTTACAAAGATTGATTATAATCATTATAGACTTTATGCTTTACAGTAGAATCCCTCTCGTCCGCCCTCGGCTGGTCCGCCACTCGGTTGATCCGACCATGCTCGAGCCGGCTGAACTTGTCCCCGACTCGTCAGTGACTCACCACCCGTCGCGCCATTGTGTTGTTTACTTGCATATACAGTGACGGTAGATGGTGAAAACGCTCTTAAGAATCGCAAAACATTGAAAAAGCCTAAACTTGTACTGCTTGACAACGCAGTAAATCCATATTTTTCTGTATTTTCTGATAATCCGACCTTTTTTGCATTCCGACCATACCCCCAGTCCCAAAGGTGATGGATTAGAGGGTTCTACTGTATTTAGTAGCAAGAACAATTGCTTGCCAGATTATTGGAACAGTGTGGTTTACCAGATCTTGGATAAAAATGAAATTGAAATGTACAGTGTGGCTGGGAATTTCTCGTACCCCCTATTTTGTAGTATTTGTTTGGACCATATTTGTTTGATCATGTTAATGGCGAAACTTACACACGTTACATTGACGACGTGAGTATCATGGAATGCGTATGGCTACATATTGGGCACCTGCTCACGTTGCTCTTACTGTGCTCAAGTTTCATGAACATTTTCCAGGACACTGGATTGGTCGCAGTCCTCCAGCATCGCCAGCTCCATTTGAATGGCCACCCCGAAGTCCTGATCTCATGACACCTGACAACTCATTGTGGGGAATCATCGAGGCCTATGTGTCTGAACATTGTTATGCTACAAATGAAGAATTGCACAATGCAGTTAAGGACTTTCGAACCATCACACCGGACATGCTCCAAAAAATTTCAAGTAGGATGTGGTGGTGTGGGAACTTGTGTGTACAGCATGATGGCAAACAGACACATTGAACACTTAATGTGCAAATATTTTCTTAAAATATGACTACCAATTAAAGGATACGGGAACTTTCCGGCCACACTGTACTTGCTGAAATAAGATTAATTACAAAGAAGTACTTGGTTTAGTAACAACCCTGTAGGTTTTCATCTATTTCATATCTTGCACATTTGTTTTTGTTTTAATTTAACAGTTTAACAGTTTAAAGTTTAATTTACTTTAATAATTTATTAATTTTTATGAATATTAAATAGGGAAATGACTTAACCAGTAGATGAAGGACTATCAATTATCTTATCAGCATAATCCCTAATAAGATTTAAGAATGCATTTCAATTTTTGAGCTCTTGTATAGTTGAGCAGAGATGAAATTCAAACTAGATCCTAACATAGGATTTGTAAGATTTGAAACTTGTGGTGGCTTGGGAGGGTGAGGGGCAAGAAGTGTAGAAAAAGATTATAAATTACAGAATAAAAATCAAGCTGTGATTAAATGACTGATGAATGGTGCATTTACAATCATGTTTGTTATATCAGTGAAACAGTTTTCCCCTCTCCTAACTTAGCTGTCTCATATCCATAGTATTTTCTTGAAGTTCTATTATCCTTTAAAGAGTTATTTCTTGATTATTGTTACTTATTCTTGATATGCATGAAACTTGGCTATTTTTTTTTTCCATTGTCTTGGTGACCTTTAACGTAAGATCTGGTTATGTTTATTAATTTACACAAAATTTAATATTTTTTCTTTTTCTCTTCAATTTCAATTTAATATATATTGTAACGGTACCACGCGATAATTTTAGTCCTTCAGGGGTTGTTCGGGTATTTGTTGGGCGCCAACCGAAAAGTCCGTTCGGTGAATTTTCTATCTACCCCCTCCAAAGTCGTTACATGGTATGCCCTGACTAATCCAATCCATTCGGAGCGTGGGGGAGCCACACTTCACGTTCACGCACAAAGAAGCACAACGCATTCACCACATTAATTAAACTTAACCATTTTATTCGACACTGCAAAATAATATGTCACTTCTCTACAAGAATGAGAATTTCGGCGAAGCTATGGCTTATAACTTCTTGAAGCATAAAGTTAAATTACGACGCACTGAAATTTCACTTACGAAGCACTAAATAACTAAATTACGAAGCACAAATTTTACTTACGAAGCACTAAGTAACTAAATTACGAAGCACAAATTTTACTTTCGAAGCACTAAGTAACTAAATTACGAAGCACTAAGTAACTAAATTACGAAGCACAAATTTTACTTACGAAGCACTAAATAACTAAATTACGAAGCACAAATTTTACTTACGAAGCACTAAGTTACTTGTGGAATCCTACTAAATTACGAGGCACAATTTTCACTTACGAAGCACTAAGTTACTTGTGGAATCCTACTAAATTACGAGGCACAATTTTCACTTACGAAGCACTAAGTAACTTGTGGAATCCTGCACGGGTGTACACGTGCATTGAACACAAAATTTGCAAGCTTTATTTTGCAAATTAACTTCAGTAATTTTTTGCACCGATAAATTGTAGAAATTGTAGGCTATCCACGGGTTGCCTATTCTAACTAACGATAACTTGATTTAACACACCCTATTTCTAACAAACGCATCGAGAATTTGAGACGCGGCTGCCAATACATCGTCCGCGGCGATCGACGAGGCCGGGTGCATTGTAGCAAAGGTTAAAAGAGCGAAACTGCGGCGAGAGAGAGAAATCTAACTCGAACACCCCGTTTTATAAACTTTAAGAGCGCCGCTGTGTGACGTCACGCGTCGCACAGACCATACGGATAGCAGGATTGCATATCTGCCCAAATAAGGGAGATTACCTCATTATTACCTCACATGGAGTGATAATGCTAATTAACCAATAGAATTACAATGCTTACAACAATTCCAAATATGGAATGATGGCCACAAGGAAATTCCTAAGAATAGGAAATTTCCAAACTCAAATAAACTCAGCTTAATTAAAGCAAAAAGAAAATTAATTCCTTATTAAAATCCTTAAATTCAACTAATCTTAAATTACACAACTACTTAAAACACCTAAATTTCTAACATTAAATTGCATTAAATCCTAATAATTTACATTTAAAAGATTTATCTCCTAAAATCCTAAATTAAAATAAATTAAAGCCTAAACTAAAATAAAAATCACTGACAATAATTAAAACTGCCCCTAACGAAGTCTTTCGCCATTAGCTTTTACAAAATAATTACTTTGAAATTATTTTCCTTAATTGACATTTCTTTTGTCTTTACAATGATAATAATATTAATATTCTAATATTTTAATAGTTATAATAAATCGACATATGAGTATTGTCACAATATATATATTTTTTTAATGGCTTTCGAAATTTAAAATGATGTTGCTTTATTTTTTTAATTGGCAAATGTAACAAAGAAAAGTCAATTATAAAATTCCTTGAAATTTTAAACATTAAAAAGAGAAAAAGAAAATGAATGAATTAGACCTTGCATTGCAATTTACCTCTAATTCTAAGAAAACCTATATATGGTTTTGTGGATCCTAAATGAAAACCTACATATTTTTTTTTCTTTTAAATATTTATATTAGTGTTTTGATCTAGTTTAAAATACAGAAATAAAATCAAAGTACCTTTTTCCTTACTAGTTTTGTTTTTGTACTTTATTAAGCCATGTTTAACTTTGCATCTTTTTTTAGTTTCTGAATTAGACATTTTCCATTGTATTGCGATATAGTTTAAATCTTTAAAGCGGTGTTCTCAATTTAGGTTTTGCATGTTATTTATTTATTTTTTTATTTTTTATGTACCATATTTATAAATTTGTGGTTAGTGCTTTCTAACCAGAAACTTAAGCAATTTTAGGAATCTTGATTCAGTTAAGTAGCTATCAAATAACAAAATTTCATGGCTGTAATCCAAAGACCCATCAAAGAAACATTTCACCAGTTTTCTTTGTGTATTTGTAATTGAGCTGCCATAGGAAGGTGGGCGTGCTTTTGGAGAAACATAAGATTATTACATTTCTAGGGAGATTGTGTCTAGCAATCGTTAGGTCTACCCCTAACTTTCCAAATCCCAGATGTATTTGTGTTTAATAGACAGTCATTGTGACATCTGGAACAAAGTAAAGAATTCAAATGTCTTGGTTGGATAGTGGAATGCAATTTATGCTCTTCTATTTTTTTTATTTTTTTTTTTGCTATCATATTTATCCCCCCCCCTCCAAAAAAAAAAGGGGAAAAAAATATTCCATGTTATTATTGGTTCTTTTAAGTTAGAATCCTGGGAAATTAGTAAACACCTTTACAGATAGGAAGGGATAATATGATGCATATATTTGCAGCATATGCATATATTTTGAGCTAATGCCAAAAGCTAAGGATTTCTTAGTTGCAACTTTCTTCCAATATCTGTGTTGATGTTGTGGTTGGAATGATCAAAGACAGTATTGTTGATTTTAATCTCCAGATCAGGGCATTTAATCTTATTTTAACTTAATTCTCTGCTAGCGTTAGCTGCATGCTGTTTGCAGAGATCTGAATTTTTTTGTCATGATCAATGAAAGATTAAAACAAACCATGAGTTGGCTTGCTTTTTTTTTCTCTATCTTACTGGCAGGGAAGGCTCTACTTAGCCCTTGAAGAATGGCACTTCACCAGGTCCTGCAACCCCTTTTGTTTTATTTAAAGTACTTTTAATTCTTTTTTTTTTTTTTTAAATTTTGCATTTTATCTGTCCTGAAGTGTAGATCTCAATTGGTATTGTTAGAGATCTTCCTTACCCACTTTTTTTTTTTTTTTTTAAATTTCCCTACCAACCTTAATTTCTCTTGCAAGTGCTTTTGTTTTGTTTAAAGCACTTCGAAGTCTATAACCTAAAGACTAAATTTTGCTGTTGTTTGAACAATAGGGATTTGTGCAATGAATGGTCAAGTTGTAGCAACTCAATTAAAAACTTGGGTTAATTGTCTATTATAATGTCAGGATTATTGGAGATAGGTCTGAACTTCTGTAATTATTGCTTCACTTTGTTTACAAGACGGATGCAATCAAGAAATTAAGTCTTCAGGTACCATCAATAATTTTGAGTAGCTGTTTAAACCACCATTACATAGATAACTTGGATTTTATCTGTAACAACATTAATATTTGCTTATTTTTCTCTTTAAAAAAAATGATTTATTTATACTTGTAAAGAAAAATGGAAATAAATTAAACTCACTTACAAAAAGTTGAGAATTATAAACATGGTAATAATCCGATAGTTTCAGAATACTGCGCGTATTCCTTAATCAGGGACGGCACAAACATATAGGACATAAAGACAACATTCACGACGAGGGAAGGTATGTTGAAAGTGAGGGAAGTGAGAGGATTAAGAAAGTTTAGCAATAGTGACGGGCATTTTGCCCACTGGTTATTGAGTTGTAAGCTTTAAGCTGGATTATATATAAAGATTCAGCTAGAAGACTGTGGGATAGTCTATTATGGTGGGAAAGGGGTTTAGCAGCTGAGAAGTTGGGGGTGTGTCCTGTCTCTTTAAAGTGAGTGACAGCGTATGAGCGTGTGGGATCTGTGTTTTTAAAGGCCTGTTTGTGTTCTTTATGTATATATGTTTGTGCTGTCCCTGATGAAGAAGTATGCGCAGTATTCCGAAACTTTCGGATTATTACCATGTTTATAATTCTCAACTTTTTGTAAGTGCGTTTTATTTATTTCCATTTTTCTTTATTTCATTACATGCACGTTAAGCCTCTTTAGTATTATACTTTGTATTTTTTCAATTTCTTTAAATGCACGGCATCTTTCAAATGACTGCAACTTCAGGAATACAACACCTAACTTTTATATCGTGTTTTATTTTCTTTCAGTTGCTGTTTGACTTTTGATCTGATTGTCACGGTATACTCTCAAAGGTCTTCGACAATATACTAATAATATAGTATAAGCCAGAATCCATTTTAGAATTAACAAATTTCTTTTCAAGTCTTACAGGGCAGGACTGCTTCAGCCCAACTCTTTAATCTTTCCCTTGCTTTTGAGAAATTGCAATTTTTATTTTTTTAATTAACTATTACAGGATGCCACATGTGTTAACCCATAATATTAAACTATTATAGTTGGTGTATGTGTAAAATTTATGGAAAAGAATGTCATGAATAGGAAGCTTATTTTACAGTATGTAAATTAGAGCAAGAGAAATACACTCATTGCCAAAATAATTACCGCACTCAGAACAAATGATCCAGAAACTGGTATGCTGCATCTTCTCAGGTAGTTGTCACTGATTGCAATTGGGCTGCGATTGTCTACTGGTAACTACCACCAGGGACATTGGAATTGCTACAGCTGTGGACTTATGAACTGTGCGCTTTTATAATCAGTTGTGAAGTGCATGTCGGAGTACTCGGCATTCATCTACTATATATTTAATGCAGTTTTAAACAATTTACAGTTTGAGAGAGGTTGTATTATCTGCAGGAGGCAGGCTGGTCCGTTCCGACTGTACTTTGTGACTATTTGGAGCAGAAGAAACGTAAGTGCAGGGAAGAGACTGGGAGCCCTAAGCAGACTACCAGAAGAGGATCATGTTATCATACGACAGGTATGAACTGATCCAAGAGTGTCCTTGTCCACCATCCAGAAACATATAGTGACTTCACTAGAAACCCTCACAATTAAGAGGAAACTTGTAGAACAAAACTTGCATTCTTGGCACCCTTTATACTATTTGCCATTAACA
>JAFIDM010009631.1:238726616-238744322 GCA_023159025.1 Thereuonema tuberculata
GTGATTTGAATTTTGTATTGGCATTTTTCAAATTTCACATCACTGTCCGGCTTTGTTCCTGTTCTGCTTAATCAGCAAAATGTTTGCAAAAAATTGCTGCCCTCTTCTGAGCTTATTGAGTGATATATTTGTTTTCTGCAAATATAAGTTTTCTCTGAACCTTCTTAAAGGGCGAATACCATTTGTAATGCAGACTCTGATAATCACCATATTATTAAGAGTTCTGTGCCATATAGAACTCCATGAATTTGTTTTTTTGTTTGCATATCTACTGTAAAAAAAAAAAAAAAAAAAAAACATTTTTATTTTTATAGAGCAGTGTTTCCCAACCGGTGGGTCACGGCCCACTAGTGGGTCACGGAAGGGTTACAGGTGGGTCGCGACTTGATCCTAAAACTATCAGAAACCATCGAATAAACCATCAGAAAAGATCAGAGAAATCAAAAATCGATCATATATAAGGAAGGGATACAATACAAATATAGTTTTATTCTATATTCTTTAGGGATGGACGGGATTGGATTTTTAGGACGGGACGGGATTTTTTTTTCCCTCCCGAAAATCGGGACGGGATCGGGACGGGATTGTCCTTCCTCAATAAATGGGAAATAGTTGTCCATATCAAGTTTCAAAACCCTAACAACAATAATAATAATAAACAAAAACATTTTTATGTCTGTCGCTAGTTGAAATCATGAATGCCGTCGTCTGTTGTTTATTGGTTTCGCCGGTTGATCGCTAACGCTATGACTAAAACACTTTGTTGTTGATGTAATATTGGGAGGTAGAAGGAAAATAAATAGTTCAGAGTATTTCTCAATGATTTATTGTAGTCTTCAGTTGCCAGGATTAATAATCCCAGCATTATTAAGCCTTTTGTTGAATTTAAATAAATCGCAAAATCCTGTCCCGAAGAAATCCCAAGTAAAGCAAATCCCGCCCGATAAACGGGATTATAATTTTCTCAAAAATTTCCCGAAATATCGGGTCCCGTCTATCCCTAATATTCTTCTATTCCAATATATGTGGAGGTATTCCGATAAGGAAAGGTTGGAACCGCTGTTATAGAGGATACTTGTAACCCTACGTATAGGAAAAAGAAGACTTGGACTGTTTAAGTGTTGTCACAACCTACGTTACACTAGCCTGTTGCTAGGCTCGGTTGCTATTTGCCAACAATTATAAAATTATTTATGCTTCTGCAATCCTATATCTGACCAGTCTATACAATCCTATATCTGTCAGATCAGTCCTTTGTTATTGGAGTGTGGCTTTTGAGTTAACCAATCAAAAGCTCTCAACATTGGGTGCAATGTGATCTAAGCAGTCTGAACCTCAAAACTATGCATAAATATAGTTTTTTTGTCTTAATATTTCTTCTAAAATTCCCAAAAATGAGGGGAAAAAAAACAACCCCAAGGTGGGCTTTCTTTGAAGTCTTAATGTGTTTTGATAATTTTTTATTTTTTGGGTCTTAAAGAAAAACAAACAAACAAGATAAACACCTGCTTGGTCATATCAATGCTACAAGCCTATCAACCGAGGTAGGATTTTGGTCCTATTATATCGATATTTTGTTTCTTCGTGTTACCAAAGTTCCTCTCTTGAACCATCAATAGGTGATCATTCAAATGTCTCATGGTAAGACGTAGTTTTGCATGAGAATGACTCGCCCCACTGTTTTTGGCATAAGCGATTTATATTCTAAGCATATTTTCATGTGGGTCTCAGCGTTCGAGCTCACGCATTTCCCTTGTTAAGACACTTAGTTCTTAATTACTATTTTTATCACTTTTAGTCTTTGGGTTTATTGAGGCTGTTCTTAAAGCCGTGCGAACATCTTGCAACATTCCTGCAACGTAGTTGTGCGATTTTGACGTCACGAGTGATTTTGACGTCACGAGTTGCAATTTCTTTGCAACTTTTGAAGTTCGAGTCGAGTTGCATTGACACCTGCAACTCAGAAAGTTGCATCGAATTCCCCAATCACAGGGCAGCATTGGAACACGTCAGTTGGGAAACCACGCCCATGAAAAAAATGGCGTCGAAAATTTTATCGCTCGATTCGTTTTGAAGACAGGCTCATACTCAATTAATATCAGAGTATTGCGAGTTTCTTTCATGCAGAAATAAAGTTTATACTGAAATGCAGTAATTGTATGCGGCAGAATTTATCAGAGAGGTTTCAAAACCTCGATTTTTTTTTCGGATTTTCCACATCGGGTTTGGCAAACGCGAAGGCTGCTGACGCAGAATGCAAAAGTTATGACGTCATTGTTTCCAGGGGAGCATGGTTTCTTATTGGCTGTTGGTCATTCGTTACTTTTCATTCGAAATAACAACATGAAATTAAATTCCATAGCGGCTTATAATTTTAAAAAAATATTTATCATATGTTGCAAATCATTCACTCTTTTATTATGTTTGAAACGACATAACCGAATTTTGCTTGACGTCACACGTGACGTATTTAAAATCTGCGTTGTCATGGGTCAGTTGCATTTTCGAGTTGCAATATCGAATTGCATCATGTTCGCGCTTGACAAAGGTTTATATCAACTCGTGACGTCAAAATCGCGCAACTAAATTGCAGTAAAGTTGCTATATGTTCGCACGGCTTAAGGGAAGGATTTAATCACTGGAACATGGATTTTAATAAAAATTGGCAGGGACATAGTTTTCTGCGTGAAAAACACAAAAAAATATGTCCCTGGTAATT
Organism: Thereuonema tuberculata; assembly: GCA_023159025.1. Taxonomy (NCBI): domain Eukaryota; kingdom Metazoa; phylum Arthropoda; class Chilopoda; order Scutigeromorpha; family Scutigeridae; genus Thereuonema; species Thereuonema tuberculata. The sequence goes on from JAFIDM010009631.1 coordinate 238,729,336, forward strand.
TTTATTAAAATCTATGTTCTAGTGATAAAATCCTTCCCTTGTTAGATCCATAGAAAGTTCCTCTCTTCTAGTATCTGGTGCATCAAAGTAAGTATCATCTCATTTTCTTCATCCTATTTGCTGAAGTAGGTGTTATCAACTTGTTCGTTCTTACAGACATTGATCTCCCTCGTTATTTATCATCTGCTTCACTGGGCCTGTGCTCAACCTATTTTTAAACTAATCATCTTTGCAAAATTCCAGATTCCAAACCTATTCTTAGCTTAGCATATTAAACATCTAACAATGCATTTTTGGAACTTCAGCTTGCCCTTCAGAAGCTGTTCTATTCTTCATTTGCACCATGATTGAATTTTTCTCAATTTCCTTACCATAGAAGAGAATTTTTTTATTTGTGTATTCTTCTATTAATTCATTAATTTCTTGTATATGTTTTCAGCATTCTTCATCTTCTAGCTTTTGGCTAAGACTGATCATTATTCTAAAAGTTTATGGACAGCCTCAAACATTAAAATTGTCATGCTAATTTTTATTTTTGACCTCCTCACCCCTTGTCACACTTCGTCACAATCTTGTGATCCCCTCCCCCCCTGATATTTTAAAACATGCCCCCCCCCCCCCCAAATTTAAAGTATTTAACTGTAAATATTTATATTAATCAGTTCAACGACTGATTAATCAGTCATAGAATTCATAGAGAATATTGCCCTTTAACTGGCAAACGACCCTATAAGACTGCAAAACAGTAGAAGATCAAGTTGTCTGTTGATCTCTAGGCAATTAGTTAACAAAACCAAAAATAAAAATAAGTCTGAATGTATTTTAATTCTCAATATAGTTTAATTTATTATTAATAAATATTGAAGATTTTGTAATTTTTCCAGCAGAGTTTACATCTTAATGATATTTATACAAATAAAATTTAAATCTTTTTTACTTTTTTTCATATTACAGGTACCTAATCTTATAATGAAGTTTAATGTTGAAAAGTAAAATTATTTTTGGTGTCAAATAAGTAATTAAATAATTGAAAGTCTTGACAAATCCATGGCATGCATTAGTTGGTGCATGTCCATAGATTTGTCATACATCCTTTGATTTCATTTATTGGTATCGCGACTAGTACTGATTCATCCAGAGAAATTGCATAGTCTATTTCACTTTCATGTATCCAGTTGGTCTTCTGCATCAGTGTGATTGTCACATAGGATGCACCTCAGTTTGCAGATTTGGTGTGCTGTGACATGGACTTGTCATTCATGACATTACACAAGAGATGTTTCATATTTTTCTTTTGGTGTGCATGTGTTTTAAATATTTTAACATAGTCTTATTTGTAGCATGATATAGGCCACATTTTTGGCAAACTCTTGTCAGCCAATTTATGTACAGTTGGACCAAACCAATCATATGGCACCTGACGGAAATCTTTGGCTTCCGACTGGAGACCTTAACGCCTGACGTCAAAGTAAATTGAGATATATTTTATCAAATGGTGCTATAGCTGATCTTTGATTAGTTTGCTCAATTTTCATTGGTGGAGGTAGAAATCCTTTTGGGATTAGATAAACTTTAAAGTTTAGATAATTGTGGATGTTTTAATGAATTTCTTAGAAGTTTTTAATTTAAAAAATGCACTTAAGTGTAATGTGATGTTACAAAATAATCTGACCCCCCCCTCCCCCTGGCATGCGTCATAATTTATAGACTGCTGTTCTTGGAATATTCGATATACATATCAATTGTTATCCTCCAATTCTGAGTTTCAGTGAAACAAGAATGCTTCAGTGAAGTACAGTACACATTGTTAGAAGGCTGTGCATAGATGACCTTAAAGAAATTTGTTTTGAACACAACTGTGACTTGCCAACCCTAAGCGTGGAATCTTCCAGAAACATTTTTTTTTTTTTTATATCATTAGTAAGCATTAGTGTCATCAATAAAGAAGGAACACGATATAAGACGTGCACATAGATGCAACACATTTTTCTGCTAGTTCTTTCTCAAGCAAAAATTATAACCTAGATTATGATAGGTATGCTTGTAACATTGCTGTTTATATCAAGGCTAAACTTTGATTTCATGAATTTGTCTTAAGAGTAAGTCTTTCCATTTTAATGGACTTAAAATACTTTTCAATGGTAAGACAGCTTTCCTTTCAAAGGAGATCCTTTATTTACTGAAGATGTCTTACTGGCTGGGTTTTGTATATGTAGCTAATGTTTTGTATATGTAGCTAATGTTTCATGGGTTGAAATTAACCAACTGTTAAAAGAGATCATCAGTTTTTAATTTTGTAATAATCATCTAGTCTTTAGCAAAATTTTCAAATACATTTGAGTACTCTAGTAAATTAAGAATAAAAACTTAGTTTTGTTTGCGTTATTGAATTTTGTTTTAACATAAGGACCAGATTTAATTTTGATTCATTGCATTACTGATTTTTTGTAAAAAAAATATGACTAAATTCACTTTGTGAAATAAAAAAATGTATATAAAATTGGATTGTTGCAAATTGCTTTCACAATTTATTAAGCGATTAGGAAATTTTCATTAAATTTCATTTTCATTGTAATATCTGTAAGACAATACAAAATAAACACTTGTTAGACTTAATTTTCAAAAATATTTGAATATTTATGGTGAAATAGTTAAATATATTTTATGAATTACATTTGATTGCTCATTTTTGTCTACAACTTTTTTGTTATTGCTTTGATTTTTTTTTTTCCCTTGCTGTTTTAGTCATTTTGTATTCCTTATTAAAAAAGCAAAACAAATCATTAATTTGCTGTTTGTACAACTTAGATAATTTGAGATATTGATTTCTTTGTAAATAATATTGGTGATATGATCAGTGTATTTTTCCTAAACTTTTAACATTTTTGCTTTCTTCTGTCCAAAACTTATTTAAATATTGACTACACTTACAAAAGCTGTTATACCCAAATATTTTTTTCCACCTTTCTAATAATCCCTAAATTGTGCAAAATTTTTGAAGATTTTAGTTTGTTAGCAGTTAAATAGATTTTCAGTGTGGTTTTTGTCGGCCAAATTTTTGTAAAATCATGTTAGTTTCTCTTGATTCACTTGTTCTCCTTTATTCACTTAATAAGGTGGGGTATGTATATTATGGAAATAATTGTAGTGGACTTTGCAGATACTAGAATGTTAAAGTTCAGAGCTTTTGCTCTTATTTCCAAGTTTGCCGTTTTAGTTAGATTGTAAGGAAACAAATATGACTGTCCAGTGATTCTAAAAAAAAGATTTATTTCATGATCTTTAAAAATAAAATATATACTAATTATAAACCTTTTTTAAGTTCATTAATTTTCAGTTGATGTAACTGGAATTCATTGATGCGAATTCAAACTAATTTTAAAGCAATTGTCTTCAAATTAGTAAACAGCAGAAGCTTTTAAATGATTAGCTTAAAAACTTGCATATAAATTATCTGCATTATCTAAATCAACATCTTACTGTACTGAAATGGCAAGCATTCACTTTTGTTCTCTTCAGAAATTACTAATTATTGGCTTTCTTATTGCTTTTTTTTTGTTTTTTTTTTTATTTTTTTTTTTTTTTTTTTTAAGTTTCCTAAAATTACAATTTTAAAAGGACAATTTTAATATTTTTCTTCAGCAGTGCTGGATCGGGACATTTGAAAAGGTGAATGTATTATCTCCCATTCACTTATTTTTTAATTCCTAATTCTATTCACTGCATGTTGCAAAACTGTAATAAAACCACAATTTCGCTTTTTAAGTTTTTTTTTTTACATAATGAACATTTATTCTAACTGCAAATCATAAAAAAAAAAATGCTGTCTTTAAATGCTAATACTCAAACATTGAGTTTCGAATCCCAATAATTTATTCATTAACTGTTTGACATGTAAAACATTCCGTCGAAGGTCTATGCCAATTGAAGTGAATGAAATTAGCTTTAAATCACAAGTTTACAAATGCTTGTATTTTAGATAAATTTATGTAATTCTTAAAAAAAAAAAAAATCCATTTTTAAACATGTTGGTTATTAAAGTTTGTTTGGCTCTTTAAGCTTTATTGAAATGCTTTTTTTGACAAATAGATGGCTGATCATGATTACTGCAGTGATTTTCATTTAGTTTTTCAGGGTGCCATTAGCAGGAGAGTTCCTTAAACCCCAATACCCTCAAGAGTTCTTTAACTGGATAATTGATAATTCTAATGAGCCCAAAACAGCTGTCCTAGAGTTCTGTCGATAACTGCTTGTACTGAAAAAATAATTTTTATTATTTAATAAATACCTATACAAGTTTAATATTAACCTCCTTAAAAACCTGTAGCCATGTCTTACTGATGCCATTATTCTCTTGTGCAAGAATCTCTTGTGCAATACTATCTTCAAGTTCTACAAAGACAATATGGATAGAGGTAGAATGGTTTATTTTATACAAACTTAATGTTAAAATAAGTTCTTGACAAAAGCTGTTTGATAAGTTGAAGTAATGAAAACTGTTTGTTTTATTGTTTTTAAAGTAGTACAAATGAAGTTAATATTGTGCTTCTTTTTGAGAAACTAAACCTGCAATTCCTTTTCTAAGATTTTTAATGCTATCTAACTTTTAATGGTTAAAAAGTTCTTGTAACTAATCCTGCATGTACGTAGGTTATTATGGCATTACAACTTTTCATTTACTTACAAAAAAGTGGTTTTGCTCAATTATTATGGAATTCTTTTGAATGTCTTTTGTTTCAAATTCTCATTTGTCATGGTTTTTGTATACATGTATACAAAATAATGTGGGGGGAGTCTTGGAAATGAGGGGCTATTTGCTAGATACTACAGTTAAAGGAAATCCCTGAAATCATTAATTCCTTCTGAATAAAAAATTGGATTGTCATTCAAGGTATAACAAACATGTAATTAAGGATGGCTCTTAAACACCATATACATTTACGTTTTAATAAACACATTGCAGTTGGTTCTGATGGCAGCTTTTTATAGACACTAATTGTTTAGCTTCTAATTTAAAAAGCATAGCTGTATAGGTAATCTTTTAACATAGCTAACGAAACAATAATTGTGATTTGAATTTTCATACTTGATTTTTTTTTTTTAACCCATTTTTGATAAACATTGATATATACATATTAATAACGTGGGCCTGGTGGTCGAGTGGTCAGGGCACTTGGCTGCGGGTTGGAGGTGGTGGGATTTTTCCACGCTCCTTTCATCTCCAAACGGGTCCTAGGGTCTACCCAGCCCTCTATACAATGGGTACCGGGTTTCTTTCTCGGGAGTTAAAGGCGGGCGGGTGTCAGGCTGACCACCCCACCCCACCCCAACTTGTCCCATGGTTTCGTATCGCTGGAGCCTGACCTCCTGCGCCCCAATTGGCCTGTACAGGCCTGCAACGGGGTACTTTAACTTAACATATTAATAACATACATTTATCCAGTTTGGATAAACGTATCTTAGATTGCTACAACTAATGCTGGGCGAACACGTAGCAATTTCAGGCAATATTGTGTGACAATATTGCTCATTTTTATTGCTGACAACCGTTGTCAGTTCAAATCACGCACGAACACGTAGTTTTTCCGAAACGAATATTGTCCTGACAATTGATGGTTACGGCGCTTCTCACTAGGGAGAGCTAAAGAGCGCGTTTTCGTACAGAATTGCTATAGTATTAAACGCCGTCCCTCTTTAGAAATCAATTAAGATTCTTTCAGTATCAATTGACAAAATGATGTTGTTAGAATTATCTGTTTTGGGCCGACCCATTTTGCTGATTTTAAGCCTTATTTCTCAAAGAAAATGGCCGGCGTGAGTGACTGAATTTCCGATGTTCAAAGTTCTGCCTCCTTCGACGTCAGCATTGTCACATGATTTCATCCGTTCATGTGATTCGCTATAGTTCCAGCAATACGTTGCGACAACTGAAATTGTTCCTTTTTTTCCGACAATCTCAATTGTCTTGAAATGGGCAATCTTGGACAATATTGTTCATTTTTATTGCTGCAAACGGTTGTCAGCAATGAAAAGGGGCAATATTGTCCCACAATATTGCCTGAAATTGCTACGTGTTCGCCCAGCATTAAGTAATACTAATCAACTTATCTGGAACAATCTGTTTCACTTAAATGAACTATAACTTGGTAATAAAATCATTGAAATAATTTAAATAGAAACCATGTATCTTAATATTTAATGCTTTGATTTTTTTGGAAGGCAAAATAAACTCTTACCAAAGAGGTGAGGTGGGGGGGGGGGGGGAGAATGGAAAAAGATCTGAGTGAAGAAATTGTAGGGGAGGATGATGTACCTTTGACCAAGTTGCATTGTGCTGCCATCTTGCATTGTTTATTAATGTTAAATGTATTAGTGATAAATAGATGTAACTAGAGTGCTGATGTGGATGTTATGAATGCTAGCAAATGCTTGTACATTTTCACATATGTTATATCCATTTCTATCACCAAAAGTAAGTAATCTGATATGATTTTTTGTTATATTGTTTCTCTTGTTCAAGATAATTTAGATTTCAATTTGTTTAAAGATTACTTTTATCCTTAGCATTATAAACAATTTAGTTTTACATCTTAATAACCTAAACTTATGAAGCATGGATAACATCCAAGGAATAATGTTAGCATGTTCCTTTGACCACATACATACCAGGTGATTCATTAAGTACTGGAAAGTACTGGTGGTTTTCACCACCCCATATCTTTTTAAACTACTGCTCATAAAAATCTGAAACTTTTAAACAAAATTGTCAAACATATAAGAGTTACATTTTCATGTTATTTATTCGTTATTATTGAAATTCATATTTGTGTCTAACACCCCAATATATCGTATATTTAAATAACTGTTGTGATGTTGTTTAAACTCTAATAAAAGTCTGGATCCAATATTCAAATGATACAGAAGCCTTATTAAGAAAATTTAATCTAAACACTTTTGTCATTACAGGCGGCCCTCGATTTTCGCACAATTCGCTAGTTCAAATATTTTTAAAAATTCAATTTTTAAAGATTTTTGTCGATAAAGCAAAAATTATTCGCTTCCACAAAGTGCGTTAGCTTGCAAGCACTCTCACATTGCCGCCTAGAGTAGTGGACTCATTGTGATGTCACTAGGGTCCGGAGCTGCGAATGTCATATTAAACAGGTTTAGTCTTGCGTTACGGTGAGTGTTTATGTGTTGTGTGTTTAGCAAATTTATTTGTTTAAGTATTTTGCCCTTATAAATTTATAAACATGAGTGAGAAACGAACAAACTGCAGTGATGATACGAACAAAAAGAAATTAAGGACTCAAACTTCGAACGATCGAGACAAAGATGGAAATAATTAGACGTTCTGAAAGCGGTGAATCTTTTGCTTCAATCGGCCGTTTGTACAACACAAACAGGTCTACCATATGTTCAATTTTGAAAAACAAGAATAACATTAAGAAATACGTTTAAAATTGTGGAAATATACCTTCAAAGATTGTTTCCAAAAGACACGGCATTGTGATGGCTGAAATGGAAAGATCTTTGTCATCATGGATTGATGATCAACATCAAAACGATGTCCCTCTGAGTTTTTCAATTATTCAAGCTAAAACTCTTAGTTTGCAAGAAGATTGAAGACTAGATTAAAAGAAGATTCTAACTGTGTTTCAAGCAAGTAATGGCTGGTTCGACAAATTTCAAATGAGGTATTCTTTACATAATATTAAATTCACTGGAGAATTGGCTGATGCAGATAAAGAAGCTACAAAAGAATTTATTTCCTCATTGTCCAAAATTATTGTAGATGGAGAATATTCTCCTAGCCAAATATTCAATGTAGATTATCATGGAAGAATGTGATCCCAATGGAGAACGTATATCTCAAGTACGTAGTGCGATTGCGAAAGAGACAGCATTTTATAGAACTATCAAGAAAAGAAAAAAAAAAAGGTGGTAATCAACTAACTTTTGAAAAGTTTATAAAGAAAACAACTGAAAGCATTTGAAACACTCCTTGTTAACTTAAAATTGTATTTTAAAATACAACATAATTTGATTTTTTTTTTTTTTACCTCCCTCTACTTTTGAACATTCAACATTCGCTCACATTTTCAGGAACCAATTATGTGCGAAAGTAGAGGGCCTCCTATAATTCCTTTGTTTAATTTAAAAAAAAAAAAAACAAACTTTTTTTGAAAATTCATTTTGACAAATGACTTTTGGGAGACAGTAGAATAATTTTTTTTGATAATTTCGAAATATTGGGGGTGTTTGAACGCAAATAAAATGAATTTCAATAATGAATAAATAATAACATGAAAATATAACTCATATATGTTTAACGATTTTATATAAAAACTTTCAGATTTTTATGAGCGGTAGTTTAAAAGATATGGGGCGGGGAAAACCACCAGTACTTTATGAATTGCCAGAGATAGATATATATTTTACCTTTGACCGGTCAAATGTACAACATTCAAATAAACTTTTGTCTTTTTTTTACTATTCATTTGTTATTTTATTAAACAAATGGTAAAATAATATAATTTGAATTTAATTTTAATGTATGTAAAAATTATAACATTTTAAAAGAACGATAAGCCGACATATACAAGTTAAAAATTGGTTATTAAAAAAAAAAAAAAATCTGGGAATTTCGAGCAACTTTACGTCAAGTCAGGTTATCATTGGCGTCAGAATTTAATTCTCAAAAGAACAAGCTCTTGTATACGGAAAGTGATTAAATATTCTAAAATTTATTGGTTATGTAAAACAATATAACCTGGATGAATCTAGTGCATTCTTTTATGTCAGTCTGGAGGTGATCATGAATCAAAATTGTGAACATAAACAGCCATTATTCCCCCCCCCCCCCCCCCCCCCCAAAAAAAAAAAAAAACTTCGGGTCACCAATACATTAAAATTTGTAAAGGACTGATCCAAAGGACTATAAAATTGATTTTTCAGATATCTTATTGAAACTTCCAGTTCCAAAGCTGTCTTGTGGGACTGCCCAGCAATGGGCACACCTGCGATTTGAAGTTGATTTATCAGCATATTAGATATTTTTTTATGAATAGGTATTTTGTATATGATGTAAAAAGAAAACTGCTCTTGTAAGTCAAGAAATGTGTTTTTTTATCTCCTATTATGTGTTTATTTCTTTCATAGTCAAAGGTGCAACATAGTGTTCAGAGGTACATTACCTGTGTTTTACCTTTGACCAATTGTCATGTTTTTTTTTTAGTTGACCTTTATTTATCCTAGACAAGTTACATTAACAGATTTAAAAAGCATTAAATGTGTACTTTATGAACTAGATATTAGAGTTGTAAAAAAAATGGTCAAAGGTACAACACGATCCCTTAATATTTTGCAAGTTTGTACCATCTTCATTATCTATTTAGAAACTCTGCTGTTGAGTTAATATCAACATTGATGTGCCTACTGAATTAACAAATTTTCAAACTTGAAAGTACATGCTGCTATATGAAATAGGTTAAATTTTTAAATTGAGACAGTGATGAAGTTACATATTTTTAGATAAATGGCAAACTTTTTATTTTATTTGCTATCCTGATCAGAACTTCTCAATTAGGTAAATTGTTTGAATTAGATCCTGAGTTGTAAATGCTAGATTGTTTGCATTTCTCTTGGTGATTATCTTCAACAATTTTAAAGATAACTTTGAATTTTATTTTAATTATTGTAGTTTTGAAGTGGAAAAAAGTGTATGTTTAATCTTATAATGCAGTCAGGTTTAGTTGTAATTTGTTGGCACATACTTTGTGTTCATATTGGGGGGGGGACACAAAAAAAACTGATGGTCTCTATTATGGGTTTATTTTAACCTGTTGAACTAAGATCTCTTATTATTGTTGGTTACTACTGTCAGTTTCTCCAGTATCATTTAGTTGAAATGTGCTTAGTTAAAAAAGTCTTGAACCTCGAATTTTGAATTTTTAAAAAAAAAAAAAAAAAAAAATCATTTTTTGCAAGACTTGAAATTTAAATACAGCACTGTCCTTCCTCCCCACTCTTGGTGCATGATTTGAGAGCGTTGCAATTCAATACCTTACTACTTTAAGTATATCTTTTAATAAAATGAAATTACCATAAAAATAAAATAGAAAATAAAAATGGCAAATTTTCAAGAAGATTCATGCTTCCCTTGTGAAGCCTGAAATTCAAATAGTTTTGATTTCAAACAATTAACAGATGTCACACAGCATATTAACAAAACATTAGTTTCCTGAATACATTCATAGTTGAATATTGTAATAATAACACTATCACATTTATCAATAAAGCCCTTTTTAAACAAATCAATTGTTATAAATTCTTAAAATTTGACAATATTTTTGCAGTTTGTTAGATTTTACCAATTCATTTGCAAAATTAAACTAGTTGCAACCAGTGAAACATTCACGGAAATAAAACAAATTCCACCATTTTGAAATACCGTAAAATTTTTCAAAAACACAAGATAGAAAAAGATGTTCTAAGCTCATTTTTTACAAGGAGATTTGTTTATACTTAAGTATCCTGTTTTTACTTGTTTTTGAATTACAATTTTTGGATTGATTTAAAATAATTAAAGATTATTTTGTTTTGTATAAAAGTTTAAGTATTGAACAATGCACCAACATTAAATCAACTAATTTTTCTTTTCAAAAAGATATTAGCTAGTGTATTTGTAATTATTTTTTCTTTCTTTTTTTTCGCCTTGCATTTGATTCGGACCGAGGCTTGAAGATTGTTTTCATTTTCTGTAATTCTATTTCGAAGTCTTTTTGATACTTGTAGTTTTATCTATTCTATAAATGCAATTTTCAATGATATTCTTTTTTGTTTGATTTACATGTGCCGATTTAAATTTTAAAACATGGTCAATTTGATACTCTTTTCTGTAATGTTTTAATTTTAAATTGCTTCCTTTTATCAATTTTACATCTAGAAGATTTAAACTACTATTTTCTTTCTGAACTTAAATTTTATATCTGGATTTCTATTGTTAATATCTTTAAAAATATTAACAGAAATGAAGGAATTGAAGTAAATATAAATTTAAGTAACTTGGCAAATGAATTGATAAAATCTAACAAGCTGCACAAATATTATCAATTTTTAAGAATTAGATTTATAATGATTGGTTTGTTTCAAAAGGCTTTATTGATAAATGTGAGTGTTATTGTTATTATAATATCCAACTATGAATGTATTCAGGAAACTGTAATGTTTTGTTTATATGCTATGTCACATCTGTTGATTGTTTGAAATCAAAGTATTTGAATTTCGGGCTTGACAAAGGGAAGCATGAATCTTCTCGAAAATTTGCCATTTTTATTTTCTATTTTTATTTTTATGGTAATTTTATTTTATTAAGATATACTTAAAATATGATGAAGTGAATTAAGGAGGAAATACGGAGTTATACCTTACTTTGTTTGCTGTCACTTTATAATTGAATAACACTATACGAATGTAAATTTTATTAGCAGTAAGAATGTTCACTTTATCTGCAGAATAGTTTATTTTTACTTCAAAGTTTATCTGAAACCAAGAATCCTGATAAGATATACATGAATTGAAAGTTTAATTTTAAAGATGATCTGTGACAAAGAGCCATAGATTTTCTTTGAAACTTCCAGAATAAAACATTGAATGGTTGTGAGGTTGTGTAAAAGTATAAATGCAATTGCTATTTAAATTGTCATAATAACATAAGTTATTATGCTAGTGTAATTGAATTGTGCAAGACGATTAACATGGAGAACTGTTCTAGCATCAAACAGTCATGTTTGCATTCTTTATAGTTTCAAATTTTACCTTTCCAAGAAAGTAGCATAAATGTTTGCATGACATTTTTTTAGTTTCAACAATAGTTGAACTTCCAGTTTTTAGTGGCCCCTGGGTTACAGGTTGCCTGTAAAACATAGGGGACTGCTCTTGCTTTTATGCTTGCTGAATGAACACTGTAGTGGCCAAACGGTTAGAGATATTAGAATGAAACCTTCACCAATGTGTTCGGCATCAAAAAGTAGGTGACCATGTCAAAAAAAAAAAAAAATCAAGACCTCTAGGACCACTCTGACCAGAAGTTGGGGGGACAAAAGTAGTTGCTTACAATAGAGGGAAAACTGTGATAGACGTCCCCCCAATATCGACCTTTCTGAACACATTTTGTTTATAAAATTGTGCATATTATGGGGCCGCTTTGCTTTCGACACTGTCTAAAAGCATTTATCTTTTTATTTATTGTAAAGGATCAATACATGTTAAATTCCATCTCCCAAATTGCTGAATTTTAAATATTGAAATAGACTTTCATTACAGGCAATGTGCTTTTTCATTTTAAATGTTAGCTCACTTGAAATTTGATTTTTTCAGTTTTTTAATGAGCATTTCTTTTTGAATATGAATATTTACAGCAACTTTGTAGTAATCATTCTTGCATAGTATTTTAAAACTGAATAAATTTGGATAACATTAAACTATCTGCTTATTTGCCCATTAGTAATTTTATTTTAACTAATCTTTGAAATAAATTGAAACTGAATTTATTAATGTTAAGATTTATTACAATGATGCGGAAACTAATTCAATTTTGAGTGAGTTTTTATGTATCTTATTTTCTTTAGTTTTGAACCCTACAGTTGTAGTTTATATAAAAGGAAAACAAATCTAAGGAATTTGTCTTTGAATTAGCATAGCTGAGAACAGTTGCTTAATATTGATATTACCTCGAATTACAGCATTAAGCTTTGTTGATTAAATTCATTCAAAGCATTTTGGGGGAATTTACATTACCATTTGCCTCTGAAGAAGTTAATTCTCTAAAATATATATATATAGTTTTTGTATGTTGAAAATTTTACAAACTTTAGTGCATTTGGACTCCTTTAGAAACTTTTTATTCAGTTTAAGTAAAAATTTTAATTTTATTAAATCTGATGCAGCTTTTATTCAATTGTAATATTTCAAGTTTCCTGAACAGTATTCAGGAGAGAAAAGATGTGGGGGGAAATGCAACTGAGGAGAAGGGGAGAGAATAGTAGTATAAGATGAAAACTAATTTACAAGAGTAAAATAATATGCATATTGATCTTTTTAGAGTATGGGAATTGAAAAAGAGGAAATACCTGATATATCAGAGGTAAGGTGATTTTCTTTATTTCTTCTTAAACTTGCTTTTAATAGATTTTGTTTCTTTAATCTTTAGAACGTAGGAATTGACAAAGGGGATATTCCTGATCTGGCCAAGGTAGGCAAATTTTGACGTATGCTGCATGCCATTAACCAACTTTTTGAATTTTTGCAGAAGTTTTCTTTTTTTTTTTTTTTTTTTTTTTTTTTAAGCTCCTGTGACAATGCCATGCAAATTGCATAAATTCTTTATTCCTGTGCCTGAAGATCTGTTAAACTGTTGGCTTGCAAGACCTAATTTTTATTTTTTCATTAAAAAAAAATATTAATGCTTTGCAGAATTTCATTTGCAGATCTTTGCTGCGACTAACCACACTTTTAAAAGTTTTATTTGATTAATTTGCATGCTTTTTTTCCCCCTTCACTTTTAGTTACTTTGAGCAGCAGCAGTCTGTTTTGTTTCTGGCATGTGATTTTCACTGTTTTATTCTAATCAATCTTCAAATTTTCTGCTTCAGATTCTTCTTACTAATTACTATCGGTGTATTTTTGAAGCTGATTTTTTTTTTATATAACTTTTTACATTTCATATTATATTCTACATCATATTTCTATATATAAAGTGTTTTCAGTTAAGTTTGTCAATTTCTATGATTGTTGAAAAATCATTTCACATAACTGTTAAACTTTGGGATTTATATCCCTTAGAAAAGGGTTAAAAATTTGTAGGTGATTTAAAATGGTTGAGATAAAAATTTTGGTTGATAGATTTTTAAAAAGGTTCTTTATATTTCTTATTTCTGGAATTAAGAAATATTTCATAAATTTTTAGTTTATGGACACCTATAAGCAAATGCATTGGCTGAAACTGAAATTATGATCATTATGTTAAATGTTAAATATAATGAATTTTTAGTCAGTTGTCCATTAAAAATTTTTAACCACCTAGTTTTTTTTTTGTATTGCAAGTTACCATTGTCTATTTTATTTCTAAAATACTTTCAGAAAAGATAAAAAATATGAAATTCTTATTAATAAACATCTGACACTTTCGTGTAATTTAATTATGTGATTACTTAAAAATTAACGAAACTTTAAATACAATTTTTATATAAAACTTCTGCAAAGTTTTCACTTCAGAGTTAAGTTTACGCTTGCTTTTTCTGGTGTATTACTGTTATAGCATTAATTACATCATCATAATAATAATAATAATAATAATAATAATAATAAAAAAGCAGATAGCTTCAGAAAAAGTTTAAGGAAAAAGTTCACTTTTAATAGGCTTCAATATTTTTTTCATTAAGCAGTACTTTCAAATGCTGCTAAACCAATTTTTTTACAGTTTGATTATAACAATTACTTCACAACTGTTTTTCAAACTAAATGAATATTTTAATATTTACATAGTAGTAACGGGATATTTCTTGTTTATTGGCACACTATCTAGCTTAAAATTTTACAGCAGTTAATTCTACATTTTCTATCTTTATTGAATGAAACATATTTAGTAAATTTAGCTGCCTAATTAAAAATTGTTAAGTGCATACAAGCGAATGAATTATTAAATGAGTGTTATTGCAGTTGGAATTTTCATTAGGGTTTAATTTTCAAAATAGTTTTTTCAGTTCCAATCAAATTCAGTGTATGAATTTAACATTGAGAATAATTGGAAACAGATTTATCTATTCTAATTAAACAGTAGCTAATTCAATAAAGTTGATATCTTAGCTTTTACCCATAAAAAAGTAATAAAGTATTACTTGTATATTCTCTTGTGATTAAAAATATTTTTTGATTAACTCAGAATTATTTTTCTGGATCAGCTGTCCTGGTGTAAATTTCAGAGT
>JAFIDM010009631.1:238759322-238784010 GCA_023159025.1 Thereuonema tuberculata
ATATATATATAAGAAGACTACAGGCTTCATGTTTGTGTTGGTGGTTTGCTGCAGTATTTCACAATGATTAGCTGCGTAGAGCAGTGCCTTCAGCAAACATAAGCCAGAACTAATAGAAAATTTTGGATAGAATATTATGATCTGTCCACTATGAACCCTGGATATGGACCCTCAATGATTCCCAGCAGTTTCTTGCTTCAAGAAGCACTTTCGAAGCACTTAATTTTTGAAGTGAAATGGGCTGTCAAACTGTGACCAACGTATTTGTATGGGACCAGTAATTGCTATAATAACTACTATAACATGTAGATTATACTGGAAAAACCTGATGTGGCACCACTTCCATTTAATGTAGTTTTGTCTTTGTTAAACTAGAAACATTTTTTATGGTTTTAATGTTTTAAGACCAACCCTTGAATCAAGACTATTGTTGAGATGTGTAGATAAAACTAGTTTTCCATTTTAAAGCATTTTTACATTTTTGTTTCAAGAATTACGATTCCTGTATAGAAATATTAATAAAAGTTTATTTTAAAGAGTTCAATTGTAAATAGACAAAATAATTAAAATTTTAAATCCAATTGCAAATAAACTAACCGATTATACATAAATATGATTTTGTCAGAAGTTGTTTTTATATCCTTTGGTAATTATTGCTCAGAGTAACAAAAGAAAAGCAAAATTATTAATGCCTTAATTTAAATTTTGCCTAATATTTTCAGTTTGTGCTAATGCATTTTCAGTTATTTGATAGCTGCATGATAAATATTATTTTACAGACATAACTACATAGAAAATTTGTTTCTCACATTTAGAGAATGCTTTCACAATTTATCAGCAAACAACTTATTTACGTTTGTTTTTAAACTTTTGATGTTATATTTCAGTTATATTCTATAGGAATAATTTTGTAGTTAGGTATTTTTATTTCATTTGATTTTTTTTTTTAATTTTATATTCACTGAATAAAATTTTAACTACTTAACTATTAATCTTTACTACTTTAAATATGAATATTTTAACTTTAAATAACACTTAAACTTTCTCCTTTTAACTTGTTGAAAAGTAACTTGCTATAGTAAGGATGATGGAAAACAAGCAAAAAAAAAAGAAAAAAAAATCCAAAACAATTTGCATGCTTCTATTATTAGTGAGAATTTAAAATAGTAGTAAAATGCATGTGAAGTCTTTAAAATTAGTTTGGTTTTTATGGTGAAATTTCAATGCACATCTCTTCCTTGGGTGTGCTGAATTAAATTAAAGTCCAAACTGGGTTTGCCAATTGCCTCTTAACATTAGATGGGAACAGCAGCGGATGAAGAAGCTGAGGTCATAGATCAGTTTGTTGAGTGCGGAGCCACTGCTGCATTCCAAATCATGTGTCAAGTGAGGCCTTCTTCAATCCCTATGATTTTTGGGATGTTGTGTAATTAAATGCTGGCAAACTCGGTCATTTTGTGGCATTTTTTTTTTTTCTGTTTAAACATTTTGTTTTTTTTTTCTTTAACTTAAATTTTATTAGAAAAATTAGTTTATAACTTTGACACAGCATTTAATTGTTTATAGTACTATAGAACTTTGACTATCTGGCATCATTTGTGTTTATGAAGTATTGAATAGTTTTTTCAAGAAAATTTCAGAAGCTTAAAAAATTTTTAACGAAAATGTGAGTTACACAAACACCAAAAGAAAATTGCCATTTTACTAATTTCTTCAAATTTTTCCTTTCTCTATTCTCAATTAAATTAGAAACAGAGCTAACATTAATAGTCAGTTTCTAAAGTTAGTATTTGTACATGCTGCAATGTTCATGTTTTATTTTTAAAAATAAAAACTTTCATTTTTTTTTTTCCTGAAGCATTAGATAAGTATCAGGTGACTACTTCAGGTTTTAATTAACTATCAAATCTACTAGATAATTATGGTTCTATAGTATTCTTAATTCTTGAAAGCTTTAAATTAAAAGATTACTTTATTATCCTTTTTATTTTTAATTAATATTCTTAAAAGTTAAAGTTAATTTTTCCTGCAAGTTTGTTTTTTTTTTTAATTTTTAGTGTTAAGGTTTACTAAAATGTAAGAACTTAAAGTAATGTTTTAGAGATAATGTTTACTATAGGCACCTAGTAGTTTATTGGATGCTTTGGAGCAGCATTTAGCATCTCTTGAAGGAAGGAAGGGTTCCGGTGCTGGAACACCAACTCAGCCTTCTGGAAAGTTAGTATATTAATTTTTATTTTTGTTCTGCTTTGCTTGAAAGTGAGATGATGACAAATTTAATTATTAAAATTTAAATACCTAAAAAAAAGATAAATGATGACAGTAAACTTCAATTTAAAAACCAAAGGCTGATACATATGCAAGTAATGACAATTGGGATTTTAAAAATATATTTGAAACTCATAAAAATACAGTACAGTAGCTGAACATTGCTTGTGCTGAGATGACCAATTCCAATGAAACTGTCAAGTGGTTATTTATTGCTAACAGTCTGTATTTGAGGGGGAAAATTATATATATATATATATATATATATATATATATATATATATATATATAAATATAATATGCATTTATAAATATTTGCTATCAAAATTGGACCATAAATCTGAGTTCTTGTAAATTGGTTTGTTAAATTGAGGAAATTACTGTTTTTCTGTAACTAAGAAGCAAACAATAAAACATCAGAATGGGAAAATATTTCATTCAAACAGGTCTACCTGTAGTAATTTATAAATTCTTATAATGCGAGAGAGAAGTTTCCTTCTAAAATTACCAAAAATATTAAAAAAAAAAAAAAAAAAACCTTTAGCTTCTATGTTACAGATTGTTTTGTTTGCTGACAGATTTACATGTATAAATCACTGTTGTTTTGCTTTTGATTATTTAAAAAATAAATA
Source organism: Thereuonema tuberculata (assembly GCA_023159025.1). Lineage (NCBI taxonomy): Eukaryota > Metazoa > Arthropoda > Chilopoda > Scutigeromorpha > Scutigeridae > Thereuonema > Thereuonema tuberculata. Next base: position 238,762,223 of record JAFIDM010009631.1, read on the forward strand.
AATTTGTTAAATATTTATGCACATCTTGCTAAGGATTACCCATTTCCCAAAGTTGAGTTGGAACTGAAATTATTATTTTTACCCAGTAAGTGCTTTTCATATTTTCCCCCCCATCTCCCCCTAAAACCCCAAAACAATACCATTTACATTTTAAGTAGAATTTTAGTTTGTTTAGGTTATTTTTTTTTTTATAGTTTTGTTTATTTAGTAATTTTTAGTTGATTTTCTTTCTTTTTATCACCTTTTTTGTCATCTGTCATCCAACCCGTCCCGCTCCTTTGTTATTGCCCTTTAAAAAAAAATCCTTCATAGACCTGCTTACTTCAAAAGTGCTGTCACTGCCCTGTCCAGCACAAGCAATTCCTTTGGATCAGCAGCTGCAGCCACTGGCCGCGAAGTCAATGGAACTTCTATGGATGAAAGTTTGAAAAAACAAGTATTGGAAGAAGAACAGGCGGTGCTGAATCAGCATAAGGTAATGAACGAAAATGTAAGATGAAATTGTTTTTTCTCTATTTTAAAGTTAAGTTTAAAACACGAGCACTACAAATCTCTGCCCCTTTGCAAGAAATAACACAAGAAAAAAATGAAGCTGATTAGTTTTGCGAGTTGAGATTATCTGCTCTTGAGTAAGTTTTGGACTCGGCATCTTTTGAGCTGCCAATTTAAGTGCTTTTTTTTTTCAGTACAGTTCTTTGAATGCAGTTCATCACAATCCGGTGAAATAACTGTTAATAAAGTATTCTATTTTTGGTCAGTACTTTCTTTCATCTGATTAAGATCTGTGATGTATTCCCACTAATATCTTGATGATGAATAAGGATTTGTGTTAGTCTAAAGAATTAATTGCTGTTGCTTTTTCTAGAAGATAAAATAAGTTGCTTCAGCAGTTGGTTTCATGCTAGTCCATCTATTTCACATTTTACAAAGTTTAATTCTTTTTTTGGAAGCAGCAAGGCTTTCTCTTTCACATCTGTTCGTAATTAATGTTTCTCCTATGTTAAAGTATTCAAGTATAGATATGGTATTTCTGACCCTAGTTCCAAGAGCTGTAAGTGGAGATCATTGATGCACTGTGATGAATTGAGATATTGAAGCTATACTTCAAGCTATTAAAATTATGTTCAACTTGCTATCGAGTGTTATTGCATTAAGTTAGAAGCTCATCCCAGGCTAATTGTGCAGTGTTTCTTACATTGTAAAATTCTTTGAGTTTATAAGATAATCTAAAATCATGCTTAGATAATCATGTCGGCTCTTATTTACAATTACATTTCGTTGAATTTCAAGTTTAATAGCTCTGTGAAAATTCATTTTTGTTAGATGTGTTAAATCTTTCATTGGAACAGCAGTTTGGAGCTGCAAATTTAGTTATTTTTCTTGCAACTTAGATATCAGTTATTAATCTTGGCCACTGAGCTTTTTGATATAGAAATCCAAAGTTTTAAGACTAAGATTAAGCTGATTTAAACTGACATTTATTCCCTTAATTTTTACAAGTTAATCTGTTCTTCCCTTCCTATGTATCTTTTCTCATTTTTCTTGGTCTGTTTGAACATGCATTTAAACACTAATAAAGCTTTTAGTCATTCACATTTAAATAATTATTTTTTCATAACTTAATAGGATTTATTAGAAATTAACCATTATTTTAATAATTGAGATCAATTTTATTTTTTTTAAATATTAATCCTTAATAGATAAAAGATAATCCTATCACTAATAAATTATAAATCCCATATACATTATCTTCCACAACATTAGAATACCTTTTTTATTGTAAAAGTTTAGTCTGATGAGAATTCAGATGGAAGGGAAGAAAATCCTTGTATACAGAATTGTTTTTGATACTGTAAAGGAGAACAGTTTGCTTTTTTTTATAAAATAAGTTATGACTTGTTTTCTCAGCCATTATTGATCCTCAATGGGGGGAGATAGAGAAATAGTGCCTATTTGAGGAGACTTCTATATTTCTGATCATATATAATTTGTAACTAAAGGAGCGGAGATTGAAAGAATTGGCAGCACAGTCACCAACAGGGCCTTCAACAGGTAGCAGTAGCACAAATCCTTTCCTGACATCACCTACAACACAGCCCAGTCAACAACCTGTAATTGATTTATTTGGATCCCCTCCAGCAAGGTATGTCATTTATTTTTAATAAATTTCAGTGAGTTACATTGGTGCCAATTTATTACTATTAATTTATTTTCAAGTGCCAATCAAAATGGAAAACTCAAGACTTAACTCTTTGTTAACATATGTTGTTTGACTAAAATTCTAGATGGACTTGTTTCTAATTGTAAGCATTTAGTAGTGTATAAAACCATTTTTGACAATAGAAACTAAAACTGCATTCAGGGAGACTAAAACTTGTCAAAATTTTAAATTCATGAATTTTAATCCATTTTAGGCTTATGTAGAAATTAAACCTAGATTTTCCTTTTAAGCTTTGTATAATTTGGTGCTTTGTTGTCTCAAAGGATAATCCTACAAGAGACAAAATAACCACTTGACCAGACCTTGGTCATGACCGAAATTATAGAAATAGAAATGTGGACTTCAAAACTAACAGAGGGTCTCGTCCGGAGTCCGGTAGAGCCGGTTCTCCTGCCGCCCAAGGCCCACCGAGCGCGGCCGAGAGCCGGCCACGGCCGCCGGGAAATTTCGGTGCCCTAAATAAAAGAGTCCAGTGTAGGTGGGGGGGGGGACACTTGGGCATTGGTGTCGACTTCCACCCACCCAAGTGTGGTGCCCCTGCCCCCCATAAAATTGACTCTAGATCAATTTTGGCAATTTAAATGGGACTGAGAGGTGGCCCCTATATAGGGCACTGAATACCGGTACCGGGTGTCGGTCGCTGGTGGGACACCTAGCCAGTTGTGTCGACATCCCCCCATCCAAGTGTGGTGTCCCTGCCCCCCATAGAAGAGATTCTATGTCCCTTTTGGCAATACGTACAAGAGAAACAGCAGCGGGGCCTACAAGGGGCCCTTAATACCGGGGCCCCTAGTCGGTCGGGGGTGGGACACTTAGTCCTAGGTGTCGACATCCCCCCTCCCAAGTGTGGTGTCCCTGCCCCCCATAGTCTATAGGAGAAGTAGAATACTTAAGCGGAAATTGAAGTCCAGTTTGATTTTTGAATAGCAATTGTTAGTATTGGCTTGTAATTAAAAATAGTATCAATATGCAAATTGCTTAAAGAAAAATATTTAAAAAAAGCAGGAGAAATGGAAATTTTTTGCTTGACAATTGTCCGTAATGTCTTCAAAATAGTACAGAAGTGTGGTAATGAAGAAGTTGGATTGAAAATTCAGATAACCTGCTTTTTCTTTTTATAGATAATCTGGAAAATAAATTCTTGATTATGCTTTTGAAAAGGGCAATCCTGAAATAAATTTGAAGTACATTAAAAATCAAAAACAAACATTATCAATAAATAGGATACTACAATATTTCACATTTTTCATCAGCTTATAGTTCCAAAACATTGCTGTTCTTTAATAAACCTTAATGCTTACATTAAATAATATCACTAGTATTCAGAGGCAATTTCAGTGAGACTGCAAGCAGTTATGTAACCATTGTAAAAGAATAAATTTTCTATTCTGGAAAATGTTCACTAATATTTCTGTAATAAATTGACGTAGTATACTAGAATTTTCAGGCATAACAATTATGAATTGAATAAAATGACACATCGGCTCAAACAGTTACTGCACTGATAAATTTTATAATATAAAATGAAACCAACTTTTAGCCTTTAACAGTTGTTGCAGCACACTAAAACTTTGAATTTAATTCTGTAAAAAGCTTCTTTGAAATGAAACCTTGTGAAAAATTCAAGGCACTTATAGATGGATGAGGTGTATGTGTTTTTTGTTTTGTTTTTTGTGTAGTACATTTTGGTTAAATTTCATAAACACTTCCTTCAGAGCCTTGCAACTTGATCCAGAAAAAAGTGACTTAGGTTCATGTTCTGAAATGTGCATAATTAAAGGCAGTGCAGCTCCACCTTGAAAGTAACGATCTAAATTGAAATGACACTGCTGAAGTACTATGCATTTAGGAAGTTATGGTCCTTTCCCTTCAGATTGTAATATCCAAACATACAGTATTACATAGGTAGTCTTCAGGAAATAGGTAATGCTATCCAGAAATTCACCTGTGACATCAAAACTTGCTGCTCATTTCATGTCCTGATGGCATTTTCCTCACTTCAGTCTCACCAAGATCTTAATTTGATGCCTTAATTTGGTCTTCAGAAATGATACCCACAATTCCCAACAGCAATATTTACATAACTTGACCACAATAGAACTGATGAATTTCTGAAGATGGTTGAAGATTTTTGAGCCATTTACAAAAGAGAAGATTGAAGAGATTGTGTAACTTTCTTCAGCTGGATTCTCCCAGTGTCTGTAGCTCAGTGATATCAAAGGAAATATAAACAAAAGACAAGTAAATATAAGAATGGAGTGATATCAAAGGAAATATAAACAAAAGACAAGTAAATATAAGAATGGCTCTTCATATAAAAACATCAAAAAATAAATAAAAAATAAAAAAGGGCAATTAGTCAATCCCCGCCAGTCAACTGCTGGCTTATAAGGGATTAAACAATAAGAATGACATATACATAATGATAAGTTTAATGTGCATAGAAACATTTTACAAAGGAATAAAAAGGGATAAAAATGCACTACAAATAAAACCACTAAGCTACTTTTGGAATATTTGAACTGTTCTGGATTCTCGGTGATTTTATTTGTAGTGTGTTTTTATCCCTTTTTATTCTTTTGTAAAATGTTTCTAAGCATGTTAAATTTATTATGTGTATGTCTTATAGTTTAATCCTGTATAAGCCAGCAGTTGACTGGTGGGGATTGACTTAATTGCCTTTTTTTTATTTTTATTTATTTTTTGATGTTTTTTTTTTTTTTTTATATGAAGGGTCATTTCTATGTTTATTTGTCTTTTGTTTATATTTCCTTTGATATCACTGAGCTGCAGACACTGGGTGAATCCAGCTGAAGAAAGGTAATAACCTTGAACAGACTGTTCTAGATTGTGTAACTGTTAATTATGTTTAAAACACTTTTTTCATTAAAACATCAAACTCAACTTTCTTGAAGACAAGAAATTTAATAAATTGTTGTATATGAAAGCTATTAAGGAAACAGTTTTTTTACCTTAAGTTGGTAACATAGTACTGTGAATCTTAAATTTTGTTTGGTGATATTTTTCTTTTATTTTTTATTTTTTTTTACCCTGCTGCTTGTTTAATATTTAAAGATAATCTAATTTAATGAAAGCACAAACATTGAATTAGTATAAAATTTTAACTTTTTAATAAAAGCATAAACTTTGGTATAAAATTTACCCTTTTTTTCAGTTTCAACACTAATTACATGATTGTAATCTGATTAATCATAGTTGGTCTTTTATATATTGACCATTTTTTTAATGGTTTTCAACTATTTTACTGTTCTCATTAAAACAAATGTTGCTATATTAACTGATTAAAAATAAGGTAAATCTAACTTATATTATGGCAGTTATGTTCCAATTGCATTATTTTCTGCTGCAGTTTGTATTAATTTCATTGATTCTTTGTAACTGATATAATTCTAGCACTACCACTCCAACTACCACCACTGGTAAATCAAGCGATGACTTACTATGTTTGACAAGTAACCCTTTTGCAGATAGCATTATCAGCAACACACAGCCAGCAGCAGGAGCAAATGCTTTCCAGAATAATTTCTGGGGATCACAAAATGGTAAACTTGTATCTTTCTTATTTATTCCAATTCATAGTTGAATCAGCAATTTGAGAAAAGAAATCACCCCATAGCTTGAGGATATATTCTGTTTTAACTGCTTTAAGAAACAATTTTATTAACTGCTTTTTTAATAAAGAAAATTCAGTGCAAATCAGATTGGTGTTTGGTAGAAGGGATTTAGATTATAGTGATGCTACATTTAAGGAAGAAGTGGTTTTTTTTTTTTTTTTTTTTTTTTGTTTTTTTTTTGTACTTGGGTACATAGTAAGAAATGCTCTGTACTTTATCTAGTTCCAAATCTTTTTGGAGCATTTTTCATAACTTCATCTGCAACTTCTATCTGAATTAATCATCGTCGAGCAAAATGATCTTAATGTGCTTTAATTTACTTAGTTCCATTAACTTGAATAAAACTTGAAAAAAAAAAAAAAAAAATTGTATTTTGTGTGGGATACTCTGTAGTTTTAAATAGGCCTTTCCATTCAACTTCTGTTAATTGTTAATTTCTGAATGAACCTTTCATTGGTTTTAACTATACAGCAAGCGATACTTACACAGAAAACTTAACAAAATCTGAATTGCTGAAGTTCTGTTAGGATGTCACTGCTTCTCTCTCCACACTGAATGAAATGTTGACATATATAATTCCTATAATATGTAAGGGATCTTCTAGATATTGTTTATTTCTCTCTTCCTACTCAGAATTCTTAAAACAGTAAAATTTAACCTAATATTTGAAAAGGCACTCTTCATCACTTTTATGATTTTTATTCTAAAAATAACAAATAAATTATTTGTAATCTTTCAGGACTATTTTATTTTTATTCTCCAGGCATCATTTGACTTATAAGCTAAAGCTGTTTTACTTAAGTTAGGGTTTGCATAATCAATTTTATTTCAGTTTTTAAAACAACAATTAAAAGGAGAGATAGATAAATATATACAGTACAGTTACATTTAAAGAATGAAAGGGTGCATAAACTTTTTTTATTTATTCTATTCTTCTGTTTTGATGAATGGAAGTTCAATCTACAGTAAACTCCTGATTATCCGCGGGTGGTTTATCCGCTTTGTGGATTATCCACGGGCCTCTCCTGTTTCCATTCTTTTTTTTTTTTTTTTTTTACTGTACAATACATTACGGAATTAAAAAAAATAAAAAAATAAATCTAGAATAAGGTAAACAATAAAAGTTAACAAAGTGAAGACAATTATACAAACATGAGAGGGGTTTAGGTTTTTTTTTTATTATTAAAATTGGTTGTATATATATTTACAATAAGTTGAATTGTCAACTTTGGTAAAAGTATATACACAATTAGAAAGTTCAGAGTTCAAAGTTCTTGGGTTGGCAAAGTCGTCCTTTTGGCTTTTCCCACGTAGTGGTTCATCCCACTGGTAAGATGGTCCTGGCCTTCTCCTAATAATGAATTGAATCAACACAATTATTCATTATCAATAAGCACTTATAATTAGGTTTAATTAGTTTATGTCAATAGCTCATTAATCACTTGTATCTTCTTGACACCTTCAAATCAAAATAATAACTTATTATTTACATCGAATCCTTTCTGATGCACTTTCACAAAACTAAGTTATCGCACTGCTTTACTTATGCAATTCGCAATTAAATTAATCAAAATATCAGTTCACTTGAAAATATTTAATCTTTCATATTAGTATAATGGCTTTTTTAATTTAATGCCTTTCACCTTCTATGATTTAATTATAATTCTCTTCTTTAAATTGCTATGGCACTTAATTTACGCTTTTCACCTTGTATGAAATTTAATTCAAATTCAATGACTTTAAATCACACTTTTCACCTTGTATGAAATTTAATTTAAATTCAATTGCTTTAAATCACGCTTTTCACCTTGCATGAAATTTAACGTTCCCATTAAATGGTTAAGTCCACTTTAGCTTTAATATTTAGTCTCTTTTTGTCTTCACGTTAATATTCCTTCTTTAGGATAACATAATTTCCAAAACTCAGTTTCTGTTGAACGAACATTTCCTTTGCTTGTTCTTTGTAGATATTTACGCTCACTTCAACTTGAGACTCCGTCTCCCTTTTCCGTAATATCCAACTTCTATTGGTCCACGTAGTTTGGTTTGGAAAGTTTTGAATTTCGTCTCGATACGGTTTCTTCTTTCTTCAGTCCAATTGCTCTTCTTAATAAGCTTCTTTTCTTCTTCTAATTTCAAAATGTTCAGTTGGCTTCTTATTTCGTCAGTTCCAGGCCTCAATGCCGTGGGCTGAGTTCATCGCAGGCGGGGGTTCACATCGTCTGTCTGTGTGTGTGTGCGCGCGCGCGTGCACGCGTGCGCGCGCGTCGCTAGCCATCTGTGCATTGGAGTGGCGAGACTTCTCTCTTCGTGATTGTTCAGTACTGTTTTAGAACGAGGCTGTCACGGGGATTTTATAGATGATGCACCTTCTGACGTATTATTTAAATTAGCACTTTGCATTTTAAAATTTACAATTGAAGCTTTTTATTATTTAATTTTGAAAAATAAATACTTATTTAATTTATTCCGCTTCAAAACAATTTAAAGAACGACCTTGCGGGTGGAGCTTAGGCCGGCAGGTTAGACTAAATTACGGGAGAGCCTTCCCGTAATAATAAAATTTAAAAATAAATAAATAATTTAAAATAAAATAATTGTTTGCAATGTATGTACTGTAACTGTATGTATTGTCATTTTAATGTAAATAAAACATGTTAAATGCATTTTTGTGTTGATTTTCGTCCTATTTCGGATTATCTGCGGAATTCGCTTATCCGTGGTTACTGCGCCACCCAATTCCGCGGATAATCGGGAGTTTACTGTATTTGATTTGTCTACAAGAAATAAGCTGACAAATATTTATCGAAGTCCAGGATTACTGTATTCTTTTAGAATGCTTTTCTCAAATTTTTCTTTTGCTTGGTGCATTATCTTTTTGAAAGATTCTTTTTGGTGCAAGATTATTTTTGAAAGATCACATACAGAAGTTGTGAATTCTGATGAAAATCCTGAGATTGAATATAACTGACCTTAAAGTTTGAAGCCAAACCTCTAATCGATTTGCATTTTGAGAGATCCCTGGCTAGCAACAAATGGAAGTGAATTGTGTTCTTAGATGAGGCATCGGGTGTACCTTGATGACACCAACAAGCCAAGAGCAATTTTTTGCCATCAAAGGGGGTTCAAAAGGATGATTGGATTTTGTCAAGCAGAGAAAAGTTTTGTAGAGAAAAGTTCTCCATAGGGTTCATAGTATTGGTCAGTTATTGTTTAGGTTTTCAAGAAATATCTTGTAAAAGATACTTGTAACGAAAGGTGTGGGTAATGGCTGGGTGGAGGGAAAAATAACTTGACCTTCCAGTATATAAACTAGGAAGTGGGAAATATCAGTGTTGAGGATCTGATCACCGATTGCTTAATAATCTCATTGCCTCAATCTGTATTGATAAGTGATCATTGCTAGATCAGATTATTAGCAATTTTTTTTTTTTCTCAATTCAATTCAGATCAGTCTGATACCCTTATCATTTGGTTTAGTCTTGGCTTAGAGTATTTATCATAAATTTTACTTTCAATATCAATATTCTGCAGTGAATATGCAGGACAGAGATGGGTGTGGCCTTGAAAAATGTCTTGGCATGTTTTTTCAGAAGATGCTATCCTAATAATTTCATATAGTTAATATAAATTTAGTTTTGTGATGTAAGAAAAGCCATATTAGATTACATTTTCATTCATATTGAACTGTATATTCATACAGGACCTAAAATGAATTTTTAATTTTATAATTCTGATTATTATGACTTTCCTAGTTGGGAAGTTTTACACATTAAAAATGAAGCACCTAAAAGTGGTGAAAATTATTAAGTTACTGTTTTAATTTAAAGAAATTTATCTTTGAACTTCAAAATTTTTAAGTGCAATTGAGCTATTTTTAATTTTAAAATCCTTAATTATAAATTATTTATTTTTTATAATTTTAAGTTTCACAGAGTTAAAGCTTTTTTTTTTTTTTTTTTTACTTTATAAATTTTGGGCATTTCTTAGTTTATCAGTTTTAATATTTTTTATGCAGAAAAATGTTTTGTTTTGCTGTATTATGCATTTTTGATAATAAGTTTCATGGGAAGATGAATTTGGTTTTTCAGGCTTTGCTTCAGCTAACGCTGCTGCATTCTCCAACACTGCAAGCATGTATACATCTGAGAATGCTTTTGCAACATTATTTGATAACTCCAACAATGCTTCTAGTGAGTACTCATGGTTGATTTAGATTTGTTTTATTTACATTTCATTTGCCATTTTAAAATGTAGTCTGCATTTTATTCTTTGTTTTTAAAGAAATTAAACAAACTGAAAATTTTGTTTCTTTATCTACATTCAGTTACTGTTTTGTTAATCTTGTACTTTTATTTTTTTTGTTTTGCACATCAAAAAAATCTCGTAAGTCAACTCAGCTTGCAAGTTTTATTACTTCGATAGCGATATTGACAATGCTGAAGCCTTTGAATTATAATATGGAGATGCAGCTTGATAGAATCTAAATATTATTTTTTTTATTTGTTTACTAGATGCCAATTACTGCATTTGAGAATCTTATAGGTAAAGTTTTCAATTAAGGATACAATGAAGGATGTGCTTTAGATCCATGCACATGGTTTGTGGCGATATTCTTGTAACTAGTAAACATAATCTTACCACATGGATCATCAGGTACTCCTTCCAATCCTGTAGAAATGGCCAAACTTGACACTCGTCTGACTTCAACCCTATTCAGATGTAGACAAACCATAGGTCACCAGTCAAGTATGATGGATCAGTTCTGTTTGAGACACTTCTGGTGGCCAATATTTGTATGAAAAACTTAACTAGATGGTAGATTGGTTATTCCAGAATCAAGAAACTATTACATTGTCAAAAACAAAACTCAAGAGGAATTTTTATTTAAAATACTTTCTTTTGCAGATTTCATTAATTTAATGCTAATTTTCATTACATCTCTTGAGATTTTATGAATACAGCATACATTTGCTAATGAATTTGTCAAATTGTGTGTGAATATGGCAAATTAAAATAAAGGAAATCTTTTGAGGAGGTAAGTTTAAGATTTGTAACAAATGTTGACATTTGTAGAAAACATTGACGAGTTATTTTCTTTATTCACAGTTGGGGCAACACATACATCAGCACCTGCTCCAGGTTTGTACATATAACTTTTTTTTAATAGTATTTTTTTAATGTTATACATTTATAAAGCTTACTTTTTATACTTTGCTTTCTGTAATCATTTCTGAAACTTTGTTTGAAAATTTAAAATGGGTGAAAAAATTGGTATGAATTATTTCAGTGACAGGGATACTTTATTACAATTCTTATGTGTTTGAAGTGTAAAATGTAAAATCACCATATCAAAATCTATATAATTATTTAATGTAAAGGCAAATTTTTGCAGTTTGAATTGCTTTTAGTTGAAATTTTTCATTCCAGCTTAATGAAGATGGTGTTGATGGCTTATGAATAATTCTGCAGTTGAATGAATTTCTAGCAATCTGCAGGGATGATATTCATTCTGTTGAAGGTTTATACAATTAACAAATATAATGTGCCCCTATAATTGTTAGTTTGTACACAGTTGAGATAAATGATTGCTAAATAGTATTTTAGAACCTATGGGTCATTCTTATGGGTATTTAAAATGAACATATTGTAAGTAGAACCCGATTAAGAACATATTAAGTTAAACTTATGTATTAGAAGGTAATTTTTATTTTATTCTTTGTTAATTATAATTAAGGAGCTTAAGGCAAAGTGTTAAGTCACATTTCATGACCAACCTGACAATGTGAAATCAAATTTTTGAAGTACAAGGTGTTCATAATTAAAGTTCACATTTCAAAAGTCTGTAACTGGAGAATCAATCATTGGAACAACTTCATATTTTGCATGAGGACGTCTAATGATGGAATTTTGTTTGGCACTAAAAGAAATTCCGAAGGTGGTCTCTAGGGCAATATATGGTGCTGCACTACTGTAGTCGATATACATGATTTGTGTTATACAAAGACATGTTCAATGTGATTTCCCCCAGTATTGGCAATTTACTGAATCGCAACATTGCTTGCTCAACCATAGCACGTAGAGTATCACTTGTAATGTTGGTCTTCAGGTCCCCTAAGTTGGTTAGGTTTCACGACATGGTCTTTGAGATGACCCAAAGCCAAAAGTTGCAGGGGTTGAGATCCCAGGACCTGAAGACCAGCATTACACGCCATATTCATAACATTAAAAGTGACACTGTGGTGTGGTTGAGCATGCGATGTTGCGATTTCGGTACGTTTGCAATAACAGGAGAAACCATATCAAACATGCTCTTGTGTAGCGCAACTAATCGTGTGTATCCACTACAGTATTGCAGCACCGTATATATACTCTAGCGGCCGCCTTTGGAAGTAATCTTTTTTTTGCATTAAACAAAATTCCATTGCCAAGGACATCCTCATGTGAAATATGAAGTCGTTTCGCTGCTTGGTTCTCCAGTTACAGCCTTTCAAAATATGAACTTTAATTATGAACACCTTGAATGTAAAAATAAAATGACAATTACCTGGCAGTGGTTAAATGGTGCAGTTGTTTCTCACTAATTTAGTTTTTGGATCTAAATTGAAGTTTTTAAAGATTTAAAATAACTATCAAATTTTCACTAGCTGAGAGAAGACTCTATTCCATAGTAACATTAGCCCTGAGCCCTTCGTTATTCTTATAACTTATGACATTAAGATTCTATTTTGTAGCAATTCCTAATAAACGATTCAAGGATGCTGTTTCAGGCTTTTGTTATTCTTTTTAATCTAATAATTTGTTACATTTGACAATTTATAAGAAAGAAGTAAAACAGATTTCTTAATGAAAAATTCTTCTCGGGAGATCAACCAGGTGAGAGCTGTGTAGTATTCCAAGCTTTCGGACATGGACTGCACATCCATCTTCAGGGAAATGAATGGAGATGTTGGGGCTAGAACCTTTTTAAAGCCGCTGTCAGAGCTCTGTGCTGTCCATCAGTTGGCAACTGATGCTTCCTGTGGTCTGCCATGGAGCTTGAGAGCGAAAATCCATGTGTCACTAAGAAAAATTCATTATCTATTGAGATTGTTTTTGTTATCCATGATAGCATCGGCTTCATAAATTAATCTAAATAATGAGTAGCTTTACAAAAAAATGGTAGTATTGGAGAAGTCTGCCAGCCCTGATTTCTTTAGGTCTAACCTGTAAGTAATCACTGTTCTTTACATTAAATCCACGTCCAAAAGCTCGGAGTACTGTATCACCCTTACCTGGTTGATCTCCCAAGAATTCATTTTGTTGATACCAAGAAAGTCTTTAAATCTTTAAAGACTTAATATTTGGATAGAAAATGCCAGAGCATTTGATAAAATGCTTTACATCTAAACCTTGTATTTACTAATATTTGAGAGGGTAAACAGGCATTTCATGAACTTCATTTCATGCTGGAATGGATTGTCATAAAGTTGTATATTTCCATAATCAAAGTAACTTTTAATTGAAACTTAAGTGCAGTTGTGTTAATTTTACTGTCACTTTTTATACAGTGTCTGAGACAATAGCAGAATTTGAAAGTGACTTTTTAATTTAAAAAAGAAAAAAAAAAGTTAAAGGGAAGTTATGTCGAACTATTAAATTTTAGTCAACTATTTCCAAAACTAGATGGAATAAAGAAAAATAATACTTTTTAACCATGTTGGAGTTTAACCTTAAGCATGACTGGTTTTATATTTTTGCTGCCCTTTATCAGCCTTTTTCAGATATCATGGATCTCAATCACATTAATTTATGGATCGAGACCCATGACAGATCACTAAAATCTAAAGGGGGAAAAAAAAAAGTTAAAGAACCTAACAACTTTTTGGTTTTTTTTTTCCCTTCCCTTAATTTTCTGTGGCAATAGCACAAGAACTAACTAATTTGATTTTTTTTTTTTTTTAATTAGAACTTACTAAAAAAAACAACAATTAGATGGCATTATTTTCTTGTTTCAACATTTCAATAATAGCAACAACTTTATAATAACGTTTCATTAATACAGCAAAAAAAGAAAAAAAAATTCCAATAGAAAAAAATGCTTTGAAGGTTTAAGGTGTATTGTGATCATAAAATCTTAAGTATTCTTCTAAATTCATGGTAATGAACTTTTATAAATAAAGCTGCAAAAAAAAAAATGCTTTTTTAAAAAATCAGTTATGGTTCTAATTTCTAATAAAAGACCAAATTTTATCGGCTTTATTTTGTTTTGATGAATTGATGATTCCTGAAGAATGTTGGGAAATTTCATCTGCTCTTAATGTGCTCTTAAATAATGTAGCTCATGAAATAGTCAATTCCTTAAAAAAAAGATTAAAATAATGACTGTATAAACATTTATTTTCTTAATTCCAGATATAAATAACTTGTATGATTTCCAGCTATACCTCCAGTCATTAGGTATCTAAGCATAAGTTGTATCTTATAAATTCTACTTGCTGCATATGATTTCACTTTTGCACTTTTTTTGTGTATTCTGTACACAGATTATCAGCTGGATATATTTTTAATTTTGCCCTTTTTTTGTGATGTGCTATAAATAAAAAAGCCAGTTGTTTGGAAATCACCTTTGAAAACTCACCTTTGGTATTTTTTCTGATAATGGCAAGTTTTGGTTTTTCTTTAATTGCATTGAAACTGTATATGCACTTTCTTCTTTGTGAATAAACTATCAAATAATCAGTATCAAATTTGAACCTTTCTTAGCATTAAATACCATAAAATAAAAAAATCAAGTTAATTTTCACAATTGTAGATGCCAAAATTATCATTGAAAATGGCACAACTTCATTGCAAATTGGAAATGCACCAAAAATATATATCTTAATTTTTTATTTTTTTATTTTATTGAATTTGATTACAGAATATTTTAAACACTTTATATAATCTAGAGGAAAAACAAATCTTGCTGTAGTTGCTTAATTAAAAATTTTCTGGAACATGCAATGAAAAAAAATTATCAAGTGAGCAAATTGATACTATCTCTAAAATAATGAGTCGTAGCTTGATTGTTGTATTGAAGAAATACTTGTTTACGAATAACACAAATTGCTAAAACTTTCTTACAAAATTGGTACACTAACGATACTAATGTTTTGCAATTAATTTGCTCCAATTTGCATAATGTTGGAACTCAAAATTATGAATTAATCAGATTTAATTTTCAATTTTATTAACTGTTATTTGCATGTAAACTAATATACTGTCATTCTTTTTTTTTTCTTCCTTTTCTGTTTAATTTTTCTTTGGTTTTGGCTTTTATGAAGAAATCACAGTGGATCAAGATTTTGGACGTACTGACTTATCCATAGGGGGCTTGAATCCTTTTGCTAACATCTCCAGTGCTACCCCTTCTCCCTCTGGAGCACCTGAGGTCAGGGGAGCCGGCACAACACCAATACTTGGTGGTGGTGAGGTTCCTTTGTTTGGGGCGTCTTTTGGTGAGGGTGGCATTGAAGCTGAAAAAACTGGAGAAGAGGCTGATGTATTTGGTGGCAAAGATATCAAGGCATCACCTACGCAGCCAGCAGTTCCTCCTGTGCCAATATCGGGTGGAATTGGAACGTCTTTGTTCCCGGATTTTGATACTGGGTTTGGAATGCAAGCTGATACCACTTCAGCTGCCATTCCACGCCCAGTGTCACCGGCTGTCACTACTCAGCAAACTCCAGCAATGCCTAGCTCTGGTAAAATGTCTGCTGATCTCTTTGGTGATATTGGGAATGATTTTGGTCTGTCGCAGTCTGCTCCTGCAACTTCTGCTGTGGCACCTCCAGCCCAAGGTCAGCCGATCCCTTCAGTGCAGCCCCAGATACCTCCCTTTGGCACATTTGATTTTGGAATGGGACCGATGGCCCCAGCTGCTCCAGACCTCCGTACTTCAGCCACCCCTTCCCCAAGTGTTTCTGGAGTCCCGTCTCCTGCTCGCTCAGTACCAGCTGTTTCGGCTTTGGATGACCTGAATGCCACTATCCGAGCAGCCATGTCGGGGTCGCCTTCTCGTAACGTGAGTGCTGCAGGCACACCTTCGTCTACCTCAGATGGTAGACTAGAAATAGGCGTTTCTCTTAACCAACCTGCCCCTCTTCTTCCCAGTACTAGCTTGCCCACAAGTAATGTTAGCCCTGGCTTAGGTCTTGGATCCCCAGCCAAAACAGTCCGAGGTGCTGCAATGGGGACAGGTGAACATGCACTAATTGTCTTCACTGTTCCTTTGTTGGCATGCTGATATCTTTGTTTCCTTTTGTGTCATGCATAGTTTTTTATTTTTGTAATAGTTGATTATGATGTAATTTATTTTAACATTTAAGTAGTTAAGTAATTGTTAGTATTATAGCTAATAGATACCAGTCATCAGTTTAATTGTTGGTAAATAGTAAAATTAGTAAAAATATATATTTTGATGGAATTGCATGTTTATTTTTTCTTTAATTATTTTATTTATAAAAAAAAAGCAGTTGAACTGAATATTTGAAATTATTGAAAATCAGAATTGAAGGATACATTTTTTGAATTAATTCCAAAAATTGTCACTAATTAAAAAAAAAACAAAAAAAACACCTATTACATTCAATACTATTTTTTGTTTTAAGCTTAAATACACCACTGTAATTTTAAAATCAACTATGTTTTCCAGCTTCATATATTTTGTTTTGTATATTTATATATTTTTTAATCAAAAATTGAAACTTGTAAATAAATGCATTCAAATTTAAAACTTAATGAAAAGCCTATTTCACAGTGATTTGTAATTTTGCTTTGCTTATAGAGCAAAGAATTGTTCTGCACAAGACTCCAACAAAAGATTGAACTTTTGATGGTCTTGTAAAAGTAAACTACTGTTCAAGTGATTATCCACAGTTTCCTGCTTACAATTTGTATCATGATCTGAATCTATTCTGAAATTCTGTGCTTTGGCTGTTAAAAGTTCTTGAAAAAGATATTCATATACATTCGGTTTTGAGAGGAAACATACAAATGGCAAGGTAAAATGTTGTCATTGGATGAGGAATCAAGATTTTTTTTGAATTAACTACAAACAGTAATGAAAAAAACCAAACAAACTTGGAACAACTTAAATACACTTTTTGTTTTTCAGGTGAATTAGCCCACATCAACGCCCATTTAACACTGAAAAAACAGGTTCTATTAACTGCTGATTTCTACAAATACATATTCTATTTGTCATGCCTTCCTGGCTCTTTAATTACCAGCGTGACACTCAGCGATGCCTCTGGAGTTCATGTCCTCCTGTGACCAGCCAGGTCTTCAATCATATGTATTTTGAAATGTTTACTCAATTCCTTGTAAGCATTTATTGGGTCCTCATTTATGTTTTAAGAATGCAAAGTTTTTGTATTAAACTTTGGAAAATTGCCACATATATATATATATACCCTGTTAGTACACTTCTAGAAAACTGCTGAAACAATTTGAATGAAGCCAAAATGCAATAATGATAAAGATATGGGTTAGTTTTAAATATGGATTACCTAGTAGAATATTAATTATAATATACAATTGGTAATATAAAAACAAACAAGAAGTTTGAAGTGCTTTAAAGCCTACTGTCCTTAAAGATTTTTCAGTAGCCATTTGTTTTTATAAATGCATAAAAATGATTAAAAAAAAAAAAAAAAAAAAAAAACCTAAATTTTCATATTCTAATATCTGCTGAATAGATATAGTGCAAATTTTGCATTCTAGGAGAAAACAAAAACAAAAAAAACTACATAAGTTGAAATCAGATTAACTTGTATCATATCAAACTGCTTGCTAATTAATGAACTAGCTTAAAGAGGATTAAAAATTCATTCCTTAAAAGAATTATTAGAAATAGAAAATCCATTGTTTAGGATTCCATTGCTTTTCTATGGGAATTTGTTGGTTTCTACTGGAAATTTCTGGACAAGGCTTCACTTGGAAGATATTTCAAACATAAAAATCAAGTCATCTAATTATACTAAGCTTCAAGAAGATACAGCCAGCAGTTTAAGGGAAGGGGAGAGTGAATATGCACAGAGATTGATTAAGAGGCTTATTTTTCTAGGAAAGCAGGCTAAAAATAAAGGGTTTTTTTTTTTTGCTAGTTTTGAAGGAAATAAAACATGTTAAATTTATAATTCAGTTCACTTTTTAGCACCATTCAACAACCATACATTTCAGTACTTCTAATGCTCATTGTTAAACTTATAAAAACAAAAAAAATTCAAATATTTATTTTCAATTGCATTGTCTCATGTTAAAAATTTAAATTTGATATTTTGAATTTAGTGTTCTGCTTTTGCTGCTGTTCTTCTGTTTTAGGTTTTGATGCGTTTGGAGACATCTTGCAGCCTGTCTCCCAATCAGCAAATCCACCGACAAGCCAGGCAGGCTTGGGGAAAACAACAGCAAGTGGTAAAGTTATAACAGGTGATCTAGATTCTAGCCTAGCAAGCCTTGCGCAAAATCTAGATATAAATAGAGGGGCTGGATCGATGCAAAAGTTAGTATAAATCTGTATTTATACCTAGAATTAAATTTGAATTTTCACCTGACTCATAATTTTAATATTTAAATTTGAACATCATGGAATGTTTTTTTTTATGAAGAAATTCTAGAAAGCATTGTGTAAATAAAATGCAATGTAATATATTTATGCTTACTTGATTTACCAGAACAGAAAAAAAGTCCCATTTTCAACTGGCATTAAACCACAACTTGTGTAACTGTACTGTATCTACATAACCCACATAACTATATATATATATATATATATATATATATATAAGACAGACAGAGACAGACACACAAGGTGATTGAAAGCAACCGTATCAACTGTTTTTCTCAAAAACCAAAGATACAGTTCTTTGCAGGAAAATTTTCGTTAACAAATAATACCCAAAGAATCAAATGGTTGCATTACTAATATAAGGTAGAAATTGGAAGTGGGGTTAATCGGGGTCAGCTTTAAAATTTCAAATTAGAACAAGTCATGTGAGGTATTGTTGGATGGTCTTTTGAAAGAAACAACTTTTTCTCGAACGTTCCTTGGTTATTCACAATTAAAAATAACCTAAAAATACAGAAGGTGTCATCTGAGATACAGGTGAATTTCCTATGTCCAGAGGTACTCAATATGTCCACTGCCTTTTGCCAAACACTATATTTTTTCTGCATATCTTTATGCATGTGCAGCCACTGGAGTTTTGGTGGCATTCTCCAAGTATTATCATCATGCCAAACACTTGTTTGTAAAAGGCTTGGTCAATACTGAACAGCAAAACAAGCCACAATAATTGAAGACTGTCAAACAATGACAGCCAGCAGTTACAATTGAGACTACGGACATGTGTTTCAGTTCAAGATGCTTGTTTCCTTTCCACATTTACTGTGTTGCAAGTTTTGAACACTAGTTTGACAATTGCTAATTTCATTGTTAATATCTGCTATTTTTCTGATGAGTACTGTGAGGACAAGTGCTATCATTTTATTTCTTCCTGAATTGTGAATAAACAAGGAATGTTAGAGAAAAAAACGTTTTTAGTAAAAGTTGTTTCTTTTCAAAAGACTTATGAAACGATACACCACAAGGCCTGTACTCTAATTTGAAATTTCAAAGCAGACTCCCGATTACACCCATTTCCAATATCTACCTTACATTAATAATGCAACCATTCTATTCTTTGGGTACTATTAGGTAAAGAAATTTTTCCCTCTAACAACTGTGGTTTTTGAGAAACAGGTGATGTGGGTGCTTTCGATCACCCTGTATATTATTGGACACTTTCCAGTTCTTCAAAATTCTTAGGTTGGAACAATGATTGTAAAGTTTTGTAAATGTTTTGAAGAAATTCTTGGATATTAAAATGCTAAGAATAACACATCTTCACATACTGTCTTTTTTAATATTCTTGCACTAAGTGTATCAGAATTGTAGTTTAATTTATATTAGAAGCAAAGTCAGATAAAAAAAATAAAAAGATATCTGATTGGAATTTTTGAGTGGTAATAATCCACATGATTCTCTTTTTAAATGCTTGCTTGCACATTCCTTGCCAATAAATTATTATAACAAAAATTTAAATTTATTTAATCTTAAAAACTTAAATTGAAAATTAACTGAATGATTGTTTTGTCAGGCATTTGCTTAATCTTTATTGACTGGGTGTCAGTTTCATTTGTTTCACTATACAGTAGAACTTCGATTATCCATCAGGAAAACTTTAATTATTTTATACTGGGCCATCAAAAAAAAAAAAAAAAAATCATGGTACAGATATATACAGACACCTAACACTGTTTAGTAGGTTAAATGACTGTTAAGATACTGAAGGTAAATAGGGTGATGGATAATTGAAGTTCTACTGTACTATTTAATATACCACTGATATTAATTAATGGCACAGTTAAAAGCTATTTAATTTTAAAATGTATCAGCTGTTCTGAAAAGAAAAAAAAACCACCTTATTTTAATTAACTAATATTTATTCTCCTATAAAATGTTCTTTATGAAAAGCATTTTGAAGTATTTAATTTTATTGTATATCTAACATTTTTTGTTTATTTTTTTTTTTTTCTGATAAATCTTAAATTATAATAATAAAAAAAAAATGCAACCTTTGTGCTTTACCTCTGTGGCATTCCCTTGTCTTGTCGAAAATGTTTTGTAATTTGTAACTAACATTTGATGTTAATTTAACACATAATGGAAAAAAATAAGGATCATTATTTTTTAGTTTTTCTATTATAATTTTATTCTTATATAAATCCATTGCTTTTCAACTGGAGAGTTGTCAATTAACCTATTTTCCTCTGCGCTGTCTTTTTGTTTATTATTGTAAACAGTACCAAAATTTTAAAGTTTATTGCCTAAAACGTTTTAAATTGCATTATGCCATTAAATTTAATTGGAAATTTTTAAGTGCTACAGTAATTGTCATTTACATAACTTTGATTATCATGCATTTATTTGGTGGACAGATATTTAAAAAAGCAAAAAAACCAATTATTCACAACATTTTTGGCTGCAGATATGGAGCTAAGTCCATTTTCTGTAATTATTTGAGATCATCCAGATTACACATCCAGATTAAAATAGCCATTTACACACGAAGGGGAGTTTTTTTAAGGTTTTGGACCTTAAGGACAGTTTTGCATATATCATTAACTGCAGATAGGGGAGATAATTGAGATTAATAGAGGTTAATTAAGGATAATAGGAGGCTTCAAAGATAAATTTGACAACTTATTTAGGTTATTATTCATATTTTGACACAGCTTAATTCTGTTAATTCTCGTTAACCCATTGGCTTTCACCTATAGATTGACTGAATTTTATTTCAAGATCACTTGTGCTACTTTTGGGACATGAAGTTAAATAAATGCTGTTTCTGACAAATTGATTATATAATTGATAACGATGATAATAGTGTTAATTTATTGAGCTTTTGTAGGTGTTGGTTACGTGTTCGATATTCACAAAGTTAAACGGAATAACAATAGGAAATTTTCCCTTTGCTTATTTCAGTGAAGCAGGTTTTCTTAATATGCTTCCAGGGCCAGATCTAAAAATTGTTGGCCCCCCCCCTTCACCCTTCCCCACCCCCCCAGCAAAAATCCTTCAGGAGCCTTACCGAGCTATTTCGATCTGCACCCAGGCCACATTGCACCCTTGCAATGTGGGGACTGGCAGTACCTAGATATGGCCCTGTACACTTCACTGGATTTTTGTAACTAAATTAATAATTTTAATGAAATTAAAAAAAAAAGTAAATCTTTAAAAAGTAAATTGATAAATAACACAAATAAAACTGATTTATTTAAGTCTTAAATTATTTTTGAAAAAAATATCTTCATGAAGTGTGGACGGTAGCATGCTAAACTGTTATTATAAAAAAGAAAAAGAAAAA
>JAFIDM010009631.1:238808284-238854660 GCA_023159025.1 Thereuonema tuberculata
CCCCCCCCCCCTCCCTTGGTACGCTACTGAGTGAATCACTCTGCATATGGTGGTTCTGTCCCCCAGATGCGGACGTTGTGTATATTGACCTGTAAGCTTCTGGCTCGCTATTTTTGGAGTCAATGCCACCAAGCGGGCATGAACAGAAACTTGGCCACCTGCGTGTCGACGCTACCCCTGCATTACAATTCTTCACCGGACACGAATGACGTTACACGAACGAAAGACGTAACATCTTTTAAATCCCATCATTCTTTTATGCCCACCCTGTATACACATGCGACGATCATTTAATAAAAAAAAAAAGACATAAATTGTAAGAATGTCCTGACAATTGTTTCACCTCTATTAGTTTGTTTATTCCTATGGCAAACATTCTTTAGGCTATTTAAAAATGCGAGACTTCCATGTTACTTTCAACTGCTTGATCACTTTCAGTTCTGCTTTGGATGTTCTTCAAACATCCAAAAACCATTCACTATTGGGATATCTCAATATTGCTTTCTTCACTAAATCTTTCTCATCGTTTTAAACACATTTTCATCCATTGGTCTCTACAAATTAATCCATATTGATGCACATCGTTCTGTACATTTCCCGCTGTTAACATTCTCAACAATTATCTGTGATGATGCATATTCTTTTTTGAATGCCTCTTCCTGCAAGATGGCAGCTATCTTTGAAAAAAAAAATATTACTTTGATGTCAGGTAAAATAATAATAATCATAATAATAATAATGATCACTTTCAGTTCTGCTTTGGATGTTCAATCCAATCCTGGCAGAGGGAGAGACCTACAAGTATCTGGGCTTCCAGCAAGCGCGCGTCATTGACAATACAAACATCAAAAATGCACTCAAGAACACATATCGTGCTCGCGTTCAAAACATCCTCAAAAACACAACTCAACGCCAGAAATAAAATTAAAGCCATCAACACTTTTGCCGTCCCCACACTAACTTATTTGTTCGGCATAATTCCATGGACAAACACCGAACTCGAAGCACTACAACGTACAACACGCATTACATTCACGAAACACAACATGCACCACCCCAAGTCCGCTACGGAAAGGATGACTATTCCCCGCAAGGAGGGAGGCCGAGGACTCGTCAACCTCATCACCTTACATGCGAAACAAGTACACATACTTAGGGAACACTTCCACCAAAGAGCACAACACTCCTTTTTCCACTCAGCCATTGTCAAGGCTGAAATACACCTCACACCCCTGGACCTCGAAAACCTTTCTCCAACACTCACCACCACTAACACCCACACTCAGCAGCTGCGTGAATCATGGGCTCGTAAGGAACTCCATGGCAGACATCACCAGGAACTCAGCCAGCCTCATGTCGACATGGAAGCGTCGAACAAATGGCTGACAAGTGGCGAGCTGTTTGGGAGACCGAAGGGTTCATGATCGCGATACAGGACCAAGTCATCCCCACACCAACTACAAGAAACTCATCCTACACGACACAAACACACATGACGACACATGCAGGAAATGCCACACTACGCATGAGACGATCGACCACATAATTCAGGCTGTCCCCTTCTCTCCCAAACAGATTACCTCCACCGACACAATCAGGTAGCGTCGATCGTTCATCAACAGCTAGAACACAACTCACTTATTAAGAACATGGTCCCGTACTATAAGTACTTACCACAAAGCGTATTAGAATCATCCTCACATAAGCTGTACTGGGATCGCCCCATTCACACAGACAAAACCATACATCACAACAGACCTGACATCACACTTGTTGATAAGGTCAACAAACAGACCTATCTAATTGATATTGCAGTGCCTATCAGCAAGAACATGCAGAAAACTCACGCAGACAAGATCAGTAAATACACCGATCTAGCACGAGCTCCAGAAGCAGTGGAGGCAGGACCGAGTACGTGTTGTACCCATCGTCTTGTCCGCCACTGGTCTGGTACCTCACACATTGCACCACAGTCTCAGCACACTAGGACTTCGCAAAAACACTTATGCACAACTGCAGAAGGCTGTGGTACTCAATACAATACGCATAGTTAGGAAATTTATGGACACAACCACACATCCCTAATCATTCTTGCACACGTCTTTACAATTTGCAATATGTGCTTTGGTCCTTGACCCGCCATATTGTTTTTGCTGGGGAAACCCATGGTTTGAAACATATAAACATAATAATAATAATAAATATTATCTTTATAAGATTAATAAAATCTTAACAATGTTGGTCAAGGCAACCCAACATATTCGTTATTATATCAAACATTCGTTTGATCTCCATCATTGCTTATTTATTGTTACTGAGTCATTATTAGCATCGACAGAAACGAGAAAACAAATTTTTTATCCCTAGAACTATCCCTATTACACATACATATAATCATATAAATCACTCGAAGAACAGTCAAACATATTTTTGGACCTGAAAAACTTGAATTTCCTCAAGATAAACAAGCAAAATTATTTTGCAAGATTATTATATTTTACAGAAAGCTAAAGAAAAACAAAACAATCTGTATTTTTGTAGAAAAAATATTGTATTTACAAATTTAATGCATACTTACTATATCTTTAGGATATATCCTATATCTATAGGATATACTTACTATATTGTATATTTGAAAAATCAGCGATTAGAGAAGATAAAAATACCAAAAAAAACAAAATGCGGATTTTTTTTTTTACATCATATTTCTCATGAATGTTTGTCACTTGCATCAATTTTGCTTCTCCCAAACGGTGCATCATATAAAACAAACAATATTATTGTGCTTACAAATTTGTAACTCATCATTATTGGTTTCCATAAGACGTAATTGTCACAACGCTTTAGATAAGACCTGACACACCGTAATCGGATAAGTACTGCAAATGCAAAGTCAATTTTCGTAAAGACTTAGATGTTACGCAGAAGACGATGATGCTTGTAGAACTTGCATGAAGGGAGTTGTGTGAGAAATATATTTATGAAGTGGATTTTTTTACCGATTGCAGCATTGAATCAACAGAAAAAAAATCTCTTTTAAATGAAATTCTTACAAAAAATTGCTTCGTAATTAATTAATAAATAATTGTCAATTTAAATTTTGCTGTATAAAAAATGGTTTTCATCTAATTTTATATTGACGTTTCGAGCACTATATTGACAGAACTACTTCTGTAGAAAAAATAATTACAATACAGATTCTACATTATTATAGTAATAAAACATAAATGTCCGTGCATCCGAAATGCTATCAGAGGACACCATCGTTGCTATAACGATAAGTAAGAAAAATTGAAATAAAAATTGCAAAACTTTAGCAGTGTAGTGAGTAAAGCTGGACAGGAATGATTCTGTAACAGAACGGTTGGTAACTATTAACACTCATATTTTTTTTTTTTTTATTAACACGTTTTTATTAACTCGCTTTCTTGTCTGTCTGTTTGTTTGTTTGTTTGTTTGTTTCTTCGGAACAAATTTTGTAATTTATTTTAAACTAACTTCCCGATGAGCTAGAGACATGAAACTTTAAACATAGCTCAGAACTGGATGATAATGCAATATTAACCCTTTATCTCCCCATATCCACTTACATGGATATTTTTAAAAACAGTTTCCTCCACGGGCGGATCCAGGATTTTTCAAAGGGGGGGGGGGGCTAACTTTTTTGTAGGGCTGATTATATCTGTTTGTCTGAAACGCACGCTAGTAGACAGCTTTTTATTAGCAATTGAAATCGTTATCATGCAATATTAATGTCTATCAGGCAGCAGCCTTTGCATACCCCATTTTATCCAATCTATATTCACAGCTAAAGGGAGGGGTAATAGCCCCCACTACCCCCCCCCCCCCCCCTGGATCCGCCTATGGTTTCCTCATAAATCTACAGTAATAATGTTCAGTAAGCGCCATTACTTTTAAAAGAAATAGTATAGTTAACATTTTTGCCGGTAGATGTCAGTGCGTCAACAACTATTTCAACAAATGGCGATGGCGACAATTTCTCCGATAGAAAGAAGTCAGTGATATTGAAACAATTGACGACGTCCAGGCGTTTAACCACGAGGTTCAGAGATTATAAATATAAATAACTGTGTAACTATGATACACTTGACTAACTTGAGGTAATAGAAAAGAATAGAATTAATTAACTCTCTGGTTAATTTATATGAATATTTCAATTTATAAAGTAATATAATTGTAGGATTACACCTAAATATATGTATATATAAAATATTTTAAACATAATAGAAACACTTATATTTATATTATTTTAATTATTTTATTATTATTATTATTATTTTTAATTAATTAATTAACACAATGGATATTTTTAAAACAGTTTCCTCATAAATCTACAGTAATAATGTGCCGTAAGCGCCATTACTTTTAAAAAAAATAGTGTACTTAACATTTTTGCCGGTAGAAAGAAATGGCCAGGTCCAGGGTTTTTTAGTTTTAATGGTTAAGTAATAATTTGTAGAATATTTAATATTTAATAATTTATAATCGCGGCGGTCTGCCGTGGCGGCCAGTGCGCCAGTACCTGGGTTCGAATCCCGGCAGTGGCATGGCTGTTTCAATTTCCTTTCCTGTGTTGTCCAGCCTCTTCTTCACTTTCTCTTCGGTCTGACGCCATTCCATAATGGCGTCCTGGGGAAGGCCACGGGAAACCACCCCAGTATCTTTCCCTTGAAATTCTAGGGAGTCTGCTAGGGGTTCGCCATCTTGGGAACACTAGCGCTCCCTGGAACACCGATGCTTCGGCTACGAAGCGCGCACTTCGGTGCGTACCGGCTCAACAATATTAGTTCAAGCTAGTAGGTTTATCGTAAAAATGAATATTCCACTATTTATGAAACTGCAAAGAGAGTTCATTTAGTTTTTGATGAAAAATTTAATTTTTTTTTTAACAACTAACTTATACCGTATTTACTTAATCTCATCAAACTGGTTAAAATCGATTGAAAAATATCATACACACAAGACTAAAAAGCAAAAAAATAATTAATTACAAAAAATAATTTTTTGAATATACCACGTTTTTAAAATGGACTAAAAAATATAAAATAATTTTTCCTAGCCCCATTTATATTCCTAATCCCATACAGATAGTCCTGAAAATTTATGATTGTACAGTTCTAATAGCTATGAAAATACTTGTAAGATTTAAAACGAAAAACGTGGGGCGCATGCAATAGATAATTGAGATTGTATGGATGTAGTGTATATTATCTTACAATAGATAATTGAGATGGTATGGATGGAGTGAATATTATCTTGCAATAGATAATAATTGAGATGGTATGGATAGAGTGTATATTATGTTGCGCCCCACGTTTTTCGTTTTAAATCTTACAAGTATTTTCATAGCTATTAAAAACTGTACAAACAAAAAATTTCAGGACTATCTGTATGGGGTTAGGAATCTGTATGGTGTTAGGAAAAATTATTTTATACTTTTTAGTCCGTTTTAAAAATGTGCTATATTAAAAAAAAAACTATTTTTTGTAATTAATTTTCTTTTTCAATTTCCGAGACTTTTGTTTAATGATACAAATATTCAACTAAATTTTAATTACCTTTCTGTAAATTTATATTAGTAT
This sequence comes from Thereuonema tuberculata, assembly GCA_023159025.1. NCBI lineage: Eukaryota > Metazoa > Arthropoda > Chilopoda > Scutigeromorpha > Scutigeridae > Thereuonema > Thereuonema tuberculata. The sequence goes on from JAFIDM010009631.1 coordinate 238,813,888, forward strand.
CAGGTCATTTTCGATAGTCAAAAAAGTTATCCTGTGTATTTTTCTAGTATTTTGCTGTAAAATTCGGTAAGTCGAATTATCCCGCATTGTTGACGGATTAGTAATGCGAGTAATAAAAGTTGTACATTAAAATTTCAAACACAGAAAAGATTAAACGATCTCCAAATTTAAGAAAATAAAATACACTCACTTCCAAAAGTTAAGCACGGAGAGGAAAAATGTTAATATCCGTAAGAGATCTGAATTAAAGAAGTTAAAATTTGCTGCAAAGGTAGAAGGAAGTATGCAAATTATATAGGTAACAGCCAATCATGGTTTCGCGTCGAGAAATATGCAAAACAGGCAGTCGTATAAGAAGCCGGCATTGTGACGGGTTACACTGGTCAACAGCATTTTTGTCATAAAGAATATGAATGGTGTTCTTAGCTAAGTCGTGGGTACTGAATTCGAAAATGAAATCCGTTTTTGCCTATCGGGCTCAGTTTTCGTAATATGGTACCCGCTATCTATAAAAATACTTGAAAATGCTGCATATTGGTTACTTTGGTATTACTAAATTAAGTTTTTTTTGCAGATGTAATTGTCGGAAAACAATCAAAAAATATATAAGGAATTCCCATACAGGATCCTCAGTTCCGAAATTCACCGCCAGGATACGAAGAAGACCGATGAGTCATGCTCAAACACGTTGCATCGCGTTGTGTTTATGGCATCACTCTGAATCGAGAGAGCTCTGACCTTGGGAAGTGAGTTACTGTTGTTATTCATGAAGGTTGGTGTTATGTGTAAATTCAGAAGAAAAAATGCCTCGATAGTTTCTGTTATATCTGTTGAGTTAACTCTGAAATCGCGAAAACTTCATCCTCTTATAAGAAAATGCTGTGAACTTTTTTTTGGGTGCAAGGTTGGCGACCAAGACAAGAAATGGGCCCCCCACATATGCTGTTTGACATGTATTACACTCCTGACAGACTGGTTAAAAGGATCACGTCACGTGTCCTTTGGTATCCCCATGATTTGAAGGGAACCAACGGATCACACAACAGACTGTTATTTCTGTATGACAAAAATAGCTGAATTACCTCTAAAACAAAGAAAACTGTGCAATATCCTAATTTACCATCTGCTATAAGACCTGTATGTCCTGGTTAGGATACCAGTTACTCCTGAGAATGTGACGGTGAGTGAAGATGAATACAGAGACGAACACCCAGAAGACAGAGAAGGAGATATGCATGCCGACCCAACATTTGAAGCCCCCTGTGAATCAAACGAGCCACAATGTTTTTCTCAAGGGGATTTCAATGATCTTATTCGTGACTTAAAATTGTCGAAGCAACAGGCTAAGCTTCTAGCTTCACGATTAGAAGAAAGGAATCTTCTTCCTCCTGATACGAAAGTGAGTGTTTATCGTGACCGCCATGCTATTTTTTCTTAATATTTCTCCAAGGAAGACGACATGGTTTTTGTAATGACATCGAATCCGTTATGGAGACTCTTGGCCATGGTTTCAGTGTAAGTTGATTGGCGCTTGTTCATAGATTCTAGCAAACTTCGTCTGAAAGCTATACTTCTCCACAATGGGAACGCATTTCATTCTGTTCCGATTGCTCATGCAGTTAGCATGAACGAGACACATGAGAACTTTAAACTGCTATTCACATATATCCAATATGAAAAATACAAATGACATAAGTGGAGATCTCAAGGTTATTGCAATTCTGTTCTCCTTTTGCCAGATACATATAATGCATAGGCTGACGTAAGCATTTACAGAAACCATCATCACATGAAAACTGAGGCCCATACAGAAATTCTGAAATTAGATCTGAATTCAGGGGCGAATTATCTTCCAGAAACAGCATGTTTTGTTCTTGAGACTGAATTTTTTTTTTTTTTTTTTGTAGACCAGTGTTACAGGAGTTGCATGTAAGTGCTGATGAAATGTGTTTAGAACATTCGTACGATTTGTTTTCAAGCTAGACGTATTTCTATGGCTTCCAGAAGACGAATGGAAGATTCTGAGCGCTGGCGGGCTGTCGGACGCATTAAAGCAGGACAGTCTATAACAGATGCTGCTCGTTTCATCGGCGTTAATCATTCCGTCATTTCATGCAGGGCCGTCGCATGGTTTGTTGGCGCCCGGGGCAAGATTTCGTCAGGCGCCCCCCACCCAATCCCGAAAATCAACAACCAAAAAAAAAAAAAAATGTTGTTGTTTTATTTTTGCTGTTGTTACGGCGCCCAGGGCGATCGCCCCGGTCGCCCCGCCCATGCGACGGCCCTTTTCATGATTATGAAAACAATTCCAAACCAGCCAAACAGTTGTCCGAAGACCTGTAGCCGTCGTCCAATCCCCGCGGAAGATCGATATATTGCTGTTGTAACAAGCGGAATCGAAGATCGACCTCCACACGTGTGACATCTATGGTTGCAGCGGCCATTGGTAAGACGATATCTGCCACTACTGTTCGTCGAAGGATACACATGAATGGTCTGTACGCCAGGGTACCACGAGTTTGTGTTCCTTTATCCGTCCAATCCAGAGGGGCACGATTACAGTGGTGCCGCCAGCATGTGAATTGGACTATGTCTGTTTGGGGTAACGTTATATTCACAGATAAGTCCAGATTTGCCCTGCAACCTGATGATAAGCGTGTAAGGGTCTGGAGGGAACAAGGCAATCGGCCCCAGAACATCACCAAACATCACGCATTCCGCGGTGGAAGCATCATGGTCTGGGCAAGGATTTCATTGGGATATCGCACCGACCTGCACATCTACAGGCGAGGTTCTGTGACGGCTGTATGGTATCGGGATGAAGTCCATTGTGAAACGGTACGCTGCAGCAGTTGGTCCTTCTTTCGTTTTAATGGACGATAATGCGCATCGCATAGAGCTGCCATCGTTGACGACTTTCTGGAGAGTGAGGGGTTTGCGTGTATAGAGTGACCGGCTTACTCACCGGACCTTAATCCAATTGAAACTCTTTGGGATGCCCTCGGCCGTGCTGTAAGTTGACGTTTGCCACCTCCAGCCACTCTCAGAGCTTTAGAAACTGCCCTACAGGAGGAATGACGATTACTGGACTCTGCGGTGGTTGATCACCTCGTAACAAGCATGATCACACGCTGTAAACTTTGTATGCAGGTGAGGGGTGCTCACATACCCTATTAATGTCGGTTTTTATTCTTAGTTTTGAATGTAAACATCATTTTGTTAATGACGCAAATATTACGTCATCCTACAATTTATGAAAATTCACTATTTTGTTTATCTCTGTATGTAATTCTTTTGTTTCATGAATAAACATAGAGCTATTTACTTGCAGCATTTCATGTCAATCAAAGTAGTACTCGTCCATTTTTTCGCATTTTACCGCTCCGTGCTTAACTTTTGGAAGTGAGTGTAAATTCATTATGAAACTAAAGCAACTAAAAGTCGTCCGCAAATAAATTAAATGCGAGTATAAATTGAATATTGAAGTCTACCCTGAATTTGAAATATATTATATCCATATGGCGACGTGTTTGTTAAGAAATGACTGATACTGGCTGATTAATATCAAGAAGCGCGGAGCAGGCTTCCCTAGAAGATACAAGTAATGTCTCACTAATTATTTTAAATAAAATTTCAATTTATTTGCAATATAGCTCATGAAGTGTCTATTTCCACAGCAGTAAGTTTGTGAGGTGTTGACTTACCTGAGCCTGAGCCTATATTTTGATTAAGTCTGGGTAACATATAAGATGGCTGGTATATATTCATCATTAGTTAGAAGAGCCCATGTTGAAAAGACTAAGCTTCAAGTGTTGTAAACATTTTAGTCTTACTTAATAAAGGTATCTACCCGAAACACTTAAAAAAGCAAAACCAAGCAGCTATAGACTGTGTTTGTGCTTATATTCAGGAACTCTTTAATAGTCACGAGCGGGCGTAAGGCTGTTTGACCCTTGAAGCCATTGCGTGAGGGAGGAACTGCGAAGAAACAAGTAGAAAAAAAAAATCAAAGCAGAACGGAGTAAGGGCTATAGGAATAAAACCATGTCATGAATTCAAAAGGGAAAAAGGATTTGGTAGCGAAATAAATGGTAAAGAAAGACTACTTAATTAGGGTTGGCATTTCTAAGAAGCTATTCATGAAAATGAGAGTAGATTAGCTTAGGAGTAACGATAGGAAAAAAAAAAAATAACTAGCGCCATTGCCTTAGCGGAACAGATCTGAGGCAACAAAACGTTTGAGTTCATTATTAATATTTACAATTCCCTTAATAATGAGGAAATCAAAGAAGTTAAGAAAAACAGGTTTCAATCTTGAAGTTTTGTTCAAAGATATACGTCTTAATGTGTTGGAATGACATGATAATTTACATGATCTTTGTGATTTTACTAGCAATTCTTACATTTATACTACACTATTTTAACAAAAGTTTAAATTCTAATATTAAAACTAGGGAAAAATCGATAACAGAAGAAAGTTTTCTTTTTTTTTTTTTTCATTATAACAATCGATCAAATCCCAGCCTAAATTGCTGTAATTCGAAGACATGTCTATATTAAATATTTTATTAATCTGGCAAACTATAGTGAACAAAATTATTTATTTATTTATTTGTTTTTTATAAAATGATCCCTTTTGCATGTAAAACAGTATCGACCAAGAAACTGCAAAGAGCGCTTCTTAACAGGGAATATCCACACCCGTTGCAGATGAGGGGATATGGGAATCAAACGAGGGGCTGTGTGACTTGAGCTCTTCGACCATCATAACCCTACACATCTATGGACCGCTTAAGTGGTGTCGTCACAACCTACGTCACAGTTCAATGAGCCCGTTGCTATGGTCCGTTGCTAGGGATTTAGCATTGCAAACAGTTAGAGTGAAGCCGATGTTTATCGTGCTTTTTCTTTGAGAAAAAGACCCAAGGAATAATAAAAAAATATCAGAACGCATTTTTAAGGCTTCCAGAAAGACCACCTTAGGGGTTTTTTTTCCCCTTATTTTTGAGAATTTTTGGAGAAATATTAAGACGAAAAAAGTTGCGTTTTTGTATATTTTTGAGGTTCGGACTGCCATAGGCCACATTGCACCCGATGCCGAGAGTTTCTGATTGGTTCACTCAAAAACCACTCTCCAATAGCAAACTATTGATCTGGCGCACTGAAACTCATTTCAGAAGTAGAATTGTAGAGGAATAAATAACTATTACCGTTGGCGAATATAAATTTTTTCAACACTCCTCATCATTTGAATCAAGCATATAAATTAATGTTAAATTTGCATGATCGTCACTTTTATTACCATGCTAAGAGTATAAAACCCTTCATATTTATAATTTAAATAATTTAATATTAATAAATGGTAAATCGTAAATAAAATAAGCATTATGCAGGGTGGCCCAAATGCAGGTTTACAGTTAAAGTATCATATATACGTATTAGGCAATTGATTTCAAAATATAAGCATGTTTTAAGCATTTAACATCAACTATTTAATCTCTCAGGTGTTCAAACTGTCCTCCTTCAACATTGCAACATTCTTCAAACCTCTTCAGGACATTCCGACACACAGTACGACATAAAGTTCGATTTTCATCAATTTCTATAAATGTTTTAAATTTCTACAAACGCCAGGTTGGTTTATTTCGGTATCTATGGTCAAATGGGGATTTTCATCAGCCCAGTACACACAGTTATGCCTGTTCACATGGCCAGATAATTTGAAGCAAGCCTCATCAGACCAGATAATCTTATCCAAAGAGTCTGATTATTCTCCAGCCAATTGCTGCCGCATCATTTCGCAAAATTGCAACCGGCGATCTGAGTCGTCCTCCAAAAGACCATGTACTAGTCGTGGTGGTTAAGGTTTTAATTTCAATTTATGCATTAAGTGTTGCAATGATGTTCTTGGTATGGATAGTTCTGCAGACGCACGACGAGTGGATTTCTTTGGACTGTTCACAAATGTCGTAGCCACTAACATCTCATTTTCCTCAGTAACAGAAGTCTTGGGACGTCCAGATTTTGGTGCATTACTCGCTGAACCAGTTTCATCACATTTCTCCCTTATGCGATAAATTGTTTGGCGTGACGGTGGAGATGTGTAAAAAGCTTCTTGCCATGCTGTACGTACTTTCTCGGCATTTTCAGACTTACAATACTGCTTCAACATCCATTTCCTTTGTTCTTCATTGAGATTGTTTGCCATCACCTAGGGAATAACACAATTTGTAAAATAAAAGGTCTGCTTTATGAAAAATTTACGAAAAATTAACTGTAAACCTACTTTTGGGCCACCCTGTATAACTATATCTATTTTAATTAAGCTTTGTAACTCATGATGGCAAATGAGCATTTTTTTTTTTTACGCAATTCTCCATGCTCTTCCACTATTCCATTCCTACACTGCAGTATCTCTCAATAACTTTAGGAATTATTCTATGTGCTTCTTCTAGAAGCATTAAAGCATTCCAATACAGATATCTCATCAGCTGTGAAAGATCAGTAACTCCCTCCCTCAACTCAAATAAATATTATGGCAAGGAAATAAAGATTAAAAGTCTGTGATGAATTACATTTTCAGCATACTTTCCGGATGTAAATCAATCTGTGTGTATCCAACCTTAGCAACCTGTGGAAGGATCTCATGAAAGCTACATAACTTATGCTTATCGAGGACTTACAAAAGTTTGCGTTTTTTACCTTGAATAAAAAACTTTTTAGTATAAATACCATTAATACACCCATTTGTATTTTTAATTTGAATAAAAAAGTTCGTTACTATCAACACCAATATACCTCATTTAATTTTTACCGTAAATAAAAAAACAAAAAAACAAACAAACAGAAAAACACCAATACTCATGAGGTTCAATGGTGTTCCTGAGGTTTTGGTTTTTACTGGTTACCAGAACCAATATTTGCCTATTTGCTTTTTTATTCTAATAAAAAAGTTATAGTAAACACCGATAAATCCCATTTGAGTTTTTACATTGAATAAAGAAAGTTCTTTTCTGCAACCGCAATACTTTTATCTTTACGTTTTTATCGTTAATAAAACGTTCTCAACTATAAACACCAATACACCCATTTTTTATATTTTTACATTGAATGAAAAAGTTCACTACTCTATAGTCGGCGCAAGCAGATTTGGTGTGGACAATGATAGGCATTATCCAGGTTTACAAAAGAATATATCAAGAAATGATATGATAATATTGTTTTAATAAGGAATACTAGTAAGAAATTCATTAATGATATGTAAATGATTCATGCAGAAATTCATTACGGATTAACAACACGTAGTGTTGTGGAGATCCATTGTAACGCGAAAACATAAAAATAATAATAGCAGTATATGGATAGGTTTAAGGTGCAAATAATCATAATAAAAAAAAAATCGAAGACCTTGTTATTTTCTACTGTAAAATTGTAGAAAATAGTTAAGTTAAATTGCAAAAATGTAGAAAATAGTTAAGATGCTTTGCAGTAGATGTCGCTGAGAATTCCTGGAAGTAGTAATCAAAAGTTCTTCGTTTGTTGAGAGAACAATAAACATTAATTCATCCATCATTGCGTTTCATAAAAGAGCTCTCTGCTATAAAGAACAACACTGCACCCTCTGTGTTTTGGCTTGATTAAAAAAGGTTTCTATTAGAAACATCAATACTATCCCCTCTGTGATTTTACCTTGAATAAAAAAGGTCTTTGCGATCAACACCAGTACATCCTATTTGTGTTTTTAATAATGATATTAAAAGTTAGTTTTTTTTTCTATTTAGTCTTATTTACTCTTTCTTTTTGTTTTGATCTGGAATAAAAAAGTTCTCTGTTATAAACACTAAAACTCCCCACTTTCTTTTTTTTTTACCTTTGTATAAAAAAGTTCTCTGCTAAAAACACCAATACACCGTCTTGTGCATTTTTATCTTGGATTAAAAAGTTCTTTATAATAAACACAATACTTTCCCCTGCGTGTTTTCAAACTAAATAAAAAAGTTTTCTACTATAAACACCAATGCCCTCCTTTGTGTTATTAGCTTGATTCAAAACGTTCTTTACTATAAAGATCAATGTTATGTATTTTACCTTGAAAAAAAAAATCTAATATTAACACCAATTCTTCCATCGATGTGCTTTTATTTTAAATAAAAAAAGTTTTCTACTATAAAAATTAATACAGTTTTATCTTGAATAACATAGTTCTCTAGTATCAACACCAAAACTCACCACTTTGTGTTTTTATGATTAGTAAAAGTATTCTCTCTTCGCAGTGAGTTTGTTCTCTCTCTTTTTTTTCGTAGGTCTCTAGCAGAGGTACCAATATAGACTATTGCGTGGTTTTACCTTGAATAATAAAGTTCCATCCTAGAATTATCTCTATTCTTCTGCTAGAGTTTTACCATAAAAAAAGCTCATTACTGTAACCAAAAAGACTCCCAACATGTTTTTACCTAGAATAAAAATTTCTCTACTGTAAATTTCTGTAAATATCAATTCTCTTCTATTTGTGTTTGTACCTTGAATAATAATGCTGTCGAATATGGAGGGTTGTTCTGGATCTCTGGAAACGATTTGCATTAGCAGTTACTAGCCTGTAATGCAAGTGACACGCACGTGCTCAACAATGTTAATGCAGATGTTCACGTGCTGTTCAGTGTGGAAATCGCAGGTGTTTGGTGATAGCGATGCCGAAGAAAACTGAACCGTTTTGAGAAGGCTACGTTACTGCTTTTTTCCGAATCGTAAAGGCATGGAAGAAACATAGATTTAATGTTTCAAAGAAGGGTATCATTTGTGTGGTAAACAACAAAGGACATGCGAGAATGGGACTAATTGTAGAAGGTAAAAATACCTTTTCCACTGCCTGCTACTAGTCATAATCTAGATGTAATTAAGAAAGTGAAGTCCCTCATAGCGGGAAGCATCCGGCAAGTAGGATTTGAATTTAAAAAAAAAGTCATCTCACATAAATTCTCAAACATCTCCCTGAAGAGAGGTTGCTTCATTCCTCTGACCCATGTCACAATCTTTTGACGTAAGTCACCAATGGTTGCCGGTGGGTTCTCTCAAAAAATGGGATTCCTTCAGCATACCCCAAATGTAAACGTCTGGTGGTGTAAGATCAGGTGAATAGGACGGATATGGAAAGGCTGTTCTACGGATAATGACGCAATTACCAAATTTCGCATGAAGCAACTGAAGCGTGTCCCTCGATGTGTGGCAAGTGGCCCAATCCTGCTGGCGTATGAAGTGGCAGGTTACCTGCACGGCAGAATCTGCAATAATTCCAACCCTTACAGTTTTACCTTGAATTATAAAGGTTGTATCTATTAGAAACATCAGTTTCTAATACTCCCTCTTTATGTTTTTATCTTGAATAAAATAGTTCTTTATTACAGCACCGATAATCCCGCCTATTCTGTTTTTTGTAGAAACAAAATAGTTCTCTATTATAAACTCTAATACTTAACCCCTTTGTGTTTTTATCTTGAATAAAAAAAGCTTTCTCCTCTAAACGCGAATACTTCCTCTTTGTGGCTTTACTATGATTTAAGAATTTCTTTACAATAAATACAGATATTCCCCATCTTGTGTTTTTAGCTTGAATAATAAAGTTATCTACTATAAACATCAACACATGCCTTTTCTGTTTTTACTGTGAGTAAAGAAGTTCTCTAATATTAGTACCAATATTCCTTGTGTGTGTTTTTACCTTGAATAAATAGTTCTCTACTATAAATACCAATATTTTCCTCGTTTTGTTTTTATTTTGAATAAAAAAACCCCCACCAAAACTCTCTCTCCTTTGTATTTTTTACCTTGAATTAAGAAATTATATATCAGTACCCCTTCCATTGTGTTTTTAACTTGTATTAAAAAACTTGATTATAAACAGCATTACCATCTCCTTTGTATTTTTATGCTGCCGAAAAATAAACTTCAATGCTTCTCTTAGTGTTTTAACGGTTTCTAAAAAACTTTTCTAATGCTCCCCGTTTGTATTTTTACCAGGACAGTTTTCTATTGCACGTCTAGGCCTGTATTTTATGTTGTCCTAAAATAACTAAAAGTGATTCATAAAATTCACTTTTTGTGAAGCTCACAAGAATGTCGTTGTTGCCATCGAATGACATTCCTAAAATAATACGGAATTGATTACTTTCTTATTTATCAATTAGTTGTTGATCTTAAGTATTTTGAAAAACTTCAAAGCTTGCAGTGGTGGTTTTTTTCGATGTGTTTTCAGAGGTTCAAGTTATTTAGAAACGAATTATAATTAGATCGACAGACTATAAATTAATCTGCTAAGTAAAGCAGAATCTTTTTAAATATATCGAGAAAATTTTATTTTTGAAAAAGTGTTGATATCGTTGTTGAGTATAGCTCTTAATCTTTTCGTGTAAAGAAGCACTCTTATATTTGCAAAATCCCGCAGTACATTACACTGTTTTTATTGATTTTATTTCTTCAATATTATCCCTGAAAATAAAACCAATGATTTACAAATTATTATAATAGTCTATTTTAAACATTTAAACATATACTCGCTCCGTCCGAAAATATGGTATACATTTTAAAATTATTTGTGTTTTAAAATGTATACCATATTTTCGGACGGAGGGAATATTTTTTAAGGTTATATGAAAAGTGAATTAATACTTTATTAACCTTTATTGTTTGAACGAAACAGAATATGAAGCAGGATTGCTTATGGATGCCTGAAAGTTGGTCCAGATAAAACCATTTGGCTGAGAATGAAATTAAAATCAATGAAATTACTATCAATGGACTGCCAGAATTTTGGTGCTGCACATGGATTGTTTAGAGGATTTCATCATGAGGAGCTGCTTCAATGCGTAAAGACAAGGGTGTCTAAATGTTACAACAGTGACAATGTAAAAAAGATGAAGTGATGCTTCGCTCAATAGCCACTTCGTGATGCTTTTCTTTTTAATGGAAGAACCTTTTTTTTTTCTCTGTGTGAAGCTGTGTCCCTGACGATATCACTTTTAATAAAATGTGACCTAGAAAACCTATGGTTTCCGCATGGTGTGTACAGGGCATTCCAACGCGTTCAATCTAGTTTAGTTATTGTTATTACTTTTTTCCGTTGTGAGAGGTTAACCATTATATTAACCACATCATACGAATGAATGAAGACAGTTAATACAAAAACAACTTGGATTATCACATTCTGATCATCCGTGGTTATTTGGCTTCCAAATACATGCTTCTTAGAGTTATTGTCTATTTTAAAATATTCTTGGATAATCGTGGAATTTTTAAGTCTACTTCGTTTACTTACGATATTTGTTTTGTATTTCTTTTGAAGAACATGAAATTCTTAAAAGAACTCAAAGCTTTCTTAAAAATGGTTTTCCTTAAAATTTCTTTGTTATTTTTCTTTCTTCTTTTTTTTTTTTTTTTTTTTTTTTTAAATTAGTAAAAAACAAACGAAAAGCTTACGTTTATTTTTAAGTTAAAATTTATGCTTAATATAAACAGTAGAAGTTTTTCATTTCCTGAAAAAAATCTTAATTACATCGACACTAAACACTAGACTCGATGAGTTTTAATTTATATCGAAGTATCTGCAATCCCAGTTGCAAAACAAACGGATTAATACTCATGACTGTTTCGTTAGTAATGCTTTTCAATGGAAACTTTTGTTACTTTCTCAGTCTAATTTCTCGACATGGACGCCCTTGAAAAACATCTGAAATACCTAAGTTAGATCGTCTCTAGTCCTTAAATAGGAATATCAAGTTTCAAGAAGACCCATCTATCGATTCAAACGTTATTACTTTAACTTTAACCCATTCCATAATAACAAACTCATTTAATGGGCCTCAGTTAAAATTATTTGGATTTGAAAGTATAAATAAATCAAAACCAGCAATCAATAAATAAATTGGAATAACGCATAGTTGGCGTACCAACCTTCGGATATTCGCATAAGAAGATGGAAAAATATTTGTTTGAAAGGACGGTGATACGCTAAACTTACCAGTGTACTTTTCCAGATAAAAACTGCTTTTAAGCACACTTCAGTTCAGTGCAAATTTAATTGCAGATTTCTTGTTAAAGTTTTTAATAACTAATAATTGAATTGAAACGCACATTGTTTAGAATATAGTCCCGACTGTATGTGAGTCCTGCTCCTATAAGTGGGAAATACAGAACAATTTTCTGCACTTATCTAAAAGAAAAACTGAAGGCAACATAAGATTGAGGAAAAATACTTTTAAGTTCATTAATCTGAAGAAACAATAAAAAGATAAGTTTTCAGTGTATTTTTTTTTTTTTTTTAATTTCATATATAATATAATCACTCATTCTTTTGAGATGAATTATTATCTGCTGTAATTTTGAACGACAAGATTAGAATTTTAAACAATTGTTTCTAGTACTAGATTTAAAAGATTCTCTTCAAAGCCTATCAACTTGTTTTTTTTCATAAATTTCACCTGTAAATGATTACTGAAAGGATTTACATATTACATAAAGCTAATTCCTTATAAAAACTATAAATTCCGATGTTTTTCAGTGAAATATCTTTCTTAAATAACTTTAAAAGTAACAGTAAATCAATTATTTGCAATGTTTTCGTCTCACAGTAATCGCCCACATTTTCTTCTTATATCTGTGTAATAATTACAATTATATCCAAAGCTAAGGCAGAGGGAACTGCTCTCTTTCATTTCACTAACCACAAAAAATGGCACACTTTCATTTACTTTCAGACTGAATTTACTGAAGCCATTCTCCTTTTGAAAGCGTTGCTGAGCTCTTAACAATACAGACATCGTGAGTACCCTAGATGATGCGTAGAGAATAGACCACAAAGATCAAATGGAACTGATGACGTCATTGCAAATACTGAATACCAGTCAATATTCTCATGAAGGGAAAAAAAATCAGTCAAATTTTTTGAAGCACTGTTTAACGATTGCTATAAAAATTGCCGAGTATTGAGTTTTTTCTTGTGTAGTTCCACCAACAAATTTAATATAGACTACCCAATAACTGCTTCTGTTTGTTAAGAAATTTCATTATTTGTGAAAGTCTAGCATCTCAGATTCCTGAATAGATGAATCTGTTTAGATGGGTCACAATGACAATGATGTAGGCTTTATTTCTAACAGATCACTGCAAAACTGAATTTTAGTTTCTTTTAGCGACATAATAGAAAGGAAACATACGTCAGTGTCATTGTTTATCATCTAACAACAATGGTAAATCTGAGACAAACAATGATATTTTAATTTCATTCTTAAGTTTCTGTAATTCTGCTTATATTAAAAATTATACAGTTGGGTGCCTGTATCTTTCTTTATCATTATAAGATCTCTATTTAATATTGCATTTATAAAGTCTCTGTAGCTCTTCGATATTTCAACTTTTAATGTCAATTCAAGTAATACTGTTCTATTGTTACTGCTTCATTTCATTTAAAATATCCGAGACTATGAAACATCTAACAATGCGTAGTAATTAATGTATAGATTAACTATCAATGTATTCAAGAATGTAATATCGATATCCTTTCTTCAGATCTCTACACATCGTAATTCTCCGTAAGAGGATAACTAATGTACTTTAATGTCTCTCTTAGCTAGGATATCCTTTAAAGCAATGTTTAATTATTTTTTAAGAAAAAAATGCATTGTAACAAGAATGTGCATCCAGCGAAGCTGCTTAATTCCAGTGTATTTTATTTTACTTGAACCGGGTCACTATAAAAGAGGAAGTTTTGTAGTGTTGATCTATTTCTGATAGAAGATAGAATCGCAGTTAATGATTAATTAAAGAAATAAAACCGGTCTGCTAGAGTTTAAAAGAAACAAAACTATAAAGCACAGCTTACGGCTGTCCAGTATCATTAAAAGGGAATATTACATCTTTGCCATAGTTTCACTAAATACATCTTTAGCAAATTCAGCAACTCTACAGGTAATCATATATAATTTTTGTACCCATTAAGAGATAGAATCCGATAAATATAATAGTAATAATATAATCAAGAGACAGACAGGAAGAGAGTTTTTTCACTCTTTCAAATGTTAGACATACAAGTAGTCAGATTATATAATTCAAACTGTTTTTACAAAATGACTCAACGTCAAAAACACTATTTTTTTATTTTTCAGAAAATGAAAAATTTCTACTGTTGAATTAATATAATACAGATAGAATTTGAGGAGAAATAGTCTTATTTCATTGCGTTTTTTTGACATAATCAGTATTTTGAAAATAAACAAAAAAAAATTAAGAATAAGTTTTATGATTAATGTTTTATTCTGTAGTTCTCTCAATTACGAGTTTCATCTAATTTATAGCTGTAACGTAATTGGCTTTTGTATTAAGTAAGAATAATTTTTGGCGGCAAATCGAATCACTGATTGGACTTGAGGATTTATTGAATTGAAATACAGAGAAATTTTGTTAGGATACAAAGCTAAATTCAAACAAAAATCAAATAAAATTGTTTGAAATAAACTGTTAGGACAAAGGACTTCACGATACGACAATAAATAGCAGAATACACAACGTCGTTCTTACAATATCTTTAACAAGTGTTTTTTCTTTTCCTTACTCCTACAACCAATTGAGAAGACGCCACAGAATAACGGATCTTTAAAATCAATGTAGAAGTCCTTCTAGAATTTTGTAACCGGCTTCTTTTAAATTGAATATTGATTGCAGGTATATTGAATGCTAAAATTACAGAAGTGTACAACAAGTGCTAATTTCCTCTGTTAAATTGATACCTTTCAAGGTTGTACAGGACAGTGCTACGTTTTGTCAGTGGCAACCTACACTTTGACCCTATCGGCCGCAGTGGTAATAGAAGAGGTATTCGGAGACAGTAGGTGGTATATCCGTTTGAGGCAAGGCCGTACACAAGACAGAAGGACGGTTGTTACAGTTCTCTTCCAAATATGGGTGGAGGATTCTAAACTGATTGATTAAAATGTGCGGATGGATTTGATGATGAGCTTCGCAGGAGATCACGGTGTTTAAGTGAAAAAGTAAAAATTGTGAAAATAATCACTTCCTGTTACAATATCATTCGAGATACGGTGTTCTTTTGTTCTTTCTTATACTCTCATCAATGGAACTCTAGAACTAAGATGACTGACTCAAGATTCGTTTTTAATAATGTAATGTCAGGCAATATTATTCTATAGTAACGAAATTGAGAAAAAATATTTAAATAAGAACTTCTTAATTATTCATTAACATTCTTTTTCAACGTTAGTAATAACATAATAGGCCTATAAACTTAAAAAAGAAAAATTGCCATTGTACTATATTGATATTTAATAATGAGACGGTATTAATTGGTATCTCAGGAGGACTTATGTTTTTTGCTAATTTTCGTTTGTAGGTGCATCAGTCTTCTATACAGGAATTATCAAAGGAATACGTAAATTTACCAATATTTCATTGCTTTTTAATAAAAATATTTATATCTATCGTTACCAAAAAAAATTATCCTTGTTTTTTTTTAACAATATTCGAGTTACATCTCAGGAAATAATAATAGCATTCTATTTCAAAACGATTAATGCAAATAAATAATAAATGATCGTAAGGATTTTTCCTTTCCCTTTGGGGTATAGAATCAATAAGCTTTTAAAAAATCAAGGTCATTGGAGTACGGTTTTTTTTTGTTTTTTTTTTGCAGATCCTATTACTATTCCCTGTTTCTCTGAAAATCTTTTAATAATCCTTTAAAAATACCGTAAAGGATATCGACATAGAATAAAAAAAACTATTTTTTTTATCTCCCTATTGTTGCTCGGATATCTCTGCTAGTTCTATAAGAAAACAGCAAATCTAGGGACTCTGCCGTATATTTCAATGAACATCTCAGGTTGTGATCTAAAAATTCAGACCAAGTACTAAACATAAGAAAAAAAATAGAAAGTCGTTGACAATGAACGGAAATCAGTTAGTTTTTATTTCTAGATTTGCATTTGATTTGTGTCAGATAATTTTAAATGATTCTTGTAGAAATGGAAAGTGTAAATGGGAAAGATAACATCTGTTCCATATTGAAATATGAAGTCCTTTCGTTCTGTCCGGTTTTTCAACTTAAAAACTTTCAAGTGAAAGCAAGTTTAAATCGATACGGATCTGGATTCTTGAATTAAAGGAGAAACTGCCTTCGAGCACTGAAACCATGGAACTAACTCAGAAATAATGAATTCGTAGATCTTGAGGTGAGTTAAAGACAATCACATAAATACTTAATGATCTGTAATCTGTTTTGTTCAACACCAAAACCGGTAAAACCGGATATTTCATGTAAATTAGGAGAAACTCACATTAAAACGAAAAGAGTAGCTAATCAATTATGTAACAGTTGGAAATGTGATTTTAGGAAAGATGAATATTTCATTTTTTTAAATAAGGTTTTATTTTTGTATTCAGGTTTCAGATTTAATGTCTGTTAGGTTTCGCTGTTTCATCTGGCGTTGCCTAAGAAAACATTGATGTTTATAAAATTATAACGCTAAAAGCCAATGAACAATTCCTTAACTGTAGTCACGGGTATGTTAATATTGAATTATTGTTAGGTCTGTAATATCCATTTGGTGGTTCGAGAATTCTCAGTGTTTCGCTGAAATGGAAATATTTTATTACTGACGTTCTTTTAGTGGAAGTAGAGTGAGGAGTGGATACTTTGATTAGGTCTTTTTTTTTTGGGTGGATGTTGGGATTCAAGATAAATTAGCGTCTGAAAAGGGTTCGTCAATAAAAAAAGTTTGGGAAACACAGATCTGTAACATGTAGCGTACGGAAGTATGAATTGTTCCCGTACTAATGCTTTTCATATATACTGATTATATATATTGACTGGTAAGTTGGTAAACATATAGAAATGATCTGAAGCTAATAATGCCCTGTAAAAGGATAGCAGTAGTAGGTACTGGCAATTGAAGTCGACCTGGGGACCAATGGTCAGTCTTAGGTAAATTTTTAAAGGGAAAAACTTTACATCCACATTTTATGATTAATTAATTAATTAATTAATGAGCCATTCATTAATATACTTGTATTTTTACGCTGCGATTTTAAACTTTAAAACAGATATTGTAATGCATTTTCATTGAAAATGTAATATTTTTCCTATTTTTTATAACAGATTGCAGTTTTAAAATAATCATTTTAAAATACTAATAAATTTGTAGAAAGATTACTACTTGTGTTCCGCTGATAAGAATTTTTAAAAAAAATTTTCTATTAAATCATGGCTCATGAAAGCACCCCAGGCTGAACATTTATGTATATAAAACTCCCCGTAATAGATTTTGAACCTGTGAATGGATCTTCTTGAAACTTGGTAAGCATATTTATAGGCAAGAGATGAGCTAATTTTTGTATTTAAGTTTTCTCAGGAACTTATTTTTCTTCTTCATCTTTTTTTTTAAAATATGGTATTGTATTATTTTGAATACAGTGATAGATATGTTTTTCCTGTAAATCTATATTCATTACATACTAGCAGACCAATTATTTGTGTGTCTATTTGTGAACGGCTAGTATGCATTAATTATTAATAATTATCACTAGATGTCGCAAACAATATTGAAAAATAAGAGAGTGCCGAATTGTTCTCACTTTTACTTAATCTGAGAATCTATAATCCATATTACATATATTATAATCCATAATGTAGTTTTTGAATTTTCCGTAATATCGTTTATTCAATAATTTTGAATGGTGCACAAGCTTCATCTTTAAACTTTATATAAAAATCGATTCTCAGGAGCGCTATAAACAAATATACATTATTATATTGTGGGGAAATTCAAAAGGCGAGATGCCATTGTCTCGTAAATGAAAAGAATTCATTCTGTTTAATATTTACAACACTATTCAAATTCCTAACGTCCTTGAAAATTTTCACACAGATAGTTTTGAAATCTTAAAAAAACAACAACATAGTTATAAGAAATTAACTATTGCTGTGTTACAGCAATAGACGTAATTTTCCTTTCTCCTCTTAAAATAATCGTAGTGTAACGGGGGATTTCCTAACACTTCAGAAAATCGTAAATCTACTTTTGAGTCGTTTTAAAACAATAATCGTAATTAAGACAGCTTAATGCTAGGCCTATATCAGAAAGTACAAAACTTTCAGTATTATTTTTTTTATGGTGAAGAGAATAAGTTTAAAACTAACACAGACTTGTTGTGATCGTAAAACGTGAATTATAACCATAAATCTGCTGTAATGGTGAAGTTCTGCTTTTCCAGGAGCTTAATAGACCATGATAACACAAAAGCTTTCCATGTTTGAATCTTTTCTTTAGAATGGACGTGTTTACCTTCGATTTTGGTTCGATCAACACCCGCTAGGGGATCAATAGCTGGAATTAAGAGCGTTGCATCAAGGGAGGAGGTCAAAAGGCGTGGAACGTGATTACTGCCGAGAGAAGATCCTCAGACGTTTTTCATCATGGCGGACACAGGTTGACCTGATTACTTAGGGACTTGCACCGTTCACTTAGAACATTGTTTTCTCCCCCGGAATTTTCTATTGTGTTTCATCCTTTTTTCATGTGTTGGAAGACGAATTTGGGAGAAGAACGAGTTTTCCTCCCACGTAAAAGGATTAGAAAATAATACTCGTATATATGTGCTTTCACTAAATTGTTTTAATTCCGAGGTTAAAAAAAATGGATCACCTTAAATAGGAGGGAGGAATGCAACAGAATTAAATAACCGAAAACAAATCGCCAGCAATTTGTAAAGAAAAAAAAAAAGTTTAGAATCTAAAAAGTATTGCTGTTTTTTATCGCCTCATTGATAGAAATACAATTTTCAACTATCATTTTAAAAAGATGTATTTTTTATTACAAAACTAGAAATAAATTAAAAGAAACTGTGATATAATTAGTAGTAGTTTGCTTCCCCCCCCCCCCCCTTTTTTTTTTGAGAGGAGGAATAGCTGATTTATTCATTGTAGGGTTAGTAGGTCTAATGATAAATTATGCTTATTTTCAGACTCGAAGAGCTGGATTCAACTCTCGACGAATTCACTCACATCTGTAAATAGAGTATCTTATCCAAAGTCAGAGCGAGTGAGCGTCGGATCGATCTTTTCATCTGCACTTAATTCCGTTGGTTCGACTGGAGTCTTAACAAATATATTTAATCTTTAAATACATTTATTTATCTGCGGCTCTGGATCACTCTTGTAAAGATTTAAAGATTGCTCTTACTTCGTAACTCATGGTTCAATCCGATTCAATCAAGTCATGCTCTTTTTCTGCTGTGATTTGATGAATCTTATTATAAACCTTATATGACTTCCTATACATATTAATCTAACTCGTATCTTACATTTACAACACTGGCGTACCGAGGAGAGTAAGGGTTGGAACCTTCCCTTTCCCCATTGCAAAATGGAAGAAATCTATGGTTTTTGATCTGCTTTTCTGGTTGGAAGGTTGATAGTTTATATGTAAATTCCCCCCCCCCCCCCCCCTCCGGGACAGGACTCAACATTTTCTTTTTCTTTGGTTGAATCGACTAAGACCACCATCATAACTCCATCCAAAATCCTGAATACTTCTATGAGTTACAGTAACAATCCTACGTATGAAAAGAAAAAAAAGAGCATTTAAAATTAAAAAAAAAAAGCGCAAATCAAATGAAAACTATAATAATAATTGTTATTTTTTTTATATCACAGATATTATTATTATTTTTTTATCCGTCAGAGATATTTCTTTTTTCAATGATATTTAATTTTACTTATCCCACTTAATCACATTTTGCTTTTTATTATTCCCAGTGAAAATACTCTGTTAATTTTTCGTATCAAATTTGACAGCCTCCTTCATTCATCGTTCGTATGGAATGGATATTTTTATTTTTTTATTTTTCTTCAGATGTTTCAATTGCAGGCAAATGGTTCAGTTACACTACTTCCGTTTATAACAGGGCTTCTCAACCTTTTTTTACCCATGGACCCCTTTTCCCTTCTTTTTTTTTTTTTGGTGGACCCCCTCACAGCTAAAAAGTAAAGGGATTATATTAATAATCAACGAATCGTAAATAATTATGCTTTATTTTGAATGAAAACTAATTTAATGCAAATAAATTATTCTATAGTGGTAAATAATACATATTCTACACACTGGTAAATAATTCATAATAAACCATTTTAAAATAAGTGTGATTCAATGAGATCCCTGTGGACCCCGGTCGAGAACCCCTGGTTTATAATGTGTAGTAGGTCATCCCCGTGTACATGTGCGCGGTTTTCTATATCACATAGAATTTGGTTAAGTAAGAATATTATATTTATAATATTGCAACGTTTCGGCAATTATAGTTCTAATTGTTCGGCAATTATTATTTTCGAATTACAATAGACGGATCGGAAATAAATAAACAATCTTGAGATTAAAAAAAAAAAAAAAGGTTGAATACATTCATTATTGATGGAGGGAAGGGGGAAGGAAACATAAGTCAAAAAACAATATAAAGTGAGTTGTAGTCCCCGTGGCTTAATGAATAAAACGTCTGACTTCGGATCAGAAGATTGTAGGTTCGATTCCCGTCGCGAACGTTTCAATGTTAAAATTATTTCTATTTTCCATTCTCAAAGGAAATTGCGCCAGATAGACAGAGAAATAAAAGATTTTAGTAATATAGATTATAAGGATCTTGAAATTTAATGTAAATGGAGCATTATATCTGAGCAAAAATTGTAAGAAGTACACATCAAGGAAATTTATTTAAAAATTAGATGTGGTGATATTTGGAAACGAAGAAAATATTGGGAAAAAGGAAAGGAAAATAGAATTTGAGGTAGGGCAATTGAAAGTTGGGTAGGCCTACATGGAATTTTTGACTGTTGAAGAATGAATGAGAAAAGAAAACTACTATTTTAAGGGGAGGTTAGGAATAAAAAGATCTGGTGGTCGAAATCCAAACGATATTAATTTTAAAATGTATAAATATTTAGCTAGATTTATTGAAAGGGGAAAGGATAAAGAAGAAAACATTTAGAAATTAGTTTATGGAGGATAGGCAAATTATATTGGGGATTACTTTAAAATGTATTTGGTAAAATATTACGGTAATGCAAATGGAGAATAATATGTTTTTTGCTAACTGTGAAAATAAGTAATATATTTTATGGTAAATAAATTCATAAGCATAACTACTAATTGATGTACATAATGATATAGAAATTAAGTTATACTGTTTAATGATCATGTGCAAGAAGAAAAGGTGGAATACAAGAAAATATATGTATGGTTGAAGGAACATTTGTGTGAGTGCATATCAGGCTTGTGAAGGGTTACAGTCCTAATCAAGTGAAATACATTACTATATTTATATTATTATTATATTATTCCCATCAGAACTTTTTTGATTCAGTTGCAAGTGTCGAAAGGGTTCGCGCGAGTGAATCCTACAGGATGACGGGAAAATCTATTGAAAGAATGTTTCATTTTGTAACTTTCTTTTTTATTATTAATTTAGTTGTTATTTAAAAACAGTAAAAAAGATTAATTAAGACTTCCTTATTATTAATTCAGTAACGATTTTAATATCGTCATTAGCTTTGTTTTTATAAAACAGTAATTCTTATTTTTCTTCTATTTCATGTGTAATTATAAGAAGAATTATAATATTAAATTTAGTTTTTATTTTATTAAGGGAATGTACGTTTTAAAAATTCCTTTAGATTACTGTGTCTGTTACATAAATCAATCGAAATGTAAATATTTGAGTGAGAGCTTA
Organism: Thereuonema tuberculata; assembly: GCA_023159025.1. Classification (NCBI taxonomy): domain Eukaryota; kingdom Metazoa; phylum Arthropoda; class Chilopoda; order Scutigeromorpha; family Scutigeridae; genus Thereuonema; species Thereuonema tuberculata. The sequence continues at coordinate 238,835,668 of JAFIDM010009631.1, forward strand.
CTTCGTAAAGATTTCAAAACTGACTTTTTTGATTACTAAAAAAAAATGGGTGCGGACTAACAGTTTAAGAATGCTTTAAAACCTTCGATTAGGTTCTTTTGAAGTAATTGAGTTAACAATCACTCAGCTTTATTGAATGTTTACTCCAACTGTTAGGATCGCTGACTTAATAGTCATCTAGCGGAGATTTGATGAAGTTCTACCAATTTCGCAATTGTCTTAAGATACTTTCAATCTAAACTTTGATATTTAGCTTAAAATAATAACTACTGAGGAGCTTTAGTTGCAAATAAACTCATGAGGAAAGGATTAAGCTAATTGTATATCCAACAACTTTTCCATATGGAAATACCACTCCCTAGGCAGCCTTTAATGACATGTTGTTATGGACAAGAATTTAAATGTTTTCTCCATTATCCAACAGATTTAATTCCTGCAGGAAATGGATCTTCATGGTCTTTCGCCCACACAAACTGTGCTTCATTAATTCATACATCCAAGGCAGTATTAAAAAAGCTATATTCTTAAAAGTTATACAGCCTCCAAGAATCCCACATTAATAAAAGTATCCTACTGTAGACCTACGTCACATAGAATACGAAAATTCTAAATTTTGTACGTGTGAGGTGTTTCGAATTTAATTACATTTTACCATCAATACGAATTACAATTAACTCATCTCTCTGTAAGTTTTGTATTGTATATTGAGTTTATATACATTAAATATATACATTCAATATACAATACTCTATACATATTTAATTATATATTATAAAAGCGTTATTCTGTCATAAGACTTTACGTTTTTCCAATTTTGTGACCAAACTATAAGAGATAGAGTGGTCATGTAAATGGATAAAATGTAGATCTTTTTAAGACAAACAAAATGCTACAAAAATCTTTTGAAAAAAGCTTTTGGTTTCCAAGATGGCGCCTTTTAAAGGGTCCAATTTTGACTTTTTCTCAATTTAAACGAAAAGTGTAAAAGATTGAAGACAACATTACATTGAGAAAATGTTGGTATTTAAAAGTTCTATCGAACGATGTATCACTTATTCACAAACGCTTCTGCGTTTGCAAGATACATGCAAAAATGTGAATTTTCGGTGTGTGACGCCGACCCGCAATACATCCGAGTTATTCGGAGAAGCCACAACGGGCTGGGAAGTTATATATTCTCCGACGATCGCAACATTAATTTGCTAAATAAATAAAGTTTATTTTTTGAATGCTATATATGCAAGGGTTCCGGAGCGAATCGATGGTACCCGGCTATTATTATTATTATATATTATAAAAACGTATATTATAAAAACGTAATTCTGTCTGTCATTCTGTATGCAAAATGCTAAGTTACAAATTACTAAAATGTTACTAAAATAGAGAATCTATTCATAAAAAATGAAAATATATTAAACAACTGTCCAACTATACTGATTGGCGACGTTTAAATTAGTAAATATTTAAAAATAGTGTCAACTAACCTTTGTATTTTATAAACATCCGTGAGACCCTTCCTGAGGTAATCATCAATGTTTAAATTGAAAAATGGTTTAAAAATCAATGTTGACACTATTTTTAAATTGCAATGGTTTAGTTTTAATGGTGGTGTATACTCACAAAATAAGGGTATATTCATGGGTCTTTCATCCTCAGCCATCCTGGCTGAAATAGTTATGAATTTTATTGAGATACAGCTGTGGAACATTGACCTAATTAGTTTGCATATAAAATTCATGTGTAGGTACGTAGATGATACGTTCATCATATTGGATAAAGCTGAGTTAAACAATATTCTAATGATTTTTAATCAGATGCATAGTGATATTCAATTCACATCTGAAACGGAGGTGGATTGCAAAATTTCTTTTTTAGATGTATTGATTATTAGGAATGATTCTTCATTTGATACTACTGTCTATCGCAAAAGCTCCAATGCAAACATCACTTTAAATTATATGGCAGCTGGACCGTTATTGTACAAAACCAATGCTGTAAAAACAGCTGTTAATAGAGCTGTCAAACTCTGTTCCAATGGCAAGCTACCATTCGAGGAATTGAATTTGATTAGAGGTATTTTCCAAAGCAACAACTACCCATTAGATTTTATTAATAGGATTATTCATAGGAGCTTACTTAAGAAAAGATCTCAAAATTCACAAATTAATGATAATGAAGGCAGGAACGTGTGCCAGTTTGTTTCTATTCCATTTGAACATTGTCTTAGAAATAAACTTTCTCCCATACTAGGCCAAATTAATATCAAATTAGCCCATAAAACTAAGAATACATTAGATAGGTTATTATGTCAAAATAAAGAACATGAACATGTACGTAATTTAGACAGAACTGCTGTAGTTTATGGAATAAAATGTGCAGAAGGGGGTGATAAATGCCTATTGGCGAAGCGAAACGCCGGCTACAAATTCGTATAAAGGAACACGAAGGGGTAGTCAGGAGGCAAAATAAGCGGTACCAAACAGCTCTGCATCATACATACGCTACTCACCAATGAACCTATTGTTTATGCTAATGAGAAGGACACATATCTAAGAAAATTCATGGAGACTTTGTTAATAAAAACAATGCGATGCTATAACACCGAAATTTCGGTGACTAATGCCCTACAATATAACTTAATATAATCATTTACTAATTGTTTTGATAGTTCATATAATAATGTTGCACAACATCTTTATTAATTTGGTAACAATTACTGTAAACCATTGAATTATTACTTTGTATTGATTTGTTGAAATTCTTTTCTGGCTTCAATATTATGTTCGGAGTCATAGAGTTTTCCTTAATATTATGTTTATCATCTGAGGAGGAGGATTAAGATCCTCGAAACATGTCATGAAGTTTTTATAATGAAGTGTTTATATTTATTTTTACTTATTGTGTGTGTTTGGTCCTTCTTTAATAAAATATAGATCATATTTTCCTAAATAAACATGATATCAAAACACCAAGAATAATATGTGAAGAACGAATCGGATAAGAGTTGAAAATGAGAAAATAACAGATCCAAATACAATCTATACAGAATTAATCAATGATGTTAACAAAACAAAATTCATGAAAATCTACTATATAAAAAGGAAAGTCCTGACTCACTCACTGACTGACTCATCAACGCCCACCCCCAACCCTTAGACCTAGAAAGCTGAAATTTTGCACGAGGTTTCCTTTATGATGTATACAAGGAATAAGGTCGGATTTTTCGAAATTCTTACGGGGAATAATCTGGCAAACTGACGATGAAGTGTATGGTGGCAACCCCAGGTGTGTGGCGCCAACCCGCAATACACCTGAGTTAAGTGGAAAAGGCCACAACGGGCTGGGAAGTGATATATTTTCCGATCTCATATTAATTTGCTAAATAAATAAAGTTTTTTTTTTAATGCTGTAGATGCAAGGGTTCCGGAGCGAAGCGACGGTACCCGGCTAGTATTAGAATATTAAATAATCTTTCATTAAACAATGAGCAGATATATGGGATAGATTCCATTCTTATTGTTCAATTTAAAAAAGAAAAGGACATGGATCTGAAACAAAAAAGGTATCCTCAATCGATTTATACATTAAAAACTCAAATTACACTTTTATAATCGCATGGTTGCTTTATTACTGTCTCACAATTTTATCATTTGTTGCATAGAAAATAAATATTTTACTGTTAAGTACGCCAATAATTGTCATTAGCTTATTCCCTAAAGAAAGAGAAGTTTATAAAATCAGAATATGTGTGTATGTGTATACATGTCTCCCCCCCCCCCCAACCCTTCACTAATAACCAGTAAGTGAATCTTTTTGAAACTTCACGTTTTTATTTACGAAAAAGACAATATAATTTATCTATGCAAAAACTTTATTTTCATACGCGAAGTCATTTTTGAGCGTGACAAAAAAAAAAAAAAAAAAAAACTACTACAGAAAAGTACTACTACAATGAATTTTATCTCCGTATAACAATGCACATTTTAAAAGTATTTTAACAATAAAACTTCAATTTAGTAGTCCAATATCATGAACGTATTCTCTGATACGATTGAAATGAATTATATTTAGGATTTTACTTTAAGTATTTTAGATTTAATTACTTTTCAGCAAATGAAAAACTTGAAGATACATTTGGTACTCGGCAGATTTTTGTATTATACAAAAATAGACAATTACTATGTGTTATTCTCTGAACTTTAAAAAAATTTATACTTCTTTTCTCATCTGCAGCATTGGTACTGTGTTTTTTAGTATGTTACATATTAGAGCTTGTATTACAATTTTAGTATCAAATTTCTTAATGAATTACGAAATAATAATAATTCTCATTAAAAGTAACCTTGTCAGCAGCAAAAAAAAAGGCACTTTTCCTATTTTCTTTCCTGTTAACCTATTTTCATTGTAAACAAAACCACAAATATTATATAATTAAGGAGACAAAAGCTGGACGCAAAACAGTTCCCAGGCAAATTCGGTCAAAAAAAAGGAAAATTATTCCTCTTTAAATATTAACCTACTCTTAGTTTCATTCGTCCTTGTGACGTGCCGATCACGTGATCAACGTAAAGACGTCAATTATCCGCACCTGCTTCGGTACGACAACGTGACGTCACTCACCCACATTCCAATAAGATAGGAGAATCGACGTTTTATTGTTACAAGTATCCGGCTCTGCAGGGGGTGGTAATGCGTATCACCTTGACATCACTATTACCGATGCAAACCCGCACTGATATCATCCGGCGTTGGCACCTCTACCCTTGACCCACCCAAAAAAGAACTATGAGAAGCTAACCCACGAACTAAAGGGCACTCATTAAAGGCGATCACCATTATCTCTACTTCTCATCTTTTTCCAGATAATTGTGATGCTGATTTGAAATGTGGTCGAATCGAAATGACTACTTTCCCTGATAAATCGCGATTTAGCTTCAAAATGGGAGGATTTAAAGACATTTCTATGTTACATCATTGTAATAAATTTCCCATAACGATGAAGACATTTGACATACAGAACTCGAGATGCCATCTGTGCTTTAGATAGATACCATCTCGTCCATTTACGTAATATGGAAAAACATAGCATTTACTTCAAACATTATCTCTCTTTCACAATAGACATGATTTTGTGACCAGCATTTTGTGTACGTCATACCTTTTGTTTCCAGAATTTCGTAAAAAATAGTCGGTTCGAAGATCATCTGTCTCAGTAATCTTTTACAATAATTATACATGCTTCTAATCCTTTTCGAAAATGATAATAATATTAAACGAAAAACAACTATATCAATTAGTATTCATATAGCGTTTTAAAAATTCTTTAATGTGTGTAGCACAAAAGATGAATAAAAATCACACAATTAAAAGAATTAACACATTAAAAAGAAGAGTGTTTTGGCACTTTGAAACTGAGATTTCTTCCTCTGAGCCAGTTCAGATACTATCTTTTCTTATTATATATTATATTTATATAAATAGAACAAGTAATTTTATATGGCAATTAGTTTTAATATATTCATAATAATTCCTGTTTTTTAAAATAATTCTTTTTATATATAAGTTATCATTTCCTCTTCGTCATGTTAAATAATTGTTAAGCAGCTTTATGTACAAAAGTTCTTAATGAAATATAACAATGAATATATAAACTATTGTTAATTTTTTTTTCATGAAGGATATTAGTAAACTTAATTGTATTTCTCTTGATTAAGTATTTTTTTTTGATAATACAGTTTTCCTACTTTTGTTAGGATTTATAATACTACTATTTTTTTAAACTTCAGATTTTATTAACAATAAATTTAACACATTACGACATAACTAATTAAGCATAACTTGTAATATATGCATGAAATTTTGTCACAATTACTCAATTCGTTTATTATCAACCACAATTATGTGGAGAACGACCTAAAAGCATGAGCGAAATAATCTTATCAATGCCCTATTCTTTAAAAGTAAAAATAATCAAAATAACATATCATAGAAAAAAAAAAGAAATTTAAAATTTAAAATTATCATCTGTCATCTTAAAAAAGAATCATCTTAAAGTTGATAAACAGAATCGTAAGGGCCTTTTCATGATCAGTATACTTATGTTAATAAAGTTATAGCTTTCACAAGATGTATCTACGCGATCTCGAGATGTATCTCGTATTATTAGTCCAGGCATCTAAATGTTTGCAATCTTTTATTTCTTGAATTCATAGTTTGTCAGTTTTTTATTCTTGAAGTATTCTACTATCAGATCCTTTTTGCTTGCCTTCAAAATCATGACCAATTCATCTTAGGTCATCTTAGCCAAACTGACTCCGGAAGACCCATCATTTTTGATAATTACCGCTTTCTTAAGACGAAATACATCGTTAAAACAAAACAATAATTCTGTAAAATTAAGTAAGTTACATACTTATTTAATGAAAATTAAGAAATAAAGCTGAAATCGGAGTAAAACTTGTTAATTCTGGAGTCGAAATCGACGATCGAATGTAAACGAAAAATTGTCAATGCAGCTATTGACAGTAAATATTGACCCTGAAACTGTTTGTTTTTTCTACGTAAGGATGCACACTAGACACCTTGTGGTGACTTTTTGAATTATCTAAAGGCGCTGAGCAGGTGAAGATGTCTAAAAGACAAAACTGATAGATAATAATACGAAGCTAGTCTATATCTGTATCCATTATGGCCAATAGTGACCGTTACGTAATTTATTTTCTTTGTTGTCTGATAAATATTGTTAATTTTCCCTACATATTCCGAACAATATCTAATTAAATGATATAAAACTGTAATTTTAGTTTCGTTTTATTTTTACGATTTGTGCCACTTCATTCATCCGTAAATAATAGGTAAAAATAAGATCACGATTCAATTTAATTTCTTTCTATACAGCCAAGAGCGAAAGTTCAAGTTTAAAACTACAATAATCGATTGACCTGAATTGAATAAAATAAAATTCGGTACGAAATAATATGGATCAAACCATTCTTATCAGGTTAGTTTTTATTTTTTTATTGTAATCTTCCTAACTATTGAATTTATATCATTTTTCTAACTCCAAAAGGTATTATTTTTTATTCTGAGGTTGGGAATATTAAACTCTTTAATACACTTCTTAGAGGGAAAAATGTAGAACAAAAAAATTTGAGTCTGTAATTTTAAGTTAAAATCTAATTTCAAAACAAAATCAGACAATAAAAGAATTTGATTTTCAAATAATATTTGAGGAAGGAACCCTTTTTGTACTTAATTAACACAGAACAATAAAATTTAATTACATTTAGGAAGATATACGTTGTTATAAAAATTATATCAAGAAATATAATGGATGTTACAGTGTTGTGATTATAAGTATTATGATTGCTAAGAAGTTCCTCTTAAAACTTAAGGGCTAATTTCCTTGTAAGTATTTATTTTAATTTTATTTTTACCGTAAATCGTAAAATCGTACTACAGAAAAATATCGGTAATTGTAAATTATAATAACTGCCGAATTTCTAAGGAATCGCTTTCAAGTTCTCTACTGCTGAATATTGATTACGTTGTAAAAAACAAAAGGCAAAATGAATTATTATGTATAACTTATAAATATTTATCGATAAAATTAAAGTTTCATTAATTGCAGTATTTCAATCATTTGATATGAAAATATTTGACAATTTAGCTATTAAAAGTTTTTATTCAAAATAGACAAATATAACGATTCGTGTGATGTAAAAATAAAAAAAAAATCACGACACAAACAATTTATTTTAAAATAGTTTTGAAAAAAGCTAGATTCAATTTATAATGAAATATAGATTTTAATGAAGTTTAGTTTAAATCTAGTTGGTTCTGCTCTAATATGAACCTGACTCAACGGACATTTATTTCTTCCATTTTACATCAAAGATATTATTTTAGCAATTTAAAATAAAAAAGTATTTATTTACTTCTAATTTTCTTGATTAATTGTCGAAAATTTACTATAAAAATTAATTGTAAATTTTTTTAAATTTATAAATTATTAATAAACTTGTTATTAGCGGCCCCTATGTTACAGCTTCCCTGTAATACCGCTAAGGGACCGCTCTTGCTTTTATCCTGTCTGGATGTCACACTCTGTAGCGACCAAACGGTTAGAGATATTCGAATGAAACCTTCACCATTGTGTTCAGCATCAAAAAGTAGGTGACCAAGTGTAAAAAATTAGACGTCTATGACCATTCCCTGACCCCCTCCACCCCACCCAAGGTGTTTTCTTTCTTTTAAAACCGCCTTTAAAAGACAGAAAACGCCTTGTGGGTTCAGGGAGTGGTCCTAGAGGTCTGATTTTTTACATGTGGTCACCTACTTTTTGATGCTGAACACAATGGTGAAGGTTTCATTCGAATATCTCTAACCGTTTGGCCACTACGGTGTGTGCCATCCAGACAGCATAAATGCAATGTTAGCGGCCCCTCTGTTACAGCTTGGCTGTGAAACATAGGGGACCGAAACCTTCACCATTGTGATCAGTATCAAAAAGTAGGTGACCATGTCCAAAAAATCAGACCTCTAGAACCACTCCCTGACCGGAAGTTGGGGGGTCAAAAGTGGTCCTTCCGATAAAGTTTTGTTTATAAAAGTTTGTTTATCAAATTGTGCCTATTATGGGGCCGCTTTGCTTTTGACACTGTCTAAAAGCATTAATTATCTTGGTTTTTTTGTCATTTGGTTGATTTTTTTTTTTTTTTAATTTTTTTTATGACTTTTGATCTAGAGTTCGATGTAGATCATAGCTTCTCAATCGGTGTGCCCTAAGAAAATTCTGAGAGTGAATCTGTAAGAAACATGTAGTTTAGTACAAAGCCAAACACAGCAATATAGACTAAATTCTAAATATCAAATAATTAGGACAAACAGAAATTTGAATTACATTTTTTTTCATTCTAATAGTGAGGGTTAAAAACAATATTAATTCATATTTAAGGGATTTTATAGGATTCTATTACACAGGTCTGCAAAATTAGGCTCATTAAAAATTATATTAACTTTGAAAGATTATTTTTATTACTAATCATGACTACAATTAAAAACTATATTACAGATACTTCTATCATGTCACATACTTTGCAAAAAATAGCAATTTTTTGTGGAGAAATCATAAATTCATAAATCTTACATGTTAACAATAAAATTTTAAGGTTTTAATCACGGGAATTTTTTGATAAATCTATGTTTGATATCAAGAGAAAACAAGAGAGTTTATTAATTTACTTATATTAAATGTCACTGGCTTTTGTCATTTCTTGGTGTTTTTTTTTTTTTTTTTTTATTTCCTTGAAAACTTCGTTATCGGTTTTTCTAAAAAGGCCTTTTAATAAAGAAAAACGAGTTACCTTTTTGAATTCATCTCCAAAAATCTATAAACGTTACTAATAAACAATGAAAACAATTTCCCTCTTAGAACTGTCTTATAGGTAGTAAAACAATGGAAAAAGTATTGTGTGTCGTCGGATATTAGGAACAACGCTTGCTATACAGGGGGAAATATGTAAGTTCGCCGTTATGCAAAATAAGGTTGAGAAGCACTGATTTAGATCTGTTATAAGAGAGCTTCAATTTAATCAATGAGAAAATAAACCAAATTAATTCATTTCTATTTGATGCAACTGCAAAATATCTCTGTTAATTGATTTTTTTTTAATAATTGAAACAGGTCGTTGTAATTAACCTGTATCAATTAAGTATCTGTGTTTGGGCCTTATTAAAACTATTTTCTTTTTAGGCAATAATTGATCGCGAATTGAGGAAATACGGAATTAGGGTTTTAGGTGACAGTTTGACTTATTCATCTGTTTTCACTCTTTTAATTAGAGGATGAATTAGCTTTAATTACTGTGAAATAATTACACGAATATTTTCGAAGGGAAAATACGTTTTAAAATAGATTTTGATCTAATGATTGCGAATGAGAAAGGAATACGTAATTAGAAGGTTACGTAAATACCAAGTACGTTTTAAAAATAACATAATGGAATTTCCCTCTATAAACTGAAACATACCTATTGTAAAAAAGAATAAAAAGAAAAAGTATGTTTCAGGATGGTAAATTTTTATTTTTCTGGAACTATAATTCCGAACTATGCCCCAACTATTCTTTTGAAAACAAGTAACTAAACAAGACAATCTAAAATTCAAAACATACCAATAAAGGCTGAAGGAGAATCCATTTTCGAAACATTATTAGAATAAAAGATACAGGGTGGCCCAAAAAAAAAGGTAACCGAAATGACTGTACTATACAGCATATGTACTGTAATGTTAATGCACGTAGTGTATACCCATGCTACGGTGTATACTCATGTACTCTGTGAAACACGGTATTATTGGCCTGCCTTCATCGAAAATGAACGTGGGAATGATGCTACACCCATTTCTCAGCGTTACCGCATACATACAAGTGCTTGAACGATTTGTCGGCCACCTCTACTTGTTCTGGTTGGAGCATGGCCTTAACTTTGACGAACAAATATTCCAGCAGGATAGGGCAACGTTTCACATAGGTGGGGGTCAATTCAGACGTTTTGGAGGCCACTTTTCCAGGATGCCTCATTTCCCACAGATCAGAGTATCCATATCCGCCTCAGTCACCAGCAGACCTGACGCCTCCAGATGCATATATATGGGGAATTGTTAAGGAACAATGAATTAGAGACTCTGTACCGAATACATGTGTTGAATTGAAGGACAACATGAACGTGTGATAGAACGAATTTCACCGGACACATGCAATGCCATGATGGCTGATATCGTTCAGAGAATGGAGCTTTGTTTGCAACGTGATGGCAGACATATAAAGCATATAGTGTTACATCACTAAAGTGAAACATTCGTTAGTAAAGTGTACAATATAGTGCTCTCTTGTGTTTCGGTTACCTTGAGCTTGTGTTTTGAGCCTGTTTTGGTCCTTAGCTTCTTATGTTTTGGTTAGATTTGTACCAAAAATAGAGATCTTTAGAATAAAGATCAATAGAGATCTTATTTATAAGATCTAAACCGTCCATTTGGATTATCTTGTTCATAGATACAACGGACAGACGAGTTTTTGACACATAGCTGTTTATCTATTGGGTCGATTTGTACCAAAATAAATAGAATCTTTATATTAAAACCCTCCTAAACCTTTTACTAAGTTTCAGCTTTGTTGGATAAATAATTTTTGGGCTACAAAAATAGGTCGGATAAAGGTTAGACCAAACCTAATATCCATGTATGCAAAAAAGACAGAAAAGAAAAGATAGGATTTATAAGTTTCGCTAAAACGAAACAGCGATTCTGAAAATTAAAGATGTAGACTAAACAAAGAAAAAGAAAAGAAAATGAAATTCATTTCCTCATTGCCATAAAATACTTAACCTTTACTCTTATAAAAAAGAAAAAATCATTAAGTGTTCGAATAGCAGTGAGACCTATATATTCCATTAGTTATATCTTTACTGATAGCTCTATTATCTCTACCAGTGTTCTCTTTCACAATGAATGTTATTGTTTGACCTCTGTGCTCTTGGTAGGCGTATTCGTAGCACTAATCCCATTAGTTTTATGGATAATAAACCATTTTACTTCTTTTGTTGAAGTTCCATTGTATTTTCTTCAACATCAGAGCAGGGGAAAAAAAAATCGAACGCTTTTTCAAAAGAATCCAACCTGAAAATTTATGTATTCCTTTTTCATTTATCGAGGTTAGCATAGATCAGAAGCCGAAGCGATTACAAGATAATTAAAAAACATTCGTCTTGACTTTGGAACTTTTTGGATGATTTGACAGGCGCATTCCTTGTATCGTAGAGTTCAAAGGTCAGAGCCGTGTAGAGAAAATAACCATGGCATTATGGCGGATTCTAAAAGAGGCTGTTCCACTGTTAACCTCTCTTATTACAGAAACTTTCAATATCGCAGTAGATCCCCAAGGAGAACCTGCTAAATTACTGAGTGAATCGTGAGTCAATCCGGTTCGGGAATGGATTAAAGGATCAACAAGCTCTTAATGCTTTCGTAAAGTCGGAAGATCATCGTTTGGAAGGATATTCAGTCATGTACATGAACTGTCATCGTTCTAGCAAAACTCAGTAAAATCTAAAATTTGTAATTGGCGGTTCAATCTTCATTTTCCTGCATCGAACTCCTGATATACGGAATTATTTTTATGGAAATTTCACAATAAGAATACAAATAAATATAAGTACATTAAAATTCCAGAAGGCTCATTTAAAAAAAATAAATAATGATTTATCTGTTAGGAAATATTATTATAACTAATCATTGTATTATAATAGTTAAATTTAAATAGATACTTGATTAAGACTGAAAAAATTGTTAAAAAGAGTTAAAAAATACTTGATTAATTTTATCGAAATAACCCTTTAATCAGGTGTCATCTTGTTTTTCATTGTGAAAATAATTAGTTTGATTCTGACTAGAAATTTCTATTACATTGATTTCATATATAGGTGCTGATTAGAAATAACGGTAAGTAGTGTTGAATATTAAAATATTAAGGTAGTTTATAATTAATTTAATGTAATGAGCTTCATTAAAGACGTAGCAGTCGGAGTTAGGCAATGAAGTTACATATTTTTTTTTTATTAATTTTATAATTAAATTGGAGTTAAATTTAGTATTATAATAAGATTTACTTAAAGTAGATTTTTTTAAGTTTTTTTATTATGAATATTAATGAATTTGAAGTTGTTCTGATATATGTAAACGAGGATTAGATATCCTGTTATTTTTATAGTAAAAGTTTTATACTTTATTTTTTTATAGCATCTGTGATTTTGTAAATATTAGAGTAATATTATGTAATGGAATGCATTACTTTTTTATATATAAATTGAATTAGAAAACGATTCTAACAGGAGTCCGAAATATCATTGAAAAATTACAGGGAAATAAATAGCATTAAGAACAAATTTATTAATTTTTTTGTAGAACATTTCTATAATTATTAAGAATTTTTTTTTTACATTTTTGTACTACCTTTATAATAATGAAAAAGGATAAACAGAGGGCTCTCGACATACGTAAATTAGTTTTTAGGTAAGGGATTTCCGGCATGCATGAAGTTTGCTGAAAATGCCTAAACAAAACATTCGAAATATGTGCGAGGCTAATTAATATAGTAGCATCTATTTGAGCCAAAAAAACAACAGTGTGCCAGAATGCTTCTAGATTTTAAAGTAAGTATAGTACTGTAAGTGTAGTAGCGAACTGTGTACATCATTTTTTTAAACTAAATTTATTTTTAAAATAGAGGTGTGATCTTTCTCTTTCATTTAATATGTCTGTCTGTTAATACAGTATTTAATATATTATATGAAATCCGACATACGTACAAACTGTCTTAATTAAAAGGTCGTGAACGTATTAATTACGTAAGTCGGAACCATCCTTATTTAAAATTCAATATTATGGTGATATGATAGCAATATGGCAATCACATAGATTTAAAAATCAGAATTACATTTTTTTTTTTAAGTTTCTTTCTAATTTATAATTACAACAATCAAAATGGATCCCTACGTCCAGATTAGCAGACAACTTCATATGTTCCACTTCCGTTTGCAAATTTTTCTCCTGAGACATTAATTAATAAATAGGCTGCATACAATAAGCTATTCGAATTTAAATTCCGCGACATTATTTCAAATAGGCCCCCTTTTTTTTGGAGTTATTACATTGTAATTGAATTTTTTTTTAAAGTTACATAGGATCTCACGACTTAAAAGATAGCCAAGATACAATTGCCAATGAATAACAATAAAAAAAATTGAAGAACAATTGTACCAATTAGTTAATAGAAATACAATGAGTGTGTTTCCTGGACTACATGACTTCCTTAAGTAACACAATCAGTGAACCAGATGCCAATTAGATTAATGTGAGACCACTTTATAGAGGCCACATCAAAGGCATTTACCAATCATTATCTTAATTAAGATTAAATCTACCAATCACAGGCTCTCTACTATATAATGGTATACGAAACTTATACCAGAGTTAATTTGAAACAAAGAAAATCAATGCAACACACATCGCTTATTACGCTTATTAACACGGATAAAACAAGTTCACGGTTATAACGATAATCTTAAAGACTGAAGCGATGGATAAGGTTAAAAATATAATGATTAGCAAAAAAAAGAATATATACGATTGGTAATCGCAGATGAAGGGTTTAGACAAATATTAAAAAAAAAATGAATAAGAAAGTGGCTTTATAGATAAAATATAGATAAAAAGAAAAGCACAAGCTTGCGTTGTTTCGAATTTGCATAAATTGAGATTGCGTAAAACTGCTTGTTTGTAGGCATTCTATAGAATACAGTAACAAATAATGCAGTGACATAGCTAGATATTTGTGGCGCATACAGTGAATTAACTGATCACCACAAACCTAAGTTTAGTAAATATGAGACTCAATTTGTTGCTGAAACATCCAACCAAAAGTAAAAAAAAGTTAGAAAATCCAACTCAACTAAAAAAAAAAAATTACAAAGCGAATCTAAAAAGATTTCTTAAAATATTCTTAATCTGACGCCATTTTGCCGTCTTTTGGTTTATTACTGCCCCCCCCCCCCCCATTCCCCACTTCCCTCTTCTACGCTATTGACGAAAAGATCTTCAAAACATTACTACTCCTTAGTGAGAAAAATAATGATTCCGATTTTGAATGCTTATTTCGATTAATAAAGCTGGAAATATAATTCCTGACATCGTATCAAATTGTGGAACAAAAAAATTCTGGTTTTATTAACGTTGTTACATGAATTCCACTGTTATTAATTCTATTCTTTCAAAATAATGACATGAGCTGCAAAAAAATAGTTTTATGAAATTCTTATCAAGCCTATGAGAAAGCTAACCTCAATACAGAACAATAATTGCTGAACCTATTTAAAAAAAATAAAAATAAAATTATTAGTAGGAAAAAAAAAAAGAATAGAATATTTATTTCAATAATAAGCCTAACCTGAGGATAACAATGATGGGGGTAGAGAGGGATCCCCTTGTGACCCTCAATTTGTCTCATTTCCTCCCATTGTGCTACTGTCTTTCACATGTAATGCACGTTTGTGACAGTTTAACAGTAATTTGACTGACACCTTTTTAAGAAATTACTGTTATTCCCGCCTTTCTTTCTCTCTTTCGTTTCCGCTTTGTGAAAGATGAGAAAGAGGAGAAGAGGAAAGGCAGAAAGGAAGAAGGATCTTCAGAAGAACACTTATTACTGTTCTGTACTAAATGTAAAAGATACTTAATAAACATAGATATAAACTTATAGATATAAACTTTTTATAACAATTTTTTTGTAAAAACAGTATTTTGAAGAGATTTATCTGATATCTTCAGCTATAACATATTTAAGTATGTTTAAATTTGAGATAATTTTTATCAGACACTGTTATAAGGTTTTTAACCTGTAAATCATTGTTTCTATTTGATATTGATCTCTTCATGCGTTATTGAGCATCCATTCGATACTAGGAGAAATATCTTCAAATATTTTGTAGAATACCTTTATTATATTGGATTAGACATTGTTTTTATATTGATTAAATAAATTTAACGTGTTAAGAATATTAATAAAAAATTCCTACCATATAGCACATAATCCTTGTGATGATTAAAAGTTAAAACAAAAAAAAAAAAAACAAAAAAAAAAACCATCACCATTTCACATTGACGACTCCTGCAGGAGAGACACAATTTTATCCGTGAGAAACTTGAAAACGAACCCCCTTCGAAGGGGGTTCGAATACGTACGTTTTTTAATGTGATTTCACTCATCATTTTTATCCCATTCTCATCCTTTTTTATGTTTTAACTTTTAATCATCACAAGGATTATGTGCTATATGGTAGGAATTTTTTATTAGGCATTGTTTTCTTTGTCTGTTTGAGATAAGCAAATTCAAAAACTGTTTTTACGCTAATGTTGAAGCTGTTAAATGCAGGTCCTTACTGATTGTGGGATTCGCACTTACAGAGTTACGGGCCAGAAAACCTGCTGAAATTCGCGCCGCTTAAGGCATTGTAATTAACTGAAATGTGTTTACGGAGAGAGATGAAACTTTAGCAATACCTTTAGGATCAAAATTGAACTTCCAATTGATTTTGGTGCATCTAGATCAGCTGATAAAGAACAAAAACGATCTACAAACATTGCCATTAAATTGCCATAATCACGTTAACTTTAAAACCACCTATCTTAGTCGGCTGAAATCTTAATGACAACCACATTCGTAGGCTGTACTCCTATTTGTCCTAAAAAGCTAAAACTGTAGTATTTAGGTTTTATAAGGAAGATGCTGTTGATTTTAAGTCCAATCGGGAAGGAGCTTCGGGCTGAAATGTTCAATTTCATTAATACGATATCGCAAAAAATGTCTTTTTTATCAAATCAAATCTTATCATAAGTGTGTTCGAAAATTGGCACAACAATTGTAATTTATTTGAAAATGATAGGAGAAGAATAAGTTTAGTTACAGTATCAAAAGGTGACCAGAAACAGAAAACTTGTGAACCACTGTTACCTTGTGTCCTATAAATGCAATGTCTAGTAAAATCTCTATTCTTTCAATTTCGTTTTCTTTATTTTGAGATAACTTTAGTTATTTTCATCAATTGGAGATCCCTGTATTTTCATAAATAAAAAAAAAGAATTACTCTGGAAGTGGAAGTCGGAAGAGAGTTCCAGAAAGAATCAATTAGATCTATTGGCCGGACTCCAGCTGTCAGGAGGTAATATACGAGTGGTGTAATTGCAGCTTTGGCTGACGATTCAGTGATTGAGTGAAATAGTTTGAGTAAAAAGGCCGTCACAACGCCAACCTATTCAACACAGAAGCCTTTAACCTCATCATTCATTGGATTCACTTCCGGAAGATTTCCTGCTCATCCCACCCTTGTATTAATAACAGGCTGCCGGAGCTACAACTTTATTTACTTTTCTTTTCAAGTTCTGTTTGATGGTTCTCGCATTTCCGCAATATGGGTAGGAAAAGTGTAATTATAATCCTTGTAAAATGATTTTTAAATCAAACAATGAACACAGATAAAGGATGTTTTAGAAAGTAACATAAAACATTAAAATAAAAGAAACTACGATATTTACCACTGTTGGATATTTGATCTTAAAAATATGCAGTCGAAATATTAACAGTGAAGCATCTTGGGATACATCACGTGACACAATGTTTCGTTCGTATTGCATTATTTCATATATGTAATAATAATAATAATAATAATAATAAATGATAATCAGAAATTTATAAGAAGGTAACTAGTATTTAATGAAATGAATCTAAATAATTATGTTTCTTCTTTTACATTTTCTGAGGTTAATGATGTAATTACTTCATTACAGGAGTATATGACTCCTGGGTGTTGATGGAATATGTGCAACAATTATTCAGAATATACACAGAAAGGCTTCTTTGGTGTGATTAACTGTATACAATAATTGCTTGGAATTTGGATGCTTTCCTTAAGACTTGGTTCTGATTTTAAGTTATTATAATTATATCATTAATTTTGAATACAAATATTTTAAATACAACATTAAAGAGGATAAGATATATATCAATATTTAATTGTCATGTAATTTTTGTGACATAGATCGCTAAGTGTAATTTTCCAAGAATTAATCTTAGGCAGTAACGTACAGGATAGTAAAAATTATTTTCTGATTAATTGTATTCAGAAGATAAGCATATTCTAAGTACACAGAAGCTCAGTTACAACGCGATCTTTCGGATCCAAGATTTCGAAGATCGCTATATAACCGAACTTTTATTACTTCGCGATGTCAAATGTCGTATATCGCATCCTATTATCGCTTACACGATTCCAAATCGATTTAAAATGGTCATTTCGCGATTACCTACATCATTCCGAGCTATGTGAGAGAATTTTATATTTATAAATACATAAATCATTACCTTTTCAACGCTTTGATGGGTTATATTAGCCAAAATCGATTTGGCGCCGCCATCTTGGCATCTTGTACAAGTCACGTGGATCGAAACTAGGTATTCATACGCCTCTTAGATTACATGGGCCTCTTTACTGGTTGTAATTGGCAGAAAAATAGATCTCGATATTCATTTTAGTTAAACGAAAAAGTCCGCGATTCTGGTATTTTTTAAAAAATATATTGTATTTGACGCATTTTCGTGACATTAGGGTGGGTATAGAGTCTCAATTACTGTAAATAACAAGGAAATAAGCATATTAATTTACACCTTTGATTTGATTTTAGGCGAAAAAACGGTAAATTTTGCAATTTTACAATTATACACCTTTTCGAAAATAGACGGGGGTCCAAGACCAAATCGCGTTATATCCGAATTCGCGATATAAACAACCGCGTTATAACCGAGCTTCTTGTATTATGTTTTTATAAAATACTAATCGGGTACCGTCGCTTCGCTCCGGAACCCTTGCATATATAGCATTAAAAAAAAACTTTATTTATTTAGCAAATTAATATTGAGATCGGACAATATACGGTAATCGTATGTATGTATGTATGTTTATAGGGATATGCTTTAAAATGCACTTCCTGTTCAGACAGGATTCCCTAAGGATTTATTAGAGTTTCTCTCTTAATCCAGACAAGCTTTAAGAAATTTTTAATTTTATTCAGGTCTAATTTTCCCTTGAATCCTAATATGTGATCCAGTAATTCATCCTCTTCCCAGTTATTTGGGTTTATGTTAATATTTTTTAAGAGTTCGGTTCTCTCTTTTCCGAAGCATGGACATCTTAAGATGAAATGTTTTAGAGATTCCTCTTCATTTTTATCGCAATTTAAACATATTGGCCCCTTTTCAGACCATTTTTCTGTTCTTTTATTTAGCGCCAATGATCCCGTTCTGCACTAGTAAAGTAAAGAACTTCCATAGGAATTATCGTAAATATCCTGATATAGGGGAGCCCTTTTATTTTTAAACCCTAATGG
>JAFIDM010009631.1:238870775-238890052 GCA_023159025.1 Thereuonema tuberculata
CAAAATGATGCCTCAATCATTGATTTTGATGAAGTAGTAAAGGAAATATAGCGTTCCGACAAAAAAAACCCTTTGAGAAATAATATATAATGATTTTGGAGTGTTACTATATATATTTGTTTAGTCTTGTGCTGTTTTTGATTTTTATTGCTTTGTTTATACTATTCACAGCACGTTAAATTTATTATTTACTATATATATATATATATACGTTTTGGTAAAAGTATTTTATTTTTTTTATCAGAATCTTTATCTGTGGGTCTCTTGGTTTTTGTTTGAAGTTGTTATAAATTAGATTAAGGATTTTAAATAAAAATCTTTCAATATTTTTCATTTCAAACATATATTAATATTAACATATATTAATGTGAATTCAAGTTATAATTTCAAAATTTAAAAGTGAATCTATGAATCATATAATTTTATCGTTAGGGGAATAAATTTTAATGTAATAGAATATATATTTACAGAAGAGATTAATTTTTAGTTATATGTATAGTTATGATAATTTTAATTATTGCCGATATAAAGACCAAATATTTATTAATTTAATTAGATTGAAAATATTACAAGGCAATTGTAAAGATGATAATTATGATTGTGTAGACATTAAAAACTGCATTTTCAGAATTGGTTGAATATTCTTTTATTTTTCCCTAATTATCATGTTTTTTTATTATTTATTATTATATTATAGTCTATTTTATTAATTGAGTTAGATCAGTTTCTACTTGGTACTAAATGACAGTCGTTGTTAGCAATTAGGATGATTAAATCATAAGCATATGCAAAAGTTTGAATTTTTAATAACTGAGTAAATTGACTTTGTATTAAGATTAAATAATAATGAACCTAGATTTGAACCTTGTGGAATACCAGATTATATTTGAAATATTTTATGCTTAAACTACAGTTATTGATGATTACATTGAATTTTGTATTTTTTTTTTTTTTTTTTTTTTAACTTATGAAAAATGGTTAACAGGTTCAAGCTGTGCATCAGAAATCAGGCAAACTTGTCAATAAAATGGAGCATGAATCCGAAGAAGACTATTATGTTTTATTTCATAATTCTATGGGTAAAGGCAATTGAGAACATATTTAAGGCAAATCAGAGTATGGTTTATCGTCGTATTCTGAAGAATCAGGATGGTTTTACGATCTTGAGAACCATTGTAAAATAAACGATCAAATGACCTTAAAATAAGAAACAAAATGGCTTCAGGCTGAGAGAAACCAGGTAATTGGTTGATAAATATAGCTCGGTCGGGGTTACTTATTGAGTTAAAGTTGAATGCGATATTAAAATGAATATTCATGTATCACACAGCATTTGAGAATTGGGTGAGCAAAAAGGATTTGATTAGAATACAGACCTCCCACCGATAAGAAAATGGATAGGGATAAATAAATTACAGATATTATACCAATTGTCGATATCAAAATTTCAAAGCAAATGATTTCTTTTTTAATACTTTTATTTCGCATCTGATGATAATGGCAATGAAATAGCATTGTGAAATAAAGTAAAAACTCATAACTGAAAAAAAGTGACATACATTGGGAAAATTATTCTTATTATGTATTTGAATGGTATTGAAAATAAATTAGGTTTCTCTTTTCTCTTTTAATTTAGATCGGATCTAGATTCACTAGGAATTTCATAAGCGCTGAGTGAATCGATAAAAATAACTTTTATTTAATTTTAGTTATCCCATAAATTGTAGATTTGGTCTAACGCCCCTCAATAAAATTATAACGAAGAGAAGAAAAGGATAAAAGGATTAGAATAAAAAGGTTTCGAACATAATCTAGGAAGTCGAAGGTTTAAGATTAGATTTATATAACTGAAAGGAAGATGCCGATTGATTTTAATTAATATTTGGCAAATAGCAATGGATGAAAAAAAAATGCAACAACCAGAATGCTGAAATGTTAAAAGTAGGTAAGCAATGTGAATAATCCCCCTGCTGAATTTGATGAAATTGGACAAATAGGGATCAAATATGAAGGAATCTCTTAAAAAAATAATGCTAAATTCAAATATAATGAATGTAAACAAATTATTGTTGTTGTCTAATTGAATGCAAACATCAGAAATTTTGACATTTTCTGAGGAAACAAAATCTGTATTACTTACTTAGGTTGTCGAATTCGGATTAAACTTTAATCATATCAAAATGTGCGCTAATTAATGGATTAGCTAAAAGAGGATTCAAATTTATTGTTTAAACAATAAAGTGTTAAGAGAAATAGGATAGAAATCCATTGCTTAGATTGCAATGCTTTTCTATGGGAATTTTTGTCTCCTTCTCTCTCTAATTTCTGAACAAGGATATATCTGGAAGTTATTCTTATATAAAAATTAGGTCGTCTCTAATCCTCGAATATGCATATCAAGTTTCAAAAAGATCCATCTATTGGCTCAAAACTTGTCAGGTGAATCCACACACACACACATACACACACACACAGACTGGGTGATTTGTTTAACCTCACTTTACTATTGGAAACTAGATTAATAATAATTGTAATTTATAATACCTATAATAACTGGATAATTTGTATTCTTGCTGAGTATTTTTTTGTCTGATTTACTAAGAACAATAACGATCATAAAAACCAGTTTTGTGTATATATATCACTAATAACTTTTGAACCAACGATTGCTCTTATCCATAGTTATTTACGAAAAAGACTAATAATAATTGTAAAATTAACAATAATTGTAAAATCTAACAATTTATAATTCCTTCGTAATCGAAGAATAAATATATAAATATTGAAAAATAAATAATAAAAGTGTACTTAATATTAAGCTTAGGAACAGCTTAAACTATCAAGAGAGCTTCTAAACACCTACAAGAAATTGATGAAAACTTAAATAAACATCTTTTATCAATTCTCTTAATTCTTATGCAGTTAGAAACACACACATTAATCTTTTCTGGGTGGTCTTAAGGGTCACGGATATCTGGCAGAAAAGAAATGACAAAGGTGTGGAAGCATCTAACATCAAGACTTTAATCAATTATAAAGGTATTTTTATTCAGGAAAGACTGTCACGTGATTACATTTCTATATTATTTGATGTTTTGGTGTTCTGAACTGACTCCGATACTAATTTAAAAATTGTTAGCTATTAATAATAGACGAATAACAATATGATGGATATAAACTTTTCGTCCATTAATCTTCGTACCATTCTTTTTTACCATGAAATAAAATCAATAAAATAGATGGGTCTAAATCTAAATAGACATAGAAATGAAATCTTAAAAACAATGTAATGTATAAATTAATGATTTTTTAAGCCTACTTTTCTAAGGAAAGCTGAGGTTCATAAAATTAGTATATCAATTATAGGATTTCCTTTTCCTCATAACTTTGAACCGGTGAATGGATCTTGTTGACATTTGGCATGAACGTAGGATTACCACCGATACTCAGTAAAATGTAAGACATTTCACCGCTATCTATAAAATGCAGGCCTTTTTTTTAATCTCTCCCACTGTTCCAACTGAATTCCTTAAGTAACTTTCTTTACGGTTTTCAGTAATTAGATTTACGTTCAACAGGTTATTTTTTTATTTTATTTTTGTTTGTTTCTTTTAATTTATGTTGAAAAATAAATTTGATAATAACTCATTTATTTAAAATTTTATTTCAATTTTTGGCTAACTAAAATTAAGGATATAAAAATTCACAATTTTGATTATTTCATATTTTTTTTTCATCTTTGTTAAATATCATGATTATATCATATAATCGACTTATAAAAAAAAAACAACAACAATTTAAATTTAAATACAAGTTAAATAGTAAATATGAAGCAGATGGCAACCCTACAAAACTCATCAAATCAATTACTCTAGGTCTATTCCCTAACTAACACTACTAGATGGATTTTCTTGAAACGTGGCACTCACAATTTAATATTCAAAGTTTTTCCGTATGGCTCAAGGTGACATAGAAAAACCAACGAAGACAATCAGAAACAGACAGATAATTTAACAATGAAAATTAATCCGTTTGTTTGATCCACTTTTTCTATATGAATAAAATTAATTGAATTTAAACAAGTTATATAATTCCGGATTTAATATTAGAAAAAAATTGTAGGCATTCAGCAGATTTACAATTTACAAACACGAAGAAATACTTTCTTTGTTATACGATTTTCAAAAACAAAGAAGAATTAAAAAAATGGTCGCAAAAACAAAAATAAGATTCAAGATCTTTCTTGAACATCTTGTTTTTTTCTAACTTAAAAATAATATATTTAATAAGTAAACTTTTTTTTTTTAGTTCTAGTAAAATAGATAATTTCATAAAGGAAAACAACAGAAAATTTAAAATTCAAAGTTCACATGTAATCAAATCTTGTCCTGTTTCTTTCAATCCAGGAAATACTGCAGTATTTTTTGGATAATTGATGTTTTCTTCAATGCAGTTAAATCACCGTGCCCTTAGTTCAATTGTAATTATTCAGCTTAACTAATATGTGAGTAAAATTGTAAATTAGTTGATCCCAAACTGGAAATTTGGAAGATGCCAATGAACTAAGGCGGAGGAAACAAACTGAAGATGAATTATAATCTTTGGCTGCAAAGTCTTAAGTAGGTAAATGAAAAGTATTCTTATCTCTAGCGAATTATTTAATAATAATTAGATAAGCTCGCTCGAGATAAGCACAATATTTTTTTGTAAAGGGCGTCTATGTGTCGTGATGCAACAAAGTTCCAATGACTACATTTTGATGCCACATTTCGAATTTAAACCAGTCAAAAACCAATCCAAGATGTGAGGATTTCGTATTTCCTGCAAAAATATTTATTTTCACTGAGTTGTTAAAACTTCAGGCAAATTTGGATTTAATGGAATCAAATTTGATTTGGATTCACTTCTAATCAAGCTAAATGCAAAGTCCGAATGATGTTAGTAATTTGAAATTTTGAAACATATGAACTTCGATTCAAGTTTTATTCAATAATATTTGCTTCAAAATGATTAATTTATGGAAATACAATTGCAGTAAAACGCTGATTATCCTAGGCTCAATTATCTATGAGACTTGAATAATCCTCTATAATACATACACATTTTATTTTTATTTTTTTTAAATTCCCTGTGTTTAAACAAACAAAATCACGGGCGTTCTATTTAAATAGCAAAAGTTTAGAAATGTTCAATTTTGTATTTACAAATTGTAAGAATGTTTATCTTATATTTTTGTATTTAATAATTATAAATAGCCAAGATAAGATGATTCATTATCTTACTTACTGGTGAATACAGTTCTGGAAAAAATAGTAAGGAATAGATTATATGTTACAAATCCATATTTCTTCTTCAAGTCTCCTCTTCTTCTTAGCATAATTCTAAATAAACACTTCTACATCTCATAATATATTAAAAAATAATCACTAGTAACTCATACCACTGCAAGTTGATGTGCATTGTAATAAAATTGTAACAGTCATTCACACGTTTTGGACATTTTTAATACTAAAATCAAAGTTTGGTTAAACTTATTAATTACTTCGACATTTCTAATACTACTAACTTACTACTAATTAGAAATGATTAGTACTACTATGTTTTTTACCATTTTCAGTAAACACTTGAATATTAATATCATGTTTTCATTTAATAACTTTAACATTTTAATTAATAAATGTTTTCATTTTTCATTTTCGGAATTTGACAATTTCGTTAACTTTCATATAATGATGCCAAAAAATATATAAGCATATGATGATTGTTTGATGGCAGAGATCAGACAACTTTTTTGTAAAGTTTACATTTTTTTTAAATAGCTAGAATATTTTATTATTGAATTGCGAAGAACAACAGCTCTGTTCATGCCGATGTCTTGAACGCCATTTACTGAATATATTACTATTATTATCATTATTATTATTAGAATTAATGCACATATTTTATTGTCACATGTTCTTTCTGATTTGCGAAATCTGTTACCATCGACGACGGAAAACAATTGCCAACAATTTCAATGGGAAGTTGTAATCCAAACCAGGTTACGTAAAGCAAATGCTATTTTTGTGGCTCTGAATATGGAAGAAGCCTTTCATCTATTTCTTTCTTATTTATTTATTTATTTATTTTCATTTCTGGATAACTTCGTATCACTGCATTCTAAAAGTAAACGCCCTTACTATATACACGTTACAGTCATTTCATATATCAAGAAAGTGAATATGTACTGCTTATCTTCGTGGTATATGGCTATCAGAAGATCACACAGGTTAAAAGCTGAGAATAACCGCCAGGGTAATTTATGCATTCATTATAGCCTCCCAAGCCAATGGAAAAACCATTGAGATTGTACTATACTTAAACCGTGCCATTTCGCCCCCCACAGAGATCAAAAGGAACTGGGCACCCAAAAGTCATTATCCATCGTCATCTCCACGTGCTCTTAATGGTTCGTTGTTCGATTACATCTCTTAACAAATAATGGGAAATTTACCAGAGATAAAGCGAGGGTGAAAACAGTCAGAGCCAGTTTCGTATTCAACTCATGTTTTGTAATGAGAAAACAGTTTGACTTATGAACCTACAAGTAAAAACTTATTGTCAGACAAAACAATTCTTTTTGAAAATAATATTAATAGTTTTTGGTTCAATGAACTTTATGTCTATTTCTACATGAATTACTTACGGAATACAAAACAAAGCATTAGCAATAGAAATCAATATGACTTTCCCTGTTAGAAAGGATGACCTGGAAAAAAAAATTAGAATTCAGTGCCATCTTCCAAAATACACACTCCCGTTCAAAAGTAAGCTTCTAAAAGGTATTATTACAGTTTAAAGCCTCTGTTTGTAGCGAATTTTGATAGGCATTACACAGATTTTATTCTACGTCATTGACTTCAAATATGATTTTAACCGTCAACAATGGCACGTGGACATAAAATTTAAAAATAAATTGACATCACAAAAGGAACAAACAATTCGTGTTTCATCGGTCAATTTAATTTCAAATAAATTTAATAATTGCATTAAAATGAAAAAAAAAATCATTCATTTAATAAGTAATATGAAGAAATTAGATTTTTTTTGTTCATTTATCAACGTATTATACTATTGAGTGGTGGTGGGGGGAGGAATGGCAGAATTTTTAATGTTCTCTTAAAGTTCTCAGAATGACCACTTTGTTGCTCTGAAAAAGTTTCGAAAAATTACCTACAGAACTGCAATAAGTAAATATCGTTTAGTTTTATTTAAAGTATTAAAGCAATGGCGTAATGTTGAAAGAATTCTAAAGCAATTGCAGAGCAACGCGATTTCTTCCCAAAAGTATAGCAATAACTGAAAACATTCGTGCTACTATACTAAAAAGAAGAGCGCTGCAGTGTATATCTGATTGACTGATATTTCAGTTATTCAATTCGACATAAAGCAATCATTTGAAATCAGATTAAATTATCTCTTTTCAAGACTACGAAGAAGAAGTCTCCTTCCTCCGACCTTAAATCTCGAAATGTTTAGAAGTATTACTGTCAGTTGAGGGAAACGTGGTTCCCGACTCCCCCCCACACACACACACACATTTTGAAGACGAATTTTTATTTTTTTTTGTTTTTTTTTTGTTGGAGGTCAAATTCTAATGACCCCTCCCCTCGAAATAAAACCCTGTTATGTTCATGATGTTTTCAATGTAATATAATATAAATAAACATCACATCGATTCACTATCGAAACTTCGATAATGCTTATTCGAACAGTTGACGTTTTACTATTAAATTATAATTCTTGTTTGGAACAAACTGTAGGAATTTACCATTCTGAAAAAAGTTCATTTTAATCTGAGTTAATTCAGTAATTGTTAAAACCCGATTAATTTAATCACACCACGACAAAAGAAATTAGTGATTAGGATTAATATCCATTGTGAGACATTGTTTTTCTTCTAATACTTTTCTTTGAGAATTTTTGTTCCCTTCTCGTGCTAATTTCTCGACAAGGATCCACACAGCAAAAATTTCAAGTAAAAAAGTTCGATCGTCTGGATTCAAAAGTTATTAAGAGACCACATACACACAGACACACACACACACACACACTCACACAGAGTGGTTTGAGCGATTTAGTAAGCCTCCTTTATCTAGGAAATAAGCTAAAAAATTAGTATTTAAATTTAATAGTGCTTAAAATTTATTTTCTTTAGTTTACTGTTTTCCCAGACCAATGGTGCCCCTTTCTCTGACAGAACTCTTTTCCTGTGGTAATAAGAAGCACTATTAAATAACCTATCAAGTTTTATAGATAGTAATCATGGTTTAAAATGAAATTCACTGTGGATTTGATGGTTCAGATGAAAAGAGCAACTGATCATTTTCACCCAGATTTGGTGCACGAATTCACCACCCACTCTTCATAAGGTAAGACCTCCTTTTTTTTTATAGAGACAAAGCTTTCACGGAAGGCACTTTATGTCATCAATTAGTTCCCGGCGATAAAAAAACAGACAATTATCGAGATCAAACGGTTACATTCCTACGGCAGCCATGACTCAAAGACATGTAGGAGTTCTTTTTTTGTGTTTGTATGTGTTATTCATTTCATAGTGAATTCGGTTCATCAGATAGGATGAAGAGATATTTCATATTGAAGTCACCTGCCTTCCTTATTAGTTTAATTAATGGCTTATTGTGAGCTTCTATCTTCCGCTGAAGCGTCATTTGGAACCTCAAGCTACTACTGACTCTCAACGGCATTCTTCGTAAATTAATATTGTCTAACGTTAATAAAAACGAAACCAAAATCTCTGAATTTTTTTTTTTTTTTAAATCTTTGCAGAAAACAAGAAATTCTTGAAAAACTTTGGTGACTACTTTCCGTGCATTGATTTTCACTTCTAAACTGGAATGTCCCAATCTCATCGTTATTATTTCACTTACAGGGAGTAGCCATTCCTTTAAATTAAGAATTGATAAAGAAAATCTTCGGACACAACGAGGATACCAAAACTAAAAATGTCTATTTGCAGTTTGATGTTAAACATACATTTGGAAATACTGTATCGCGGAATTTTATCTCTTTACTATATTGATTTTTTTTTCCAAATATAAAAGAGATAATCTTTTAAGCATAAATATGCTTCAAGAAAAGTTGTTCAGTGGTTGAAAAGTTATTAAGTGAAATTTGGTAAATAACAAATCTAAGCAACTATTTATTCATTGCATACCAATAGGTATGTATGTAGTTCATCTATAAAAAGATTAATAAACTTTAAGTAGCAGTCCTTTTGTTTTTTATTTAATTCTATTCTTCGCTGCTAGGGGGAAGGAGAAAGGTGCTCTTTGTTTTCAGAGTGGATACAGTGACTTAGGTTTGTTTTTTGGTTGGATGGTATACGTTCGAAACTGGGCTCATCGAATAGGTTGAAAGTGTGTATCAAAAATGCGAATGCATATTATCTAATAACATTTTAGTCACTTTCGCTCATCGTTGTTCCAAAAACAGGTACTAGATGGAGATACATATTACATGGCTGCAGCATTAGCTATGAAAGTTTTTTTAGAAAAAAAAAAGCCGCTTAATTTTTTGGACTTAATTATAACACATACTTTTCAATCAGTATCGAAGAAATTTGGAATGTATCTCAGGAATATAGGCTCAGTAGGTTTCAGGTCGACTGACGACGCGACGGTAAGTAATTTTTCAAATTGCGAATCGATCTGATTAATAAGTATTTATTGCAAATTAAATAGCGAATTTTATTTCAGATCAGTAAATTTTGAATGCTTCATTCTAATTTTCTTTATAAATTAAAAACAACTCTGCTTTTATTAAAGAATAATCGATCACTTCTTTAAGGTAGAACCACTCAACATCTCTACTTTTTCATTGTAGCAAAAGATAATAAGGAAATTTTTAGAAAAAAAAATAAACAATCCACAGAATGAATAACAAAATTCAAACTTCCTGTATTTACTTCCGTTGTCCAATTACAATCCAATGAAAACATAGCTGCATCTTTCTTATTCCTCAACTAAAAGCTTTGACCGCTTTTAATGATACAAATGTTAGGGCCCACGCTTTTCCAACGGGCGAGGGGATAATAAACGGAAGTAATAAGAAGGATAAGGAAACATGAATGAGATGAAAATTCATTATAGGATGTGATCGGATACGTTTATAAAGAAAGAAACAAAAAAAAAGTAATAAATGAAATACAGAATTTGGACCAATTAAGATCAGATCTTAAGAATGAATGGAATTTTAAACTTAGCCTATTACGAAGTTACTGACCACGTTAGCACTTTCGTATTATAGCTTCCGCAGTTTTGAAATATGTGGTGGGCCACAGACAATAAATCTTCTCAAATATTCATTAAGTTTTGTTATTTATCAGTGATTTAGCCTTCTTCACTTTAATCTGAATTTATTTAAAATTAAACAAGAAGTTCCGGAAAGAACTTGAAACCCGCTTTTCTTAAATATTTTGCTTTCTTTTTTTTTTTAATCTGAAAAAGAATACAAACCATAAGGTCTCTGTTTATTTTGAAATTATATCTGTTGAATACAAACAATCAAAAAAAAAAAAAAAAACTTTCCTTGAAAAATTAATAAAGTCCATATAATTTACTTAAATAGTTTAAATCTGATTAATTTTATTTATATATAAGCAGCTATTAAGAGAATTAAAACTGATTAATATCTATTATTTAAGAAATCGATAGAAATATTAGGAAAAAAATAGGTTCTAATGTATTTCCATGGTAATTGCTTCACCTTCGTGCGCTTATTTCTCGACAAAACCCACAGGGAAAAATTTCAATATATAAGTTAGATATAACTTTTGCCTTAATGTCAAGTTTCAAGATGATCCAACCAGTGGTTTAAGTTATTGGTGCCAGGGGTGGAGGGGTTTGATTTTCATACTCTCACACAGACTAATTGATTTCATATGCCTTACTTTCCTAGATAGTAAGCTAAAAATAAGCAGATTGAAAAATTTCTAGCTAAAAGCTAGACTTGAGTTATTTTTACAAATATTAATTAACTTAATATTAAGTGGTATTTTTTTTTTTAAATGAATGTGAATATTCTCAAAGATACTAATGATATTTTTCAGGTTATTGTTAAGCCTTTTGTTGTGCCTCTTTAACATGGGCTTCTTTCCTTTACCTCTTAATTAAGTTATATTCTCCTATCTGATTAAGCTTATTAAATTTCTTTTAACTGACCTGAAATACTAGTGAAGATGCATTGTTTGAGTTTCTGGGCTGTGGACTAAATTAAACTCCTTTTTTTTTTTTTTTCAGGTCGATTCTTACCTGGATATTGGAATCACAACCAGAAGAGTTTGGTGTTAATGAAATGTTTATATAAACATCTAGTAACATAAAACTTAGTGCAGTTTTTGTTTTGTTTTTTCTATTAGGAAACACACTTAAAAAAAAAAATCCCCGAAGTACGCTTTCAATAAATGAGTCTCGAAGAGACTAACATCCTTTCAATGAATTTTAAATTTATTAAGTTAAAACTTTTAACTTAGTTCATATTTTTTTGAATGATTGAGATATTTTTCAACAATCTTCAATCCATAAATTATTATTACTATTATCTTTTCAATTTGAGCTTTGTATTAAAATAAATGATTGACTATTAACTTTTCTATTTTAAATAATAATAATATCAATCTTTACTCATAAATGATATAAATGCAATTATAAAGATATAAAAAGATATTACATACTTTATCTAATACACTGTATATTTAATAAGTGTATCTATTTGCTGTCTTAATGTAGCTCTTAAAACAAAGAGAGGGAACTTTTTTTAAAAAAAATGTAAGGTTGGACAACAATGGGTATTAAACTCGATCCGTCATTTGAGACCTTATCATGGTGTAGGATTAGTCTGGGGAAAAAAAAAAGTTTTATTCTTATCTGTAGAGCACATCCCTAACTTTTCGCTGATTATATTCTGGTTCGCAGACGTTAAAATCTGAATAAATGGCAATGAAGAAATAAAATTTGAAATCTTAAGAAATTGGAAACAATTTTTTGTTGATTTATCTCCATGATAATCCTACTTTTATTTTATTGTTTAAAAAACACATATACTACAGTTATTTTATGTTTAGTATCGTACTTCATAAATTTTCATAATTTTCATAATGAAGCCTAATGATGTAATAAAATTCTTTTTTTGCAGGGTTTGGGGCAGGATTTATTTTCTTCTTTGTCGAGTAAGATAAGACAGAAAGCTGAAACTTGGAGCACGGATTGTTGGGGACTTCTTTTCCCACCACCCTGAAATTTTTTCTAAAAAAATTGGAAAAGGGGAGAGATTTTTATACATCTTAATTTCTTCTTGTTTATGTATTTACATTTATCTCCTTTTATATTTTAACAAACAAGAGTTATGGATATTTATACAATAATAGTGATACAAATAGCATATCTTATAATTATTATCAATCAGTAGGATCAATTTTTCACTGACAACTTTATTGCTCAAATATTTTACTAATGTAAATTTAATTTAATAATCAAATATTAGAAACAAATTCAAATAATAATTTTAAATTAGCAAGGTTTTTCATTGCTAATTAACAATATATTCTTGTTTACTTTTAACTTCTTGAGGAAGGTCTTTACATTTTCTTCACAAACACATTTTCTTCACAAAGATTTCTACAATTGGATTTTGTATACAAAGGATTTTCAGCAATTACTTTTACTTTCATAATTTTCACTGTAATTACGTTAAATTGTCCAGTAATATTTCCAGGAAAATCAGTAATGATAGACGTGTAATATTTGAAGTGGAGTGTAGTTCCTCTTCATAACACACTTCTTTGTTAGGGAAAAGTGTGGAGAAGATCTCCACACCTTGGAATTAAGATACATTAATTCATTTTCATTTGCCTTCAAGGAGGTTCTATTCCCTACCACCCACTGTGATTATTTTGAGAGCTGACATTGGGCGTTTCTACCTCTAGCGAACCTATTTTAGAGTGAAATAGCTGACAATGTGTCATCACAGATCACTTAGAACGTGCTTGCTATACAAAGGAAGTGTGTTGGAAATTATACGGAAAAATAGGCGTTACACAACGAATCTCTTGTAGAAGACATCTTCAAGCTAATTGTAATAAGGAATCTAAATGCATACGAGATGTCATCAAAAGAATAGTATTGTCTGTATGTTTTCTGAGATTAATTCCAAAAAATATAGTTATTTTCGCTTTGTCGCTTAAAATCCTTGACATTTCTTTATGAAAGTGAATCAAGGAAAGTTATGCCTTAATTTTTTTTTTAAGTTAGAACCGGAATTAGATAGAAAAATAGGAAGATACAAATTACTGATTTTTTTTTTTTATTTTAATTTAAAGAAATGGGGTATTCAACCACTACTTACCGAGAACAGCTAATAATTTCATTAAATATACTCTTTTGTTTATTATTTTACCATTTAACGTGTGGTTGAAACACTTATTTTATGAAAAAAACAAGTGAATATAATTTTGTGCTAAAGCATATATTTAAGGGCGACCCATAATAACAAAAAAAAATAAAAATAAAAATAAAAAAAAAGAAAGTACAATAACGTAAGGAAAAATAAAAAAAAGTTAGGAAAAAACTTAACAAACATTAGGAAAATATGAAAATCAAAAAAAAAAAAAAAAAAAAACACGCGGGCATTTGAGAAAAAAAGATAAAGAGATACAAGATAATGCTTTTAGACAGTATCAACAGCAAATCGACCCCGTAATATGCACAATTTTATAAACAAAAGTAGAGTGAACCTAACCAGCGTTTACAATGAACCTAATGGATGCTTACAGCATCCTCGTCGTTGTTAAAAGAGAGGACCAGGACGTTTCAGCCTTTTCTAAGATTATTTTCAACTTTTAACAAAGACAAGAAATTGCACCTGTAATTTCAATTATTTTTATTAATTGGGATATCATTTTATAGAATTATTCACCCAACATCTTGAATATATATGCGGGTGTTTCCGAACTTGTGTTACAAAATAATATGGTAGAAAGAGGGAACGAAAACAAACAGTTTTCATTAAGTAATATGTATGGGGTCTTGCACCGCTATGGCGCTACAGTCGTTTTAGTGTTGTGGCTGGTAGACAATCATTCATGGAAGGTCCATTGCCACATATCTATTTGGAGTGTTATGCATTAGAGATGTTCAAAATGACGCCCCTCTGTCCTACACAATACTGGTATCGCCCGAGCATTGATTGCTGCACTTGTTTAAAAATGACAGGTGTGGTACTGATGGTGTTCCAGGCTTCGACAATTCGCTGACGCAGTTCATTGACTGTATCGACAGGTGTGGCTACACGAGGCTCTTTACATGGCACTAACAGAAGTAGTCAGTCGGATTAAGATCAGGCGCTACTAAAACGACTGTAGCACCGTATTGGTGCAAGACCAGACACACATTACTTAATGAAAACTGTTTGAAGTTTTCGTATCCTCTATCTATCATATTCTTCTATAACGTAAGTTCAGAAACACCCCTGTATACAGTATATATATCTATGCATGTACATGTATATACATACTTTCTATGTATGTATAGACAAATCTATATATTGTACATTAGTTGCAACAGAAAATATATTTGCAGTAATCAATTTTTTTAAATCAATTTCATAGTTCTCGAAACTCATATTAAAGCTTGGACTAAAATAAATTTAATTATTCAATAATTGGAAATAAGAGCTACTTTTATTTGTATGTTAACATTATTTCTTAGTATTTATGAAAAATTACTTTTAGAAAGACTACTTAATATTGTTGTGGGCCCGGTAGCCGAGTGGGTAAGGGCGCTTGGCTGCGGGTTGGAGGTAGCGGGTTCGATTCCCGGCCTCGGTGGAGGACGGGAATTTTTCCCCGCTTCTTTCTCCTCCAAACGGGCCCTAGGGTCTACCCAGCCCTCTATAGAATGGGTACCGGGTTTCTTTCCCGGGAGTTAAAGTCGGACGAGCGACGGGCCGACCCCCGTCCTCAACTTTGTCCCGTAGGTTTCTGAACACTGGAGCCTACCCTCCAGCTGCATTGCGCGGTCCTCTGGGCCTGATCGCAACTTTAACTTTAACTTAACTTAATATTGTTATGTAGACTGTTTATATAGTCTTCTTGCACAGCCTATTTATCTTTACAAAGAATCTTCGGAAAAATAAAAACAGATTAAATAAATTACATCAATTTGTATGAAAAGGTCAATAGTCCATTCTGAATTAAATTCTAATTCTAGCTGTAGTTTTGAGAATGAAACAAAAAGTTCTTTTAAAATCAAGGTCTGCTGTTTTAAAAATGTGGGTTTTATTTATTTATTTATTTGTTCATTTATTTATCGTGAAAACAATACAATGAAAACATCTTGGTATTTATAAATATTTGACATATGTAATTTATCTTTTTTCTTTTTTGCTGAAAAAAAAAGATGAAAAATACAAAAATTTGTTAACGAATTAACTTTAATCAAATGAAAGCTTACACAGATTAAAAAGGTTTGCAAATAGATTTTTTTTTAAAGTTTTAATACATCTTCTCGTACTTATAATTAGAACACTTATCTATTAACAGTTCTTCTAATTTTTTCTAAAATTTAACGAAAATTCCGATACTTACTTAACTTAGCTAAATCATATTCATTTTAATTACATCAAAATCGCATTTGACAATGGATTACTAGATTAAAATGCATTTTTACACATTCATAGGAATTAATTTCGATTTAATACTTTTCTGTGGGAATTTTTGTTCTATCCATGTTCAAATTTCTGAACAGGAATCCGCACAGAGGTATTTGACAAGAATAACAAGATGGATGGTCACTTATTCATAATTACATACGGTAAATTCCCTGTTTACTAATTCAAAAATTGTAAGGAGGATGGATGGATGGTTAAATAAGCAAAGTTAAACCAATATACTGATTTTATGACTTTTGCATTCCTTAAGAAAGTAGGCTAGAAAAAATTCTTTATCAAAAAAAAAAAAAAAATAGTTTTGATTTCCATTAATTTACATCGGAATCTCTCGAACAACAAAAGGTTTCTATATCTTCTGACCCTGAAATGGAAGAATCCTATTGACAATGTGGCCTTTTTATCAGGAGAATTTCAAGAAACAAAGCCTTCAGCCTTTAGTACCTTATTCTTCTTTTGTCCAGCATATGTTAAAATCTGATTTTTTCCGGAATTAGGATCATTCGATTCCCTTATTGTCTGTGGCGTCATTCAAAGGAATGAGGAACTGCTGGGACATCCTTTCCTTGCATTCAGTCGCTGAATGGAGCGAGCCATCACTTATTTATTTACCAATTCAAAACAATGCAAGTATTTAACTGCAAGTCATCTTCTGTTGTTCGGACTTAGTCGATAAAAACCAGTTCTGTTATTGCTTCGACGAAAAAGTGCCTAAGAAACATATGTGAGCCACTTATTTTATTTAAGCTACATTCTCTGTGATTAAGCAGATGTCAAGGGTCTCTGAATATAGAGCAACTTTTAATTTACTCTGTCAACATCAAAGAGTATCTGTTTAACAATAAGGAACGTACACCAATTGAACATATACCATTAACTTAAGGAAGCATTTGACTGAGAGTCAAAGGCAATAACAAAAACATTTTATAGCTTGCTTGCTGGCTTTCGAATGTCTGAAAAGCAAAACTTGAATATAGTTTTTTTAAACAGACTCTATAATGCTAGTATTAAACTTCTAATTAGTTGTCAATTTACACTACAACAGCATTTAAAGGAAGATTTATAAAAAATACTTTTTGGATCTAATTTCCTAGGAATCCATTTTGTACCAGAATCAATAGGGAGTGTATTGCTTTGAGCAGTACCTTTCTAACATTAAAGTTTCAGTTCTGTAAAATAAGAATTTTTTTGAACTCTGATGATTATGATGTTTTATCAAAATTGTATCTTGGTGGATTTTGGCCTAAATCTTTTTACTGAATCTGAATCATACAATATGTATGAAAATCAGAAAGAATTTTGCCTTTAATATCCTAAGCTTTCTATTAAGCTTTCAGCCTACTAGAATAAATAGTTTTGAGTTCATCTAATCTTGTTTATTTGACTAGTTTATTTGACTTGTTTATTTGTTTATTTGCATTATAATTTTTTTTGTTTGTCTGCAAACTACTTTATGGAATATAATGATCTTTAGACGAATTCATATGTTTATCACACGATAATATAAAAACTCTATATACTTTGTTCATTAATAAACAAACAATGTTTTAACAATTGTTCTAGAAAGAAATAATAAAATATAGACAAGAAGTTTGAAAGAAATATTATTTTTTTTTTGAATTTTTTTATTTTTTTTATTTTTATTACTATTATTTTTTTTAAAGTCGTGAAAACGACAAAACGGAACGCTACATTTACATTCCAAATGTATTACATAATTCTGAATACAAACCATACAAATTGTCCATTTTCTGAAAAAACTAATTAAAATCAGCATTATTTACTTGAATGCAAAAGTAGGATCAAAACACTCGCAGTGGATTGACATTATTTAATACAATGAGATTTTAACAGAAATAGGATAGAAATATGTTGTTTAGATTCCAATTTTTACTGCCTTCTCGCGTTGATTTCTCGACAAGGACCCTCTTATGAAAAAGGGGTCATATTTCCCATACAAAGGCTAGATCATCGAATATGCATACGAAGTTTCAAGATGTGGATGGATCAAGTTCAACAGTTATTAGTGACACATACACATACAAGCACACGTAGATTGATGAGTCTCAATCTTCTCACTGAGCTATTGGAAAGTGAATTAAAAATACTGAGACTTATACATATTTTCATTCTATAAAAAAAAAAAAAAAAAAAAAAAAAAAAATCGACAAGAATGTGAATTTTTCATTATTCAACCACAATAAATATATAAAATAAGAGAATGAGAAGAACCTGATAAAATTAATACTGAACATTATATAAAGAATTAACCTCAAAAGACTGCATTGTAGATATTTTAGATGAATTATAAAAGGAAAAAGGATGCAAAATCATTGCGAAAAAAGTCTACAAAACACGAGAATGAGAAAATGAGAATATGGATCTATTATTTCCACAAGTTTTCTAATTGTCAAAAGAAAAGCTTGGCAAAGACGAATGAAAAAAGTGAATCCTGTTAATAGGAATAACAGAACAACTGGTGCAATTATATTAGTCTTTGGAGTAATAGAAACATGAATTGCAACAAGTTACTGATGACGATGTGGACTTTAACAACCTGAAAAGATAAGTTAGCTTGAATTGCTTAAGTTATCTTCCAAAAGATAAAATTACAACTAAACCATTGATATGAAAAACAGTAAAATCGATTTGAAACTACTTTAGGTATATACGAAGTATTACGTTCTAGTTTTGTCTTTAGATAAGAATTTTTTTAATTTAAAAATTTCAATAGTCAATTTTTAGTAACTTGATATTTAATATATGCATAGTGATGAATTGACAGATGAAGAAATGCAGACTTACATTTTCGTTTGGTCTAAAAGCACGGTAAATAAAATGGAATTAGGCCTTCAAGGTCCATATTCTAATTCGTTTCCCTTTGAAAATTGGGATGAATTGCCATTTTACATACATTTTTCAATTCTTCTCTACATTTATCTTCGTGTTCTTGATTAATTATTTATACTTTAGTATATTTTTCATGGATGGATTTATTTTGGAACATAATATTAGCAGATGTATTTGATTGACTTTTTAGACAGTAGACTTAAAAAAAAAATCTTATAGAAATATTAAAATAAATAATGACATCTTTCATTATTATTAGTATAATAATAATTATTATTATAAAAATTGTATATATTTATACATTGTTGTTGACAAAAAAGCATCCTAAGTTTTGAATGTATAAAAATTTATTGCCCATGTAACATATTGCAGCAAGCTAATGCAGTTATATATAAATGTTTTGTTTATATAAATATTTTTATATTTCAATTATAATAAATATATTCATATAATATATTTATTATAATTGAATATACAGGGTGTTTCAAAAATACACGGCATAATTTCAGGTATGTATTTCCCACATGTAGACAATCAAAATAGTTCATTACAACATATGTCCGGAAATGCTTCATTTCCGAGTTATGGCCTTCACAACATTGAAAATCACCGGAACGTTTTTCGTTCCGCCGGTCGTTGCCATTACAGAAGATGTTCAAAATGACCACCTCCTGCTTGAATACAGACCTCACATCGATGTCTCA
>JAFIDM010009631.1:238903059-238921310 GCA_023159025.1 Thereuonema tuberculata
TATATATATATATATATATATATATATATATATACATACAGTGGCACATCCACGGAGGAGGGCGCTAAGGGAGCTGACGCCCCTATCCCCACCCCCACCCATAAGAAAGAAAGAAAAAACGAGCACTGACGTATCTTTATCTTATTATTTTGGAAAGTAATCATTGAAACAATTTGTTTTTAAATAGGCCTACATCTGAATGGACTTTTTACAACATCTAAAATTATAAATATAGACAAGTAGAACCCGTAGAAAGTATACGATTGGAAATATAGTTCTCCTAATCATAATTAATTAGCAATTCAGATTAAATAAGATCTTTTAATCGTATTTAAGTGAAAATTAAGTTAATATATCAACTTCGATGCGAACGAATTCCATCAGTTTCTAGTTGTAAGAGGACGCAATTACAGGGATTTTTATGAATTCTTTCATTAAAACAAAAATCAACATGCTCATGTACGCCTCCACCTTTAACTTGATACCACATTTACCCCTGTATCTCATGTGGTTTCGAGAAAAAGGGCTTACTTTTTATTTATATGTACGGAGTATATAAATAACAGTGCTTGCCTCTTTGTATTTCCGCACCGAATTACAAAATAGTTGCTTTATACACTGAAATACAGTACTAGTTTTTACTAAAATAAAACAAAACAAAAGATACTCGATATTCCTTTACAAAATCAAACAAATAAATAAATTCGATTAAGTTACTTCGTGTCCATTCTACTATTTCCTGAAATTGATAAAGCTTCGAAATCACTCAGGAGATTTTAAAGGGTTCCAAAGGTTTTTTCCGAACTTATAATTTTTTAGTGGATTACAGATTACAATTGATTCATCTCTACATCCCATATTGGAAATCTATTATGCTTCCATTTTAAAGTATTACTCCGCCCTTGTTTTGATGGTATCGGTCCATTATAATGCAGATGTCTATTATTTCTTATGGGAAAAAAGGATTTGAGATACGAGCACCTCGAGTTACGAGCTCGATCCTGGAACGGATTATTCTCGTATCTCAAGGTATTACTGTATTATCACGAGACCCGAACATGAGATGACCGCAGATCAATATTCGTATTTTTCTCCACCTCTACAAGTCGTAAGGATCCCAGTAAGATATATCTCATGTCTGTCTGATTTGTAGTTTGGGCTGTAGAAGTGGTGATAGATGGAAAATGGACAGAACGAACGTAAGAGTTTCTCCTCTTTACATTTTTCATGTAAGGGACCGCTAAAAAAAAGGTTTTC
Organism: Thereuonema tuberculata; assembly: GCA_023159025.1. NCBI lineage: Eukaryota > Metazoa > Arthropoda > Chilopoda > Scutigeromorpha > Scutigeridae > Thereuonema > Thereuonema tuberculata. Next base: position 238,904,317 of record JAFIDM010009631.1, read on the forward strand.
TTGTAAAAGATAATAATTTTTGAAAGACTAATTATAATTATTAATTTTAAAAATAATGAATTTAATGAATTTCTTGGGAACTTTTCTATTCCTTGAAAGCAAATTCCTTTATTGTAAAAGATATCTTTTTTTATTGCAAATCTATTGTTTTATTCTTTAACACAATTACTAGAAATACGATTTTAGGTATGGTATACTGTACGGTAAAAGCAATTCAATACGCATAAACAATATAAAACTGTTTAAAATTAAATACTTATTAGTTTTTGTAACATCTTGTAAATGAAGCTGTATTTACTATTACTTAGATTTATAGGAATACAATTCTTATTAATGCTAGGTAACTTATATTTCAATAGGTAAAAGGGTACAGACAAAAAAACAGTAACTCCATTTGCTTAAAAGAAACCAGCTATTAAAAATTCTACCGTGTAAATAAATGCTTAAAGTGGTATTATAACAGACAATATGAATATAACAGTATTACAATACTATAATATACAATTTATGCATACGATTTATTTATACACTACTAGATAAATATGATATCATAAACAATACAATGAAGAATTACAATTTATTATAATTATTTAAATATCTTAAAATAGAAAAGATATTTAAAGATAGAAAAAAATTTTTGCTTTTATTTGTTAATCATTTCGAAGTCGCATACCTATGGAATCTTATGAGATCACTGACAGTCTTTAGAATTCGGAACAAACCCTCAATTTGAGCAAACTTTGCTACTGCAAATGTAGGGAAGATTTCTGTTTTATTTTCTTGCGGCCAACGACTCGTACCAATCAAGGTTAAGGTTAGGGAAGGACGTGATAGGCCTACGTTACAGATCAGAGTTCAACTTCGTAGCCATTTATCACCACAACAACCACGACAGCAAAGTGTTATTGTTATAAAAGACCCAGATGAGAGAAGATCTTCTTTATGAAATGTATAAAGAATGTTCTGTTTATTCACACCCACACCCACCATTTAGTCACAACACGAACAAAACTTGTTAGTTTTTTTCGTGCTTTTGAATTATATATAATTAAAATAAAACTTTTTATTTGCGGCATCAATAGGCCTACTTTTTTTTAAAAACAAAACTTTTAATAAACAAAAATTTGATATAACTGTTAAGGGATTTTAATTACAAATTTTCTTTAACAATCTGAAGTGTATTTTAATTTTTTTTTCCAATAGTTAGGTAACAACTCATATTAAAGAGCTCTTCCGATGGACTATAGTCTGACAGTTAAAAAAAAAATGCCGTTTTTTTCTTTAGAGCACATAGCGAACTTCCACGAATAGGCCTATGAAGGTCTACTGTTTTATTATTTTATTGTTTAATTGATTAATTTGTTGTCACGACAAAGTAAGAACAAATCAATGAAGTAAAATCAAGATGAATAAGCAATTTATTTATTTATTTATTTATTTATTTTTTTTGATTATTCCATTTTTCCTAACTATCCTTCCTCAGCAATATATAATTATTTCTAGAGCGTGGAATTGTTGGAGCCTCTTACCTCCAATGATCCGAAGGGATCAACATGGGTAAAATGTTGTCCTTTAATTTTAACATGCTGTAAAATGGGTCGTTTAATTTTACCTACACGGAATAATTGGGCTGTAGCAGAGTTCATATGCTGCAAAGCAAAATTTGGGACGTATGTATGGCACAATTTGTTTTGATTTCTGTTTTGTTCTTGCAATTGCTAGTCAATGCAATTAAGTGTAGATCGGAGGACCGGTCTGACGCTCCTCCACCTCAATGCCCGAAAAAGAAACCGAGATTCGTATTTGACAGAGGGATGGGTGAACCTTGGAACCAGTCTCCGACGAGAAATAACCAGAAAAAAATGGATTGAACCGTCTCAGAGGATTGAGCTCAGTTCATCCAGCCCATAAGCCTTTAAGCTCGTGATCTAATAATATTATTGTTGAGATCCTGAAGAATTAAGGGTACTTTTAATCCATATTCAAACTTGCTTTTTTTTTACGGGCTCAAAAGAAATAAGAATCACATTTGCTTAATGATAACTAAAATTACAAGGGAATTCAAAATTTCAACTATGATTTAACAGTTCAAATTCTTGCAGTTGTTATTAGTAGTACTAATAAAAAATCAAGAACCAGAATTCCAAAAGGTTGTGTAGGTCACATAATATCCAATGTGTGTTGTATCTTGATTCTGAAAGAGTTGGCTTTCTTTTTATTTTCCATAACAACATTTTGTGGAGTATTTAGAGGTAGGGCCGAAAAGGCCCTAGACTTCTTCCCCAAAAATCTTGAATGTATAAAATAGGCCCTATTTGCTATCTTTTCGTTTGGAGAGGATCTTACCCCTCCCCCGAAATTTTGAAGGCGACCTTTTTTTTTTTTTTTTTTTTTTCTTGCCTATTGGAGGTTGGCTTCCTAATTTGACCCACCCGAAATGAAATCCTATATTCACCTCTGCAACATTAAAATTACAGCGATTGTCAGTTGTAGACATTACAAATTGTTTTATAGATAACCTGACTAAATAATATCTTAAAGCTTGAACCCCCTACCCTTAGCTCTAAACAAAGCTAAATTTCTTTCCCATACCTCATTTCATTCAAATGTCACTCACTACCACTTGATAGTGAAGGTCATTCCTTGACTTAACAAGGTCTTACAGAGTGTAGAATCCCTATTGCGAAAATAGTAAGTAGAAAGTTGAACTTTCTTACATTCTCTATTTACAACTTTGGTTAAAAGCATTTAAAAATTTTTATTCGTTATATTTTTAAAACAGTAGACCCTATTTTGAATATTAAATTCTCATCCCTGTCAACAGCAACGAGAATCATCTGGAAGTAGCTTTCATCAAGTAGATTTCAGTAACCTGTGATTCTGCATTTCCAAATCAATTTATAAGGAGAGGTACCTGATTTTTCGCCTTCACCCACCAGCGCCATGATCCTGCCATTTTGTGAGGAATGAATAATCGAAATAATATTCGACGCAGTGGCGAATATAGAATATATTTTCGGGGGGGTGCCCAAGATTAATGTAAGGTTAAGTTAAGTAATTTTAAGTAGACACCCCATGGAAACCTATCTGTTCAACCAAAAAAAAAAACGTTGGGAGGACATACCTTCAATATTTCGGGGGGGGGGGGGGGCCCGGGCCCCCCCCCCTTATATACGCCCCTGATTCGACGTGTAACTTAAGAGGCCAGAATAGAATGACTTAGTTGATACGATGACTGCTATCGGAGGTGACATATATTGCCATACATATGGCAATTATATAAATCTTACACTAAAAATATAATTCAAAACTTTAATCACAAGCAATGTATGAACTCTTCAGAAAATTATCTATACTTCATTTACATCGTTCCTACTTTTTACGTTAATTTATTAATGTGCTTAATTAAAGTTTGAAAGAATTACATTATTTTGTAACTGAATGAAAATTTTTAATGTATTGTATTATACGTATGTTGATTAATGAAAGAACTTTGTCGAATAGTTCATATAAGAGAAAGTGTAACAGTTTCCATTCGAATTTCTTGTTTGATTTACACAGGAATTAAGAGTGAACACCATAAGAAAGTAAGAAAAGCGGGAAAAAAATGAAACTTCTTGTAATTGATGTTTCATAGCTGTTATTAAACCTGATCATTGGTACATTAGAAAGAACTTTCAGTCTGTGATATTGATTAATGTAGTTTTTTATTTAACTCAATTTCTATGAGATATTAAACGATTTTTAATTTTAACGAATCTTAAACCTATGAAAAGTCTCAGCAAAGTGGACGTTTATCAATGTTTCCGGAAAAGAAACTTGTGTTCACTGACACAGAGTGAATCTCGTGGAGGAAAAAATAACCAGGAAAGATAAATAAATTCCTGACCTCTGCCAGAGATCGAATCCATCTTCTTCAGACAATAAACAAAAAATAAAAAGGGTATTTATATCATAATTTTTTATTGGAAGCTTCCATCCTCAAAGATTTCTCAAATATGGGTAAAATACAAAGAATTTTAAAACATCTTTAGGTTTTTGTTTTTTTACTGTTATTAATTAGTTTCAAAAGTTTATTAAAAAAAAATATGGAATATTCAAAAATAATGTCTTCAGTACAATAAGATATGTCTTACAGGCGTTTTAAAAGAAAGAACACGCCTTGGGGGGTCAGGGAGTGGTCCTAGAGGTCTGATTTTTTACAATTGGCCACCTACTTTTTGATGCTGAACACAATGGTGAAGGTTTCATTTGAATATCTCTAACCGTTTGGCCGCTACAGAGTGTGCCATCCAGACAGCATAAAACCAATGTTAGCGGCCCCTAGGTTACAGCTTGCCTGTAAAACATAGAGGACCGAAACCTTCACCATTGTGTTCAGCATCAAAATGTAGGTGACCACGTCCAAAAAATCAGACCTCTAGGACCACTCCCTGACCGGAAGGGGGGTCTGACCGGGGGGTCAAAAGTGATCGCTTCCGATAAAGTTTTATTTATAAAAGTTTATCAAATTGTGCATATTATGGGAACGCTTTGCTTTTGACACTGTCTAAAAGCATTAAATATCTTGTTTTTTTGTTTTTTTTGTAAAGATAACTTATTGAGGCAAGAGAATTTTTTTATTAATTTTTAATCATATTTATTTTTGATTTTATTTTGAAGCATTAGATTGGATACGCATTAGAAACAAGCTCAAACACCTATTAATAGATTAGAATCATATTAGTTCATAATTGATAAAATATTTGATAGATTAATTTTAATTTGTTAAAACAACTTTTACTTATCTAAGCGTTACAATTTCGATGTATCATTCATTTAGTACTTTTTATAGGATAGGAAATAAGTAATTTGTATTTGTAAAATTCAACTACTAAAATTTACAAATAATTTTTTTAATTACGGAAAAAATATTAAAGTATAATACATTGGACTAGCTTAAAGTACCAAATGTTTCCCGGGGAGGGAGTGGTGGTGGAAAGTCCTGATTCTCCCCTTCTCCACAATCAAACCAACCCCACTTGGTAAATAATCATGCGATCTGTACAAATCAATGTTATATTCTTATCGTGTAACCCGAAAACCCCATAGAAGTATCGTTCAACAATATTTGCCACAAATATATTTTAGTTCTAGTTTTTGCCACCAGATTACAATGTGGTACAACAATAGTTTAGTTCCAATTGTCGCCACCAGGTTGTTATGTGGCGCTATTATGCACAATAATATTTGTTCCAAATGTTGCACAATAATATTTGTTCTAATTGTTGCACAATAATATTTGTTCCAATTGTTGCATAACAATATTTGTGTAGTTCCCATTGTCGCCACCTGGTGCATATGGAGCGCTATTGCAGGGTTTTCACCCCTTTGAGTGTGAGGGGGTGGTGTGTAGAGGTCCCAAGATAGTTTTTATTTTCCCCAGGGTAGTAAAACGTAATTATGCAAAATTTGGTTCAAATCAGTCAAACGGTGTAAAATTGTATAGATTAACATATAAACATACAAACTTTGACTTTTATATATGTTAATTTATGCATAGGTAAACTGAATATTTTGAATTATGAAACAATAATCTTGGGGACACATAGTTAAAGATAAATTACATCTAAGGAGACCCGAAACGATCGATTCTAAATTTACATTGTGCTTTCAGACAAAACACTAAATCTAAATTACTGCACAGTATATTTTTTATAAGTTAAACAAAAGGTTATTGACTTCAATATTATAAACTATCATGTTTTAGTTTTCTTTATAGTTATTATCTAAAATAGAAATTTCACAAATCTCTCTGGCAACGTTCGCTTAGAAACTGGTTGATTTAAGTAATTTCAAACTAACATATAGTTTGTTTTTGTGTCGTGAATGGAAGTTGTTTACAAGGGAAGTAGATTTAATCTAATAGAATATCTTCAGCCAAAGGCAAAACAACAATTTTAGAACAAGTTTTTCCGTCAAAGCAATTTAGGAAATTGAATATTAATAACATCAACACCAGAAAATGCTAATTTATAGAGTTACGAGATTTGCATTGGAAATTTGTGTTAGGAATGCAATTATTTTTTTAGTATATATTCTGAAGATCTTTGAAATTAATTCCGGAATTATCCTGAAATAACAGGAATCCCATTAATTGAATATAAAAGTCAGAAAAAAAAAGTAATGTTACATAGATTTTGCCCATGATTTACTCATTCAGGCAAATTCAAGTTACTTAAATTTCACTTTAAAACAAATAAAACTAACTAGTAAGGCTGGCAAAACCACCCAGTTCACGGAATTAAAATATTATTATTATTATTATTATTGCAAATCTGTTAATTATAGTATACTTATAGTATAATAGATTTGTTTTTGCAATTTTTTTTGTATATTAATATTTTTTTTAAAGTCATGATAACAATACAAGAATTTACACTCGAAACAATGATACAATATCTTCCAATATTCAAAAAGCTGAAAAGTGATTAATAATTCCCAAGTTAAAATGGCATAACTCCAATTCTATTTTGTAATGACAGAATGGAGACATTAAAAAAGAGGGAATATTTTTTTATTTTTTTTATTTTTTGCAGACTTATGTCCATCTCTTTCTCAAAACTAGGATTGCCACCTGTCCCTTAATATACGGAATGTCCGTATGCCAAAAGTGATACGAATATCCAAAATCGAATAGAACAGATTTTATCGCCAAAATTACCTGATCCGTTTCATGAGCCGATTGTCCCGTATAATAATAATAATAATAATAATAATAATAATAATAATAATAATAATAAACATAATGAAGACAGTGAAAAAAAGAAATCAGAAATAATACAAATTAGGAATTTTTAAATCTTGAATTTTATTTTAAAAATTAAATTTACCAAAATTATTAGTTCCTGTCATTTTCATTCTCAACACAAAATCGTAGTTTTTAGTTAAAAAAAACAACAACAATTATTTGAATCTGATTGCTGAAAAAGTTAAGGAAGACAATCAGAAGATTGAATTTCCCTCATAATTTTTATTACAAAAAAAATTCTATAAAGATGCCTAAAAAAAAGAAAGAAATAAGTCTAGATCCGTAATTCGTAGATGGTTATAAAATGTCCTTTATTCCAGAGACTGTGAAGTAGCAATCTACTCAAAACATGTTAAATGGATTTTATTTATACAAACATTGGCAAACGTCAGTATTTTTGTGTTGGAAAATCTCTACTTTTCATTAGAGACAGCTGTACATTTCAGCAAGCAACATTACAACCAGTTTATAAATTAAAAGCAAAAGGAAGAAAATGCACTCTTGTAGTGTGAGTACTTTTTTTTTACTATTCCGCATAGTAGCTAACTAACTCAGAGTATTATAAGTTTGGTTTAATTCTTATAAAATCTCTTAAAAAATTTGAGAAGAAAAAAAAACCCAGCATAAAGTAGTTTTAAAATGTAAGTTGAAATGTGCCTATCAGTTCAATATGATGACTCCAAACCTATATAACTCGAAAGCTGAAATTTTTCAGGTAGGTTGGAAGATAAAGATCCCTTTCAATTCGGAACTTCTCCGACGACAAGTAAGTTCCAAACAGAAATGTACAATACAGCTGTCTTTAAAACACTGTAAATTCACATTGCATACTTTTTTTGAAGTATCGCTTATCTTAGTAAATTATATTTTACTTATCTTATTTTTTCAACTTACTTAGCTTAATAATATGAAATTTTAAGAGAAAATAAACATAGTAAATATGGCATCTCTGTTGATGTTTTTAGAGAAATTATAGCAGGTGTGTTTTAGTACGAAACTATTAAAATATGAGTTTCCGAAAAGCATTACTGTTGATAAACAAAATCTAAGAAAATACCATTAGAAATAAGAAAATAAAAACGAAATTATGTAAAAAACAAAACAAAAAAAAATACACATATCGTTATTATAATCATTAACAACGATAGCGAATCGTGGAAAAGGAAGAACTTAACAAATCTAACCATATCACAACACTAGTTATTTGTTCAAATTTGTTTATCTCCTGCACATTCAGCATCAAGTCACAGACTGCTGTTTACAATAAAACAATGTTCGTTAGGACAAGGTCAATGCTGCTACTACTGAGTAATATGCCTTTAAAAAAAATTAAGATTAGAAGACAAAAATGATAAGTTACAATCTTAAAGTATAAGAATCTGTAACATGGAGTCCTGCTGCAATTTTCCTGTTTTTGTTGATTCTCTTACTTCAAACCACTTTTTCAAGTTAAATAAGCCTTAACTGAATGAGATATTAACAGAATGTTTTGAATGCTTGGAGAGAAATTCTACACATATCTCTAAGCTATGTTCAGATAAAAAGTCTAAAGATAAATAATACAACTAAAGAGCAGCTATCAAGTGAAATACACTGTTTCGATTTTAGAGATAGCATGAGAGTCTTTTACTTAAAAGAATAATGGACAATACTGCTCCCCTATTCCGTTATTAAAAGATTTTAGAATTTAGAATCAAATCTTCAGGCCAAATAACTGCAACACAAATGTCTTAGAGTTAAAAAATAATTTTATTAAGCATTTGAAGATATAAATACCTGTAAATAATTTAAGAATGTAAGATACCAGGTGGTTGTAATTAAACTGACAGTAGGCTATTCAAAGAGATTTAGAGAAGGATCTATTCAACGGATCACAGCGAAAATTATTGGATACTTTAATAACTATTTTTTTTTATTATTATTATTTTATGGAATATGGGGAAGAGAATATGGGAAAATTATTTTGAGTGCCACCAGATGGTGCTGGTCAGCAAAAAAAAACAAACAAACAAGAAAATACCAAGTTGAACAAACAATTTTTAATTAAAATCAATATGAAGCATTCATACGCAAAATGGACTGGAAACGTAATTCGGCAAAGTCCACAGTTGCTTGAAGAATGCCTAGGAGAATGGCCGCAACGTGTTGTGTTATTCTTGCCTTTAGTTCAGCAACTGAGTCAACATTGCCTCGATAAACTTGGCTTTTCAATTAACCCCATAACCAAAAATCGTATGGGTTCAAGAAATTACCAAATTGCATAGCCGTAAGTATGGAATAGTGCCCCATCCCATTTCGAGGGTATGGAGTCTAAGCGATTACGTTCTTACAAGCCGGAATAATCTTGTGGCAGAGATCTGTGCAACATGGTCTATTCACCGATGGATGCACGGGGTCTTGACATGTGATCTACTCAAAGAAAAATTGTCCGATTATGAAGTTTGCCGAAAATCCGCACCAGAAACTTATCTAGCCGGAATGTAGAGGCTCCACAGCACAGCATTCGGACATGTCGGACCCCATATTCGGTAGTTGTATGTAGATTATTCACTGCTCCTTGTAGGGAAAAAATGCTCCACATCGGTTCATAAGACTTTCAAAGGCAACATGTGAGATGTGAAAACGCAAATCGAAGTGGGTGAGCTTTTTAGTGTTACCTGAATTGCTGAATTTTATAAAGATACTTTTTCAGGATGAATGTAGAATTTTACGGGCAGTTGACTTGAAGTTGTCGGGATATGTTGCTGCATTTCGGCTACGGTAAGTCTTTCACATTGCTTTCAGACGATACTTTTCTATTAAACGATATAATGCAACAATTGCGTTACTGCCGTTTTTATAAAAGAGTTTCATTAGCAAACCTAACAGATACCCATGAGATTATTTTTTGCGATTACACGAAGACATCACGTATGGTTAGCTACTTACTTGGTGATTGGAACTTATCATTTTCATCTTCATATTTTAATTTTATTAAAAGCCATATTACTCAATGATCCTGCCCTAACAAAAGAACATAGTTTGATGCTAAAATTGCAGTATCTCATTTCTTTATTAAAGATACTTTCGCCTTGTTTCTTTAAACAGTATTAGATTTCGCTCTTGTCGCAAGTTAATTGGATTCAATTAGACTTAGGACGGTGTGCACCAAGCTTTCTTTAACTTTGAGGATTGTTCAGATCTCCACTCAACCGTCATTTCTGTGGACAAATATTCGTTAGGGGTATAACAGTCGTTAATCGCTGATGAATCGTCAAATTTTAGCGGGCTGATTTTCAGCCGTCAAATCATTCGTCAACTTCTATTAGCCCCAGCCCCTTTCACTAATTTGAAGATGGCTGACGTCGGCTCCGATTGAAACCGACTCCTGTGATATTAAAAGTTCCGAAAATTAAGTTAAATACGATTAAATTATTTGAAGGTCTTGCCTTGACAACTGAAAAAAACATACTGCACTAAGCCATTTTGAAACGTACTTGTGCCTACGATAAGCCATCCCGAAATAACGTTAAATGTTATTAACCAATCACAACCACTTTTAGAAATAAGATACGCTATCAAGGATTCATCAGTGAATTTTGTCAGATTGTGTTTGGTGCACACAAATTTTTATTTGAAGACTGATTAAGATTAACTGCTCATCAGTTGACTGCCGCTCTTAATCCGGAGGTAGTTTACGACTAGTTGGAGAAATCAACCCTTAAATATAGAAATTCCGATAGTTGTGTAATTTAAGCATAAAAATCTATAGTTTCATCATATTTCTAACAAGAAATTAGAATAGTATTAGAAATACATTATCATGTTTCTAACATAAAATCGTCCTGTTTTTAAATAATCTATATAAATAAAAATGTAAATGTTCGTTTGTTCAAAATTAAATCTCCGAAAGTTCTTCACCGATTGCTTTGAAATTTTGACACAACGTTGCATTCGAATAAGCGCGTGTTTTTATATGCCTATTATATAAATGTCACACCGTGACAGGTAAAAACATGCTTTTTTTTGACAACCCCAACTGTGTGGCGCCAACCCGCAATACACCTGAGTTAAGCGGAGAAGACTACAACGGGCTGGGAAGTCGTATATTCTCCGATGTCGATATTAATTTGCTAAATAAATAAAGTTTTTGTTTTTAATGCTATATATGCAAGGGTTCCGGAGCGAAGCGACGGTACCAGGCTAATATAAAATAAAATAATGACTTAAATTTCTAAAAATATTTTATTAAAACCACATTTTAACAATGGACAAACTCATTACAAATTCATTAAAAAATTTTACATCACTTTCTTATAAATGGATTACTAATCTCACTCAAGTTTCCTTTGCCATTTTCTGATGTTTATTTGAAATATTTTGTCATTGCAGTTAATTTCCTTTAAAAAATATTAATCTTATTACAGTGCAACTTGGATAATTCGAACGTCTTTAATTCGAAATCGTGGTTAATTCGAAGATTTCTTTTGGTCCCTTGAATTTCTTATTAAATCAATGTTAAAAAATCGTGGATAATTCGAAGTTCAACTTCCTTAATTCGAAGTTTTTTGTAAAAAATTTCGAACCATAACGACTTTTCGGCGTTTCATCGTTAAGAAATTCGACACGTGACAACTGAAATCCCCTTCCCACCACCGTTCGACACGTGACGCCATTCGACCGTGACGCTTCAGACGCCATTCGACCGTGACGCTTCAGACGCCATTCGAGCTTCCTGCTGTCAGTGTCACCATGTCTTTCAGTAAACCACGCGTGTACAAGAATTTAACGTTCGCTGAAAAGGTCGCCGTCATTCGCGAGGTGGGAAAGGGTGTGAAGAAGAAATGCCAAATCGCCAACGAGTACGGGATAGAGCCGAATTTCGTCGGTACATTGAAGGACAAACCAACGTAAGTGAAGCTGTTTTCCGTTCACTAACATGCTTGATGATTTTGCTAACTTTAAGCGACTGAATTCTACAAAACAATCAGACATTGCACAATTTTTTGAAAAACTGTAATTTTCTGTATTGAATGTAATATGTACTGTAGCTTACGTAATATAAATCTTATTTTGTTTACATACATATAGTGTTTAAGTCTTTCATACCATGATCCTTCTGAATAAATATTTACTTATTGACAGAATAATCTTTTCAAGCATTTAGTGGACCTGAAATTAAAGTTAAAAGATGTAACTTGTTTAATTCGAAGTCTTGGATAATTCGAAGTTTTGTAGTGGTCCCTTCAGCTTCGAATTACCCGAGTTGCACTGTATTTTCATTTTAAATGATAAGAAAAGGCTTATATACTATCGCACATTCTTTAAAATCTACAATTAAAATTAGAAATAATGAATAGAAAAACCTAAGGTTTGCAAAAAGCCTAAAATCTCTGTTCTTTTACGTATAAATAATAACTAAGCTAAACAATACCATAAATAACAAGTCTTCTAGTGCTAATGGTTCTAACATTCTGCATTGAGCATGCTCAGTAGATCTTCAATGTTCTTATTTAATCTAAGATGGTGGCTTTAAACTTTTCATTGTCAAATCCTTCAAACAATGGTATTCCTCCAACTTAAACTGAACTTATTCCATATATGATACATGTCTGTGTTTGTCTTATTGATAAGATAGTTAATAAGCATAAGATTATTTTCTACCGCGCACTGGCAAGTCGTTGTAATTAGTTTATCGTAATTTGTAGTATTTTTTTTTAAATCTTAAATTAAATTATCTCAAGTAATTGAAAACCTTATTAAACCTTACTAAAGATTGAAAACACTTTCCTTGATTAAATTTAAAAAGCTGCTTATACAATTTGTTCCACGAACCAAAGTTTGCACACCACTGCTATAAAGTAGTATTCGATATTGTTGACTGAAATTGCTTCATGCAATTTTAATGAAATATTAAAAAGATGCATCACTGGGAAGGATGTCTTTACATTGCGATTTGAAACGCTTTTCATTTCAGACTAGTATTACAAATTGAGACATGTTTTGGTGTCTAATTTCCACAGTATTAAATATTCGTGTATGGACGACCGGAAATCCGCCTTCACTCAAAGAACAGGGAAGATCTGATAGGCCTACACCAGCCATCGTACAATAGGATCGCATTCGTTTCACGTTCTGCCTTTGAAGAACTCTCGCTCATTTTTCTTTGGCTCTGGATGAATAACGGAGTCAGTCGGTCAAAAATTAGACTGATTTCCACGTAGCCTATTGTGATCCAAACACATTTGGAATGGTGATCATTGAACTATGCATAAGGGGGAAAAGAGAAAACAATGTGGTAAACATCAGTAAAAACCCAGGGTGAATAAGTCCTCGAGATTAAGAAAACTTTTCTTTTTTTTTCTTAAATTTGATTTCCATTCCTTGGCCTATTTTCTTAAGAAATGTAAAGATCATAAAATCTATGTGTATGTGTCACCCTACAATATTTTGAACCTTTGTATAGATTTTTCTGAAATTTGACCTGCATATTTCGGACAACAGTCCATCTAACATTTGTATTTAAGTATGTTTTCAGTTTGAGTCCTGCCGAGAAACTAGCGCGTGAAGTTTACAAAATGTATTACAGAACTGAAACAATGAATTTCTACTGATATCTAATAATGCATAAATTTTTAGTAAATTTATTCATATTCATTGCGCATGCTTTAATATGATTAAAATGAAACAATTTAAGTATAGACTGATTTAATTGTTTTCAGAACGTGTGAAATTTGATGCTGTGTCAATTATTAGCATTTACAAATACGACTAGAATTTGCATTTTCACGGCAATAATAAAATAAAGAAAATTAGAACAGGACTCTAAGGAAAGTAGGCTTCAATTTCTTTCAAGACCATCGTAGTATTGGATCGATGAATTTCGATAGACAACAAAGTAATTGCAACTAAACCTCCTTATATAATACTGATTGAAAATTTAAATTAATAGTAAACTGGAATACAGTAGAGCCCCGATTATCCACGAATGCCGCGAAAAATGTATTAATTACGAACCTCAAAAAAACCAATTTTAATCTAAGCCAACAACAGGGAAAATACAATAGGCCCTATAGTGCGAAGGTCGAAAATTACTGACAGGTTTACTGTGCATCGTGATCCTATAGGCCTTCTCGAAATTTGTGGATGCAAACGTAGAGCAAAGGTTTCTGCTTTACTGTACATATTTTAAAAGTTTTACATATTATGTTTTTTGTACAATAAAACGTAGTTTTTAATGGTGAAATATTTTTTTCGTGTTTACACCTCATTTTTAGTCTTTTTTCGAGTTATCCGCGATTTTCGTTATCCGCGAAGCCCTTGCCACCCAATTCCACGGCTAATCAGGGCTCTACTGTACAGTCAGTCACGTAGTGGGGAAGCAGCAATGGGGTAGGAAGGGAAGGATAGAGATAATTGCCCTCATATTTTAAGTTAGATAATAAACAGGCGACGATCAAATTTTAAGGAAATCTCTCTAGCCGTTTTAGCGTAATACAAACACAGGAAAAAATAATCCAACATCAATTATTATTATGAAATTAATAATAAATTATTTATTCGATATTAATATTTAAATACTATGAGCTTAACATATTAAATAATACCTTTATCCAACAGGAAAGTGAAGCTTATGAAATCAGTCAATCTGTGTATATGTGTAAGGAAGTTGTACCTTTTTTCCACAAAAAGAGGTTCTAGTGGAAAAATTAACGAGAGAAGGCGACAAAGATTCCAATAGAAAGCACTGGAATGTAAACTATATAGATTTCTATCCTTTTTCCGTTAATATCTCATTGTCTTAAATAACAAATATTAACAAACAATATTATAAGAATTAATATTCTTAATCTCTTACGCATGGTAGCTAGAAGTAAACTTAATTGGATTTAGTTTATAATGCGGATTTAATTCATGTTAAAAAAAATTGAAAATTTATATTTGTTTTTTGTAGACATTATAATTTAAATATAAATATGGGCTTTTTCGTTTTAGTCGTTTAGACTTTAAAACAAAATAATAAATAATTTTTTTTTAAGAAATAACATTTAAGGAAAGTAGGCTTTAAGTTCTTTCGAAGCTTTTGTTGAATACTTTGAAAAAGTTACCAAATATTCAAACTAAATGGGAAAAAAACAGAAAGAAATCTTTTTTTTTTCTTTTTTTCTTTTTTGTTCTCCTTTAAGAATTTTCTTCTCAAAAAGGAAAAAATACACAAGAATCAGGTTAACTTCTGTTGTTTCGACTTTAACAAAAGAATATTAAGATAAGTAAGGAAAAAAAAGAAAGCTTACTGTTCTCATCTTTAAGAAGTTGCTGTCATTTAAGAAAATGCGGGCAGAAGATCATCGCCTGCAAAATGTAAGTACAACATCATGATACTGACACACCTTAGACCCTCAAGGATTTCAACATCGGGCTACTTATTTTGAAAGTTACCTGTCTAAGAGGAAAACGTTTACATAGATAAAAATAAATTGACCTATCTGGTTGTTCCGTTCATCAGGGAAGGGATACGTACTATGATTACACTACGATCTAACACAATAAATAAATAAATAAATAAGCAAAATAACGTTCAGTTATTTGGACAATTACTATACAAAGATGTTCTTCCAATAAGTCAGTGATTCTCAAAGAATACGCCGCGAAATCGTGAATGTTTTTGAGGTTAAAAAAATTATAAAATAAATTTACTTTATACAAATATTGGATAACATTAAAATGACTTTAGGAAACTATATACTCTATATTATATATTAAATATATGTATTAAAATATATATTAAAACTTAAAATTTTGCATATTTTCATAGTTTTCTTGTAAAGTTTTGAATTTAATATAATATTTTTATTACTTTTCACTTTTAATATTCTTTTTAAACTTTGTGCTCATTTTACGAGACTTTATTATTACCAGAGTTAAAATAAACACGTTAAAATCTTCAATTTTTTTTTTAATAAACCTTGTGAAGTCAAAAGCTCAAGTGGTTACAGGCTGGAGGACTTAGGTTCGAACACAGATGGAGGTCGTAGAGTTTTCCCTGGTTCTTTCTGCATCAGGTGGCCCCTGGATCTAAATATGATATGGAGACCGGAAGTCAAAAATAAGGACTCACACCATCTGACCAACGCAATGGGCCACCTTTGATCCACTATTTTAAGTCTAAAAAAATTTATCATTATGTAAAGTATGAATAAACATAGTATTTGTCAAAGAAGTGTCTCTTTTTTGAACTCAGGTCCATATTTAGGACATGAAAAATCGAAGATCCTACTTTAGTTATATTTCTGATATCATCACTTACATTGTTAACATTTTTCTTTTTCTAATTCGCGGAATAGGATGAACCATTCCCTCAAATTTGAAAATAAAGATCGTGTCAGAGAAGTGTTTAGTCAATTCATTAGACCAGATTAAGGAGATGATCTCATTTTTGGAGACGTTTTATCTTTTATCTCACTGTCTAGTCTTACTTCCTGAATAAGCAAACACTTATTAACCTTTCAGCCATTTTGTGATGCTATCAGTCTTAGTAATTTTCTCAATGAGGATAATTGAAGCACGGATAAATCACATTAAATCTCGTAATAAGATAAAAGGTTATAACACTTCAAGTCAACTACTTTGTCGACTTAATGTTAACTTTAAAACCAATAGTAATTCTAAATTTATATGGATAGGGTATATTAAGCCGGAGAGCAATTTAGAATTTGTAAAACTCTAATTCAAAGACCACATTTCTGTTTCTGCAAGAATTTTGCCAATTTATCATTATTTATGTTAGTTTTAAGTAATTTGAATAGAGTAATTTCAAAAAAAAAAGTAACGTAATACAAAAAACTTCGATAAGTTATAGTTATGAGTTTTGCCATCCTTCTATACATAAATACACTTTCAAAGTGCATTCGATCATTTTTCGAATTTCTCAAATAACTAATTCATTTCTCGAATAACTAAATGTTCAAATTACAAATCAGCAAATTACTTGAAAGCATAAAACTATGTATATGAACATTTTTTAATAGATTTTTTTTTTCTTTTTAGTTTTAAAAGAGTACGGTTCCTACTTCTTCGCGTAGTCAGTCGAAAATACCAATCTTTACAATAAATTAAATTATCCATGATGGAGACAGTGACCCCACAATAACTAAAAGTAAGAAAAAAAAAAAAACAAAAAAACAAGAACAAAATGTGGAATCCAAATCCTTGGGTAGCACTCAGG
>JAFIDM010009631.1:238929701-238983684 GCA_023159025.1 Thereuonema tuberculata
ATTAGATAGGTCTGTTTGTTGACCTTATCAACAAGTGTGATGTCTGGTCTGTTGTGATGTATGGTTTTGTCTGTGTGAGTTTTCTGCATGTTCTTGCTGATAGGCACTGCAATATCGATTAGATAGGTCTGTTTGTTGACCTTATCAACAAGTGTGATGTCTGGTCTGTTGTGATGTATGGTTTTGTCTGTGTGAATGGGGCGGTCCCAGTATAGTTTATATGAGGGTGATTCTAATACGCTTTGTGGTATGTACTTGTAGTACGGGACCGTGCTCTTAATAAGGGAATGTTTGTGTGCTAGTTGTTGATGAACAATCGATGCTACCTGATTGTGTCGATGGAGGTAGTCTGTTTGAGAGAGAAGGGGACAGCCTGATATTACGTGGTCGATCGTCTCATGCGTAGTGTGGCATTTCCTGCATTTGTCGTCATGTGTGTTTGCATCGTGTAGAATATGTTTCTTGTAGTTGCGTGTGGAGATGACTTGATCCTGTATTGCGATCATGAACCCTTCGGTCTCCCCAAACAGCTCACCACTCGTCAGCCATCTGTTCGACGCTTCCATGTCGACATGAGGCTGGCTGAGTTCGTGATGATGTCTGCCATGGAGTTCCTTACGAGCCCATGATTCACGCAGCTGCTGAGTGTGGGTGTCAGGGGTGGTTAGTGTTGGAGAAGAGTTTTCGAGGTTCAGGGGTGTGAGGTGTGTGTCAGCCTTGACAATGGCTGAGTGAAGTGAGGAGTCTTCTGCTCTTTGGTGGAAATGTTCCCTAAGTGTATGTACTTGTTTTTCGTGTAGGGTGATGAGGTTGATGAGTCCTCGGCCTCCCTCCTTGCGGGGAAGAGTCATCCTTTCCGTAGCGGACTTGGGGTGGTGCATGTTGTGTTTCGTGAATGTAGTGCGTGTTGCGCGTTGTAGTGCTTCGAGTTCGGTGTTTGTCCATGGAATTATGCCGAACGAATATGTTAGTGTGGGAACGGCAAAAGTGTTGATAGCTTTAATTTTATTTCTGGCGTTGAGTTGTGTTTTGAGGATTTTGTGAACTCGAGCAAGGTATGTGTTCTTCAGTGCATTTTTGATGTTTGCGTTGTCAATGACGCGCGCTTGCTGGAAGCCCAGGTACTTGTAGGTCTCTCCGTCTTCCATGGATTGGATGGCCAAACCATGGTCCAGTTCAAAACCCTCCAAATTCGAAGTCTTCCCACGTATTATGTGTAACTTGCGGCATTTGTCAATTCCAAATTCCATCCCAATGTCTTTGGTGAACTGTGTGGTGGCTTGTAGTAAATTAGTAAGTTGTGCATTGTTTGTGGCATAGAGTTTAATGTCATCCATATAGAGTAAGTGTGTGATTTTATATGGTGTCACAGTGCCTGTGGTAAGCCTATAACCGTGTTTTGTGTTATCTAGTATATGGCTCAGTGGATTCAAGGCGAGGCAGAACCAAAGAGGACTCAAGGAGTCTCCCTGGAAAATACCTCTCCTTATGGGAATGGGATCTGTAGTGATGGAGGTGTTAGAGGTGCGTAGGTGTAATGTTGTGCTCCAACTCATCATCGTGGTAGCTAAGAATGCCGTGATCTTGGGATGTATTTTGTAGATATGAAGAGTGTGTAGGAGCCAGGAATGAGGGACAGAATCAAATGCCTTCTTGTAATCGATGTATGCGATATGTAAGCTCCTATTCTTCGCGCGTGCCTGGCGCAGGATTACAGAGTCAATAAGGAGTTGCTCCTTACAACCCTGGGAATTCCTGCGACAGCCCTTCTGCTGTTCGGAAAGAATGTTATATGTCTCGATATGTAGATCTTGTTTGCGAGGCAGGAGGTGAGGAGTTTGTAAAGTGTGGGGAGGCAAGTGATTGGGCGGTAGTTTGCAGGTTGCGCTGTTTCAGTGTTCTTGCTCTGTAGGTATGTGACACCCTGTGTGAGGAAACGAGGCATATGTTCTGGGTGTTGGATTATATCAGTGAGTGAAAGCGCTAGTTTTCCATGCAGGGACGTGAACCTCTTGATCCAGAAGTTCTGGACTCCGTCTGCACCAGGAGCCTTCCAGTTGTGTGCATGTTTTAGTGCTGTCTGTATGTCTGCGAGAGTAATTTCATGGAAGGACATGCAGGGTAAGTGTTCATTGAGTTGCTGTTCCTCTGTTATCCATGGTGCTTTATCATTGTGGGGGATAGGATTTGACCACAGAGACGACCAGTATTCATGTAAAGCCTCGCTGTTGGGAGTGTTTGTGTTAGTTGCAGTAGAGGAAGATGTAAGGGATCTGTGGAATTTTTTCTCATTGTATTGGAAAGTGTTGTTCTGTTGTTTGCGCAGAGTGCACTGTTTGTATCTCTGTAATCTTTTTGCAAGTGCACTGAGTTTTTGTTTTAGTGTGTCGAGATGTTCCTGAACCTGGTTATGATGATTTGAATGTGAAGGGCGAGTATTTATGTACTTGAATATCTTTCTAACCTGGGACATAAGTTTCTTTGTTTTGTTTCCTGCACAGTATTGTGTGAGCCTGGCTATGTCTCCTCTAAGGTCGCTGATGCGGCCCTCAAGGCGACGTCGCCAAGGGGGGATGTATTCTGGTGTCCGTGCAGTGGGAGGTATGTTGTGTTGTTTGATTCCAAGTGCCCGAATGGTTCCCTGTGCAGCACAGTAGAGTGTTGTATGTATGTCTTCTAATGTTTGGATGTTGTCAAGGTGTTGTGGGATAGTGTGTGTGTTGAGATGGTATATGACTGTGGCGAGTTGTTTTGATGTGTGTACTTTGGGGAGTGGCAGCCTGAGTGTGGGGTCTGTGCCTGTGTATTGTGCAAGTGCAGTGTAGAAATGATCATGAGCTGCACGTAATATTTCATTAGTTGTATTGTTGGGGCATGTGTACTGAGGGGTAGAGATTGTTTCTGTGTTTTCCATAATGATGTCTTCTGGTGGGGTGTGGTTTGGTGTCCTGTGGTTGGATTCAGCGACTTCTTCTTTAATTTGTGCAAGTATGCATGGGAGAATAAGATTGTTTACTACAATTGAACGTCGCTGATCCGCTACCCGCTGTTCGCTAAGCCCTAACGATGGATAGCGTGTGGTGAAAGCTTGGTGTAGTGCCTGTCTGTATCCTGTTAGTTGAGTACCTAACTTTGTAACAGTGAAGAAGTCGCGCATAAGATCCTGGTTCATCTGTGGTGACCATCGGATGCGCTGGCGTGGTTTCCCAGTCTTTGTGGTCGCCTGCTCTGACACAGACGAAACACTTCCGACTGTTCGGGCTGGATGGTGTTGCCCGGGCATTGTCGTAGCCATACTACAGGATGGGGTGCCACTTTCTCCACCACCACCTGCGGGAGACTGTAGTATATTTTTCGAACGGAGGCCTCTGCCTAACCCCCGAACGCGGGTGACTTTATCCTGCGCCACACCCGATGCAGCATGATCTATATTAGAACGTGTTCTCATCATAAATGGTTGGACCCTTTAGCCTACCCTAAAGCTAGTGTAGTTCCCGCCCCCACCGCGAGGAGGTAGGGTCCATGGGGGCTTATTATTATTATTATTATTCTTGTTATTATTATTTTTATTATTATTTTTGTAAAAATTATTATTGTCTATTCATTATTAAGAATTTTGTGACTGTCATTTCATTAACGATTTCTAAAACATTTACTAAGAAAATCTGTTTCTTTTTCTTCTAGTTTGCTGTCTCGTAATTTTTCGTTACAGAATCTTACGTAAATAGTGTATATGAAGTATCTTGAAGTAATTTAAATATCTCAAAAGACACTTTCAAATTTTGAAAATTTTGAAACATATCATCAAACCTATTAATAACAACCCTTATATGCAATGTAATGTACATTTACCTCACGATAAAGTCTTTATTTCGAAATAGTGTGTAGCGAAAGAAAATATGTTTTTTCCTGGTATTTTTTACTTCCTTTTATCTTTTATATTTTATCTGTAAAAAAAAATCTTGTTTATTTCCTTTAGCAAAACATAACCTTCAGAGACGTGATCCTGGGAGTTTTTTAACCAATCTTTCTTCGTCCATTTCAAAGGTTTTATTGTACAGCTAATCGATTTTCACGTTCACCTTACCGTTCACATAACGGGAAAAAAATCTTCGTTTGTTCGAACTCATCCAACTACATCATTTTCTTTTTCCCAAAGGTATTTTAGAACAAAGTTAGTTCTTAATTCCTACATTCCAATTTCTTTTTCTTTGATTACTAAGCATTGCAACCATCCAATAATGAACTAATGTTTTGCAGATAAAATTTAAAATGGAATCTATTGAACATAAATCTATCCACGAATGCAGCATTTGGGAAAAAAAGGAAGACCATGAAAGGGCTTAAAGCTTACTTTCATTAAAATGCTGTCCTCGACTTTTTTACTTTATTTTTTTTTTAGGTCGTAAAAACGATACCAAGGAAAAACTCTAAAACTTTAATTTTAAATTATATCTGTTGAAAAGAAACAACAGAAAATTTCCATTTTGTGACAAATTGAACATAAATTCGCCTTACTTATTTAAGTTGCTTAAATCCGATTAATTTTAATCACTTCAAAGCGCGCAGAAATTAATGGATTAGTTAAAAGAGTTAAAATGAATTGCTAGATATATTGGACGACTTCTGTAGAAGAACACAGAATAATATTGCAGAATCAATGATACAATGATACAAAATTTTATTTAAAATAACAAAAAAGCATTTTTTCCTTCCGGATATTTTCTATTACATGTAAAGGATGTAATAAAACTTTTATTACTTACAAAAAAACCCATAGTTTTATGGAAGGTAGGCTTCAAGGTCCTGTACGAACATCTTATTAAATACAATATTATAGGTTAAATTTATATAACATATTACTTTATATAATACTTATACTTAATCCTAATTTACTTATTATTTACTTAATACTTACATTTACATTTCACAATTTCCTTAAACATTTACATATTGGGTTATTTATTTGCTAAATGCTATAGCATTTGATATAATGAGAATATTCTTACTAATGATAATAGTTCTTCATCTCAATTCTTACATTTTTGATCATTCTTGCTGTCGAAATTTTCCCGGAAGAAAAAAACACCCAACGTAGTTAAAATATTAACTATTCAATGATGAAAGCTTTAAAAAATTTTTAAAGATATTAAAGAAAAATATTCTTAACAATATATTTAAAATTAAAAAAAAAATTACTTCAACAGTTAACTATTAGTTCGAAAAAAAAAAAACAAAACCTATTAACAATTAAAGATTTTGCATGTTTTATGGCATTTATGTGATTTGTAAAAATCATTACATTTTAATGACTTACTTTAATTGTATTCCTTTAATAAAAACTGCTATTTATTTAAAAAGATTTACAAATTTGAGGCTTTAATAATCCTTTCAGTTAAATAGTAGATGAAAATCGGCACGAAAACAAGTTTTTATACTTTATAACCGGTTTCGTTTCACATTACTTTCTTGGTTAACTTGTGGTTTTTATGTATCCGCAATTGAAATTCTTTTACTTACGGAGTTCGGCTTAAGAAGGCAAAGAAGGTAAAGGGGAAAAAAACAATGAGAACAAAAACTTAAGCCAAGGATAGTTGTGGGATGAGTCAACCTCTTCTCATTTCCTTGTTTGAAATCCTATTTACTTTCAACTGTATAAACCAGTGTTTATCAATTTATTTTTTTTTTTATAACGTAGCACAGTTTTTTTTAGTTATCGTTTTTCTTACTAGCATTTTTCAATAACATAATGCATACACTATTAATGCAATAAATAAGGTTATAAAAGTAGATAAATGTAAGAAATTAAACATTTTTAAAAAGAAATAAAAACATAAAAACATGAAGCAAAACTGAATAAACAACAATTAAGATGTATCAATAGCATATACAATTCCATAAACTTTATATCTATCTGTCTATCTATATAATTGCGATAGCCTTCACTGACTCATACGTAATTCTCCTACTTCCAATATAGCCAGGAACCTGAAATTTGGCAGAAATCTTCCTTAGGTTGTACTTGGGAAAAGTAAAATATTGGGTTTTCGATTAACCACTCCTAAGGGGTTGAAAAAGGGTGACATCCCTGAAATAGCGCCACATATGCACCTGGTGGCGACAATTGGAACTAAATAAATATTGTTGTGCAACAAATGGAACTAAAATATTGTTGTACATAATAGCGCCACATAGCAATATGGTGGCGACAATGGGAACCAAAAATGCTTTTGTGCATGATTCTCTTCTGATCCTCTGCTGTTTTTTGTCCAAATCGAAACGATATATATTAGATGAATTTTGGATATTCGGATCCTAACAGGTGTAAACGGGGGGGGGGGGAGATCTTTCTTGCAGGGTTTACGTATCTTCAAAAGTGCTTGAATTGGAAACACGAAAGTTGTTGTCATGAGTGTTCTGTGTCAAAATTGAAAAGATTCTTTTTCGATATGGAGCCCTGAGGGTTCCCTAAAGGTTGGGGGGGGGGGAGAAACATTGTTGAAGTACGGGGTCTTCTACGGGGTTTTCGGACTAGATATAGATTTGTAATGATCAGATGATTATTTACGAACTGGGTTAGGGTGAAGTGATAGGGTGTGGAGAAGGGTAGAAAGGGGTGGGAAGTCTGATATTCTTCGATCTCGATATTAATTTCATAGAAGCGCTTTAGTTGGAAACATGAAATTTGACTTGAGTGTTCTTTGTCAAAATCGAAAAGTATATTGGGGTGTAATCATTCTTGAAGGATATGCATATCTCCAAAACCGCTTGAGGTGGAAACACGAAATTTGATGTGAGTGTTCTTTGTCAACAATTGAAAACATGCTATTTCATCGAATGTTCGCTATCGAGCCCTAAGGGATGTAAACGGAGAGGTTTACGGGGTTTTCGGGTTATAAAATAGAAATATAACATTAATTTGTAATGCTCACGTGATTATTTAGAACTGGGGAAGGTTTGAAGTGATAGGGGTGTGGAGAAGGGTAGAAAGGGGTGGGAAGTCTTATATTCTTAGATCTCGATATTAATTTTATAGAAGCGCTTTAGTAGGAAACACGAACGCTTTGACTTTCACATGCAAATATGTAGATGGAATTTCGCGCCATTATATAAAAGAGCCCCAAGCTTCTCTGAGGCTTCGCGAAAACCATCTTGGCGTACTGAGATGGGGGGAGGTAGGATTCTAACTTCCTTCCCCCCTCTCCCATCTATTGCTTTCGAAAATGGAAGAAATGAAATATTTGGATCTGTTATTTGGTTGGAAACTAATTTTTTTTGTAACCCCCCCCCCCTTTCTTACTGAAAAGGATACAACTTTTTATTTTGGTTGAACGGTTAACAACGACCATTTTAACCCCTCCCATTCCAAATTCCTGGGTACATCTATGCCCTATATGTATATTTTCGGATAGGTGTACTTGTAGATGGATTCATGTCGTGTTTGTTTCTCTACATATAGGCCTACTTGTAAATTTGTAAGTAAATTCTTTAGTCTAGTAGTAAGTACTTCTTTTGTAAAGTGCTTGCGCAGGACTTAACTACGTAATCGTGAATCCAGGCACAAAACCGTTTTCGGGTCCTTACGAACAAAATCCTTTGATTTAGTCGTATGTTTGCTTAGTTGTTATGTACTTTTGAAACCAATCGTTGTGGTTTTGCACGGCTTTCTCAGCCCCTCTCGACTCCTGCTGTTGTTGTGCTTCTATTTGTCTGTCAGATTTATTAGCACTTTTTAATTATTTGAAAATGTGCTCTTCATTCATCTCAAATCAAAAATTTATTGTAAATTGTTGTTTCCTATAAAAATGAAATATCTCACATTTGTATACATGTTCGAAAATACAGAACTCGTTGACAAAGAAATCACATTCCTAATGACACTATATTGTAAACTGAAGTAACTGCACAATAAATAAATAAATAAAATATACACCATTTGTATAGATTTCGACATTGAATTAGTTTCAGTTTTTAGTTCAAATAAGATGGCGCGATGATTATCTACCAACAGTATTGAAGACTGTATTTATATAAAGTTTACAATATCCCTAATTATAAAATGAATATAATTTCATCGGAGATTTATAAATGGCTTAGAATAAAAAAGTTTTATTAATAACAAGCCGGATTAGAAATCTCTGCCGTATTAATATTATTCCTGTTAATTTGGCCATTTAGAGAACATACTAACTTCAATCGTAACCAGCATCGTCAACAACTTAGCTTATAGAAATAAATAATAGAATAATAGATAAAGAATAGATAATAGATAAAGAATAAGTAAATAATAGAAAGAAATAATATAAATATAGATTACAGAAATAAAATATTTGAATGAAAAAAATTTTATCAAAAAAAGGAAAGCATTTATTGAGTTTGTTTTGATTAATGTAAACTTTTTTTTTTAAATATAATAAAAGGTAATAATCAAATCCTTTGACTTTCTAAATGAAATCAACAGAACTAAATAATTGTGTATTTTTGAAGCCTTGCAAAATGAATCATTCTCATCCAGGATTCCTGTAACCTTGAAGAAACCTGAAATTGTTTTCTCTGAGGAGTTACGGCCTCTTCTTCACGTTCTGGACACACAAGAAAAACCTAGACCTAAAACATTTTAATATTCCTCACTTCAGCTAATAATATGCATGAACCAAACCGATCATGGCTTATTGGAATATAATAACTGCATTGTAGCCGTAGTAAGCCTATGAGAAAAATATCTTTGTTTTATTGTTTATGAATAATAGGCTTATAAGTTTTTCAAGTCTCTTTTTCATATAAATACAATACGTCGATTAAGAGATGCTTATTCGGCTAGTTATCTTAACCAGTAACCTCTATTACTATTATTATTGGTTGTCATATTTATTGTTAGTATGTTTTACTATGTGAATCATTAAAAAAAAAAAAAAAAACTAAATTCATTATCGAATTCATAGGGTTTTTTTTTTTTTTAAAGTTTTATTACTACTTTTTTTTTTTTACTTTATTGATTAAAATTATGGTTAATTTAATCGTTTTTATCAAGGCTAATAGTTGAAGGTTTTCCATAGTATCAAGAGTACTTTAATATATTATTTATATTATTACTAAGATAAAAAAAATAGGATATTATATGCAAGAAAAAACACGAAAAAGGATAAAAAAAAATAGTAATAATGTTTTCTTAGCCCACAATTTACTAACAACGAAAAATGAGACATTTTTCTTATCAGAGGCATGGTTAACTTATTAGTTGTCTTAACCGTTCAACCATAAATAACAGAAAATATATTTATTATTTTAATAAATAAAAAAGTTGGGTCCCGTTTCTGGATGGGGAGATTACAAACAAAACCATACAAATAAAACAAGTCCAAGACGCTAGATTTCTTTCATTTTCTGATGCAACGGAAGGATTACAACCACTACCCACACTTTCGGTATACCAATAGTATTATTAAAACTTATAATACGCCAGAAAAATCAGTTGATCAGTTTTGAATTTTACTATTGGGGATGGACGTGTTTTGTAGAAATCAGATAACAAAGAGAACATGCACTACAAAGCAAAGCATGTAATGGGCACGTTCGCTTTTCGTTATTCCAAACAGAGACACTTGACAAAGACACATTCTAAGTGGTTGTATTTTTAGCTGTGAACTGAAAAATATAGCTTAAAATAATACTATAGTCCTCAATAACAAGACAGTCTCGATGAAGTTCGAGCTTAAAGTTGGGAGTTCGTCACTATATTTTTTATACCAAGTTTCATAATCTCTGTTTTATGGAAGGTGAGGTGTTTCTTGTAAGGGACCGGAGAGTCAAGCCGTTGATAAAGTACGATTTTCGCGCTTTTGACAAAACATGAGGATATGTAGGGATAGAGCCGAGGGCTTTCCCCATCCCAACCTCAGAAATCCCGAAACGTGGATAATAGGGTCTAATTTTTAAACCTTATTCTGATTTGTTTGTTTTTGTTTTATTTTTTTTGGTTGGAGGACCATTTAGACTATGACAACTATCAATTGAGAAAAAATTTTGAGACGACTTTTTTATTTTTGAAAATCAATTCCCTAACTTATTCCCTCTTCCCCCAATAAAATTATCTACACACTAGGCTGACCAGATTTTGAAAATAAAAATACAGGACACTAATGTAGCGGACACTACTATTTGTTGAATCTACTTTTTATCTAATCTAATTATTTGAATCTACTTTTTTCATTAATTCATTTTTTTTTTCCATTATTTTCAAAAGTTTACTTAAAAATCTATAACAATTTAAGAGATCAATTCTAATGGCTATTCATGTACTGATCACAACGTTAAAGTAATAACACAATTTTACTTACTCGTGTAATTTATTAAATTTATTTATAAATATGATTATTTGCAATTCTATAATGACAAAAAGAAAGCATTTCTTTAAGTTGAATTGTAATGGGCACTCAAGCGTTAATATGAACCTTATAGCAGGTACATGAATAATACGGTCTTGAGCGTAGTAACTAATCAAAGTAACGTATTCGAAACTTTGGAGTGCACTCGACGAATGATTTAATATTGCACTGCAGAATCACTCAGTGCAGATGGTTAAAGTAAATTCATCTCTTAAGTTTTTCAAGTTCTCACGACTGAAAATAAAACTAAGAAATGCGGATAAATACAGTAAACTCCCGATTAACCGCGGGCGGATTATCCGCGGACCTCTCCTGCTTCCATTTTTTTTTTACTGTACAATAAATTACGGAATTAAAAAAAAAAATCTAGAATAAGGTAAACAATAAAAGAGGCTAACAAAGTAAGTGAAGATAATTATAGATAAACAATTTAAAGAACGACCTTGTGGGCGGAACTTAGGCCGGCAGGTTACAAGAAAATAAAGTAAAATAAAATAAAATAATTGTTTATAATGTATGTACTGTAACTGTATGTATTACCTTTTTAATGTAAATAAAACATGTTAAAAGCATTTTTGTGTTGATTTTCGTCCTTTTTCGTCTTATTTCGGATTATCCGCGGAATTCGCTTATCCGCCGTTGCGCGCCACCCAATTCCGCGGATAATCGGGAGTTTACTGTAGTTATCTTGAAATTGTATAAAATTACAGGATAGTTATGAGTCCCATATAAATATCGGGACAAGGGGACATAACCTCAAAAAACGGGATAATTCCGTAAATTATGGGACATTTGGTCACCATACTATACAGTTCTGCGCCAGAGCAGCTAAAAGCCTATGGAATACGCCAAACTGAATGGTTAAAAAAAAATACATATATAAAAATGTTGCAAAACGCTGAATGGTTTAGATTAGCGTAACACTGACCTTTTATGTTCTGAAAATAGAAAATTTCCTAGAAATATCAGGCAAGAGAATTTCAAATAAGTTCTCAGGAAAAAAAAAAAAAAATCTTTTTTATTAACATTGTAATCATCAGAGAAGAGCAAAGGATCATACCTCCTACTACTCAATTCATCGGACAGGGCAATTTAATGTAGGACAAGATATCGTCCAGACTTTATTAACGACAGACAGGTTCACGGACCGCCAACGTTTCCATACTTTCATCGCCGGAGGTTCGATTGACCACGATGAGACCCGTTCGAGAACTTTCTCACTGATCCGCCCTTCTGCCGATCGACCTATTTTCCAGTGGATGACTCTACAATCGTCAGCCGGATTCCGCTCGAAGTGAAAC
Source organism: Thereuonema tuberculata (assembly GCA_023159025.1). Classification (NCBI taxonomy): domain Eukaryota; kingdom Metazoa; phylum Arthropoda; class Chilopoda; order Scutigeromorpha; family Scutigeridae; genus Thereuonema; species Thereuonema tuberculata. The sequence continues at coordinate 238,941,388 of JAFIDM010009631.1, forward strand.
GGTCCAATCGCAGTCCGTGTGGGAAAAGTGATTTACTGCATTGACTGTTCAAGCAATTGGAACATCATCGGATTAGGAGTCGATGAAAAAAATTCCTTGGAAATAAACATGTTTAGAAGGCTGTTGGCTACAACTGTAATTTACAGACGTATGTTGGGAAATATTCTTGCTGATTCATGATTGTTATACAGAAGTTTAAATATAGAAGCCGTCCACAAGAATTGCAGGTTTGAACCTGTATACACTTTAAAAAAAAAAAAAGAAAAGAAAAAAAAAATGCAACATGTATTTCAAAGAGGTTTGGTGGAAAAGATACATTCATTACATCACAAAAACATTCCTTTAAAATACAGGAAGTACGTCAATACATTCCATCTAGGTATCAGGGAACATTGTAGTGATTGTTGTGTTTTACACTTAATAGTCACATTGTATTTCTTTCTTTTCTTTTTTTACGCTTTTGTCATTCCGGATTTCTGTGAATTTTAATACCTGCTAGCAACTATCAAATTTCAAAAACATCTGTCCAATAACATCTGAGTTGTTAATTAGAAAAAGAAAAAAATTAGTAGGGAGAGGATAGACTTTTCAAAATGGGTCTTATTTACCATCAGTCGTGGGAATTAAGGCGGAGACTCCAAAACTTAAATAAGTAACAATAAATCCACAATTAAAAGATAGGTTTAATATGCTAAAGAACGTTACGCGAATCCACATGAAATTAAAATAACAAATATAAAAAGAGTATAAACACATTAAAAGGTTGAGACCAGTGTTTACAAGTGACATCCCAAACCAAGGTACGAGTATTAATGTGTATTTTGTTTTTAGTTTAGATTTGTGGAGGTGCCATATATTCGGATTTCAGGGCTAAACTCTTTATCAAATACTTGCTTAATCTTAGCATGAAGAAAAACAAAAGAAATGGAAAAAAATAAAAACTTTAAGTCTTTCAAATATAAACTGAAATGTGAAGTGAGGAAAAAAATCAAAATATTCTCATTTTCTTTGAGTCTTTGTAATTAATCAGAAATTAAATCCTAAACAGGAAAAATATGGAAAATAGGAACTTTGGGAGTATGTAATCGTTTCCCTAACTAAAATTCGAAAAGAGTATGACTTGTCACGCTAAAATATGGTCAACACACTTGAACAAGTTACATTTAAAAAAATTTAACACATTAAAACACTACGTTTCGGCTTACAGTGCGAGCATGACTGAGTTAGCTAAAATCTTAATCAAAAGAGGGTCAAGAGAGAACAGTTGGAATTCGGGAGGGACCCTTTGATGCAATAAATTATTATTTTTAGATTAGTTTACTCTTTAATTAACTGTTTTATTTAGTTCTTTAATAAAGTATTAGGTTTTATGGGGTGGAAATGGAAGCAATGGGACATCGCATAAGACAAATCTTTTATTTAGTGGTTCCCAACCTTATTGACTCTTAAACATCCAACCAAAATAAAAAGAAAGAAAGAAAACGACTTGTCTAACTGAATCTGTTTGGCGTAAAACAAAAAATAAAAGAAACAAATACAGTAGTTTGATTTTTTTTCCTCCACGATTCCCTGAACACGAATCAGAAATGTATTTTGATAAACGAGCATATATATAATATACTTTTTCAATAAATAATACAAAATTTAAAATATATTTTATGAACTGTGGAATGGAAGTAACAGAAACATGTAAACAGTAAATGATTCACGATATTCCTAAACTAACAAATTAATAAATTAAAAACAAACTGAATCAACAAACTGAATGCAGTTTCGCCATTCTTCCGTCTAAATAATAATGAGCAAAACTTTTTGCTTTACAATTTTTGAGAAGAATGTGTGTAATTTTTTTTTTTCCATTAATTTTAACAATTAATTAGTAAATTATTATTTGTTTAGCATTTGCGAGTTTGAATGAATAGCTTTCCTCTAATTAAGCTTATACAAAAATATCTTTTATATATTCTATGACAGAAGTGTGATAATATAATATGAAAGAAGGGACTAAGCACACTTAGAAATGAGATATATAGTTGCAATATATTAATTAATTATATATTTCATTTTGAAGTGTGCTTATTCCCTTCTTTCATATTATATGTTTTATATATTCAATCTAAAAATACCTTTCCCATTATTATACATTTAAACATTTACTCAATTAAGGCTGCCTTGATTTTAAACTAAGCAGCATCAATGTCACATGCATGGAAATCCGTAAATATCCACTATTGCCTTTGCTGTAAAAATAGAACTGCCTCTATTTCGTGAAGTTTTTGCTATCCATTTGTAGTGGTTATCTGATACCTGCACCTGGTATCGGATAAGACAACTTCTAGTTGTCGAAGTTACTTATCTTAATAATTAATATTCATGAACAGAAGCACTTTTCACAATATTTTCTCGTAAGCCAATAGAAAAAAACTACATTAGTAACCAAAATCTCAACCGAATTTTGATCTAAACATTTGAAACGTTAGGTCGAATTCGTTTCCAGCTATGAGAATTTTTCGAGAAATTTAGGGAATGAACAAGAAAAAAAAATCGGAGATTCAAAAAGAAGGAAATTAATTAAACATATCCTGTGGTCTATTCTGAGGCACTGAATAAATGACTTTTATGGAAAAAGTAACCGTTTGTTTAGGTAAGCAAACGTAATTGTAGAGCAGCATTCATTATTATTAGTCTTCGGCAATTCTGGGAATTTTCTAAGTTGGTGGGAATCGCTATCGAAAATGAAAAACTTAATTCTAAGGCTTTCCATTGCATGACATTATACACAGAAATTGTAAGGATATTGATTGGTTTAATGGCAAATATAAATCAACCCTTTCGTTCGTATTTTCTTTGACTTGCAAAACATTATTTCAAGTCGCTAAAATCTTTTAACTGCATAGTTAATACTTACGTAAAGATACAAAAGAAAATAAATAATATTTCTATGCGTAGAAAGAGCAAACATTTCTCCTCCCCCAACCAAAAAAAAGAAAGAAAAACGTAAATTTAAGCAACAAATCCTGTCCATAATTTTAAGGACATTGAAAAATGTAACTATAAATCACTATTTATAACCGTAGGCTGCTGCTACAAAGCCATCCATGATCAGGACAAGGGCAAACGATCTCTGAAACCCAGTTTAGATCACGTATCTTCAAAACAGGCAAAGACCCTTCATTATCTGAGAGCAGTTGTATAGAAAGGAGGAAGTGATGGCTTACCAATAAGAAGATACCATTGAAAAACAATATTAACTCAGTGAAGAGAGAAATGAACTACAGCCTTTGTATATTTTGATCAAGGATAAATAATAAAAAAAAAAACTTTATCCCTGATCAAAATACACAAGATTGAAAAGCTTTTACTAAACATAAATAAATAATTTTATTTTCTAGTAATAGTTTAAGGAGATTTCACGTACATTTCGGAAAAAGAGAATGTATTCACTTATACACTCTTTTTCTTTTTTCTTTTTTTTCACTTTATAATTTTTAAAACTTAATTATCTTATAAAAAGTTTAGTTTTTTCCTACAATGTAAAACTAACAAAATATTTTGTAGCTTTTCTTTTTCTTTTTAACCTACTTTCCCAGGAAATTATTCATCAAACTCAGACGCATTTGAAGTAAGAAACCCGGTAGTCATTTGACAGAGGGCTGGGTAAATCCTAGGGTCGACCCTTAATATAAACAAATAAATTAAAATACTTAGATTTCCAATGTAGGGTATCCCAAAAGCCATAAGACATAATTAATATATTTTTTTTTTTCAGATATCCTTGAAGAAAGACATTCGACAAAAGAACGCATAAAAAAGAAGAAATGGTTAAAAAAAATGTAAATCATGTAGAAAACATTTTGTAAACAAAGATACAATTTTCATAAAAATGTTAAATTTCCCTATGTACGATTTTTGGGTTACCCTGTATTTAAAAAACAAAAAATCAGAATCAAATAGGTAGGTAAGAAAATGTGTGTAAAAGAATGCGCAACACAATAATAAATAAATACATAAATAAATAAATAAATAAATACTAGTTATTCAATTTGAATTTTATTTATAATATTTCATAAAGCCATAAAGTTGGTTTTTTTTTTCGTGCTAAACAATACATTGAAAAAAAAATGAGCAGATATCACTTTTTCAATTTCTTTTCTAGTGACTGCTATTACAGATATAATTAATTATCAACTTTTTTTTTAACTTGTTAACTACTATTAGTTAATAAGCTATCCTTCCTTTAGCGTAAATAGCCTACTCCCAAAAGGTAGCCGTTGACCCTAAGAATATCTTCGTGACTCCCCTCTACCAAATAAGGCGTGAATGGAAAATAAGAAAAGGTCTCCACACTCTGCCTTCATCTATCTTATTCAGACATAAGTCTAGTCTTATTAGATTCAACCTCCTTCTGTCTGCAAAAAGAATATTTACAAAGTATTGTCTTTCGCTGGTATATTAACCACATCTGAATACGACATGGCTTTTCTTGTAGACAATTACATTTCCTGTAATAAAGTTGTTTCTGTTAATTGAAAAATAAAATTCATGTATTGAAAATAAAGCACTTCTAAAACAATAGCGAATTAAATAAAGAATGTATCTATAAATTAAAAGCATTCAATACTTTATTTGAATGTTTTGACACAAGCGGAAGTACTGGTGTTTTCATTGTAAGTGGGTCATTAACAATAAAAACTTTTCTCAGTTTCTTCATTTACAATTAAGAAGTTACAAACTGCAAACTCTAAAAGAAATAGTTATTAAGTTTCTTTAGAAACTTTTAAAATCCCTTTCTTAAGTAAATATGGATTTAACTTGAAATAAAATCTAATTAATAAAAACATTTTGGTATTTCTTAAGAAAAAATATTAAAAAAATAAATAAAAAGTATACGTATGTATCTGTACATCTGTATGTAATTTTACTTATTTATTTATTTTTTTTGAATCTAATTTTTCAATTGAAAATTTCTCAGTATAGAAATCCTTGTGGAGAAATTTTGCCCGTGAAGTTGACAAAAATTTCGTAGTAAAATTATTTCAAACTTATAATTAACTCATTGTAATTCATTTTAAATCTGCGCGTGCTTTGAGTTAGAAAGTAAGGATTTGCGGATATACAGTAGAACCTCATTATAACGGACTAATTGGGGTTGAAGGTTGTCCGTTTTAATGAAAGTCCGGTTTATAACAAATAATTCTATATCGGTGTAATGCATCAGGGTGTACATCAATGAAAGGACAATAGTTAGCTATAAAAAGTACTTAACGACATGACTCAAAGGTTACTGAATAAAAACTGATGTGTGCGGCAATTTGTGGAATTTCAGACAATAACGAAATTAAATGATCGATAGAATTGAGAAAACAAACGAAGGAACAACGCTACAAAGTTGCGAATCCTTCCTTGTAGCGTTGTGCCTTCGTTTGCTTACTCAATTCTTTGAATCATCGGGCACGTTAAAATTTTTTTTTCATTAAATGATCGATGTTTAATCGCTTGCTTGGAAATGTAAAACTCTCAGATAAACATATGCATCCTTTCCTTCCTTTTATCGAATTTGGCCAACTAGGGACCACGGAACTAGCTCAACCTGACAACGTCAGGGCGAGGCTAGTGAAATTCAAGAAAGGGGGGGACGAGAATTATATCCCGTCCAGGATAACCCTGAGATAGTAAGTCGCAGGTGGGAAACGGACGAAACACAGAAGAAGAAAGAAACAGCCATGCCACCACCGGGATTCGAACCCGGGTGCTGGCGCATCGGCCACAACGGCAGCCCTCCGGCTAAACCGCACGGCCACGCCAGCACGGCTATGCATCCTTTATTATTATTATATATTTTTAAAAAAACTGTCCGTTATAAGCGATGTCCGTTATAATGAGGTCCGTTATAATGAGGTTCTACTGTAATGTATTTTCATCAAAGGGATTATCATCTTCGGACAAAACTTCGAACTTATATATTATTGTTATAGATGGGGAAAGCAATTGACTGATTCTTTTCTTTTTATTACGAAATCAAGAAAAATGCAAGTTTAAACAAACAAACTAGGAAACGTATATATAAATAGTTATCGCAACAAAATACAGGAGGTGCCCTGCAATGAAAATTATTGGAAGGGCCCAAACACTTGGGCCTTCTACAGTAGATGCTACGTCTTCCAAAATACACATCCGGTTTGTAGTGAAATAATTAAACATTTTTACATCGGAAAAGCTGAATATATTGCAATCAACCTCCGTAACCAAATATTGTGGTGGCTAGTGGTGATTCATAACTTAGAGAAGATGTCCAACTTGATTTACTCAACTTATGAATTCTGTCACCATCACAGTAAATATATAATTTATTCTAAATTTAGAATAATCTTTTTCTATTTAATTTGAAAACCTTAAATTGAAATATTTCAAAGTCATTAGGTGGAAATTCTTCTTGCTTTTTCATTAAATGATTCTTAATTCAATTACACTTTCTCATATTAATCTTATATAGCATATTTGTACAAATTCTAAATTTTTATCTTTGTTTCTTAATACAGAGCTTCTTGATTTTCAGATATTTCTAGCATCCGAAGACTGCACTGGTTTGAAATATTAAAGAAATTAAAGTAAAAGACTATTTAATTAGTTGGATAGATGTAATCGAAATTTATATTAAAACTTTCTGAATTTTAGATAGATCGATAGATATTAGAAGTGTTGTGACTTTGCTTTTAAAATTTAGTTCGTAGCGCCACCACTACACGACAAAAGCCGAGTATGTAGGAACACTGCTTTTAATACATTTTTATTTCTAAATAATGTTATATTTTTCCAAATATTAAAAATAATCTTATAATTTAGGGGTATCCTACATTCAATACAAAATTTCAATTTATTTTATTTTAGAAAAGAATAAGATAAAAAGTAAGAAATTCTGATAAATTGATAAAAAAATATCATTATGATAATACAGTGATAATAATTAATAAAATGAATGAAACTGGGCCACACAGCGTAGGATTTTTTATTTCGAGATGAAGCCGACCTCCAACAGCCAAAAAAAAAAGAAAAAGTCGTCAAAGGTGGGGTGAAGGGAACCAAGGTGCTGGCAACACACCATCCAATCCCCCCCAAAAAAAATGGAGCCTATTTTATACATTTAAAGATTTTTTGGGGAGAGGAAAGCCTCAGGAACCCGTGGCCCCTCCCCTCTAAATACACCTGTGAAAAGAATAAAAATATAAAAAATTAAGAGACTAAATAAACAATAAATAAATAGAAGAATAAAATAAAAATTTTCCTTAATTTTATCTTTTTCATTTTTTATTTACTTTTTACTTATTATTATTTGCATGTTTAATACATTTTACTAATGTCTTATTCTGCCAACTTTGCTAAATAATTAAAACATTGGCATTTGATATATAATACGAAGATCTACTTAATGTTCCAACTTTCTTTATTTTTTTTCTCATACTTGTCTATACTGTTCCTTTATATCTACTATTAAAACCATCATGGACAACCTGAGAAATTTCATTACCAGAAAATCCCAGGGAGGCGAGGAATAACAACACTTGTTATATTAGACTAGACTTGTTCAGCATTCCAAATAAAATGAGTTACGTAGGCGGAGAGGAGAGAAAAACAGGAACTGCTAAGATTTCAATGTCAAGGTTAGTATTACATTTTTTGTAGAACTAACTAACAGTGTTGTTAGTGGAAGTTAGCATAGATTGGGCTGTATTTATAAAGTATTGGAAGAAAAACAAAAGTGGGGGAAGATTTCAATCAAGGGGGGAAAAGAATTTAACTTCTACCACAGAGTAAAGACAGGTTAGTAGGTAAGGTGAAAGAGAATTCCCCACTGACCTAGATCTGGACGGGGCAATCTTTGTAACATCTCTCTTCCTACGCAGGAGTGTTTTTCAAGTTTACCGAATGTGGACAACAGAACGAAACTGGCCCATTTGTTGATTTTAGGCGAATCTGCTGAGGGTGATGCTCCCTGGCTTTGTTTCTTAAGTTGTTTTTCAAGGACAACGATTTAAAAAATTCTAATCCAAAAAAAAATTGAAGCTTTAATTAAATTTCACTATTTTTCTCCCGTTCTGAAAAAATAAAAATTTTAAATGTTTTTATATATGATTTTCGTGATTCCTTTTTTTATGTTAAATTATAAGGGTTCAGCAATACGGGTGTTTTTGCATTTGGCAAGAGGGGTTGAGAGAGGTTTGAAAAGGCTCCTTCCCGAAATTTTGAAGTAAAATTTTAGATGTGAGAACAATGAACTTTTTGTTGTGGTTGGAGGGAGAGACGCAAATTTATTTCTGAGAATCTCCTATGATGACTTTTACCCTCCCAAGCATTTACAGTCTGACTTGCGAATGTAAATTTTAAGTCAAAATGAAACTAAATCCATTTATAAATATTGTTTATTAATTAAAAGGCATTTAAGTTCATTAATGAAAAAACAAGAAAATCCAGATATAAATAAACGTTAGAGGTTCTTTAATAATAAAATAAATGATTAATATATTATTATAACAAGATCGAAATCATGGATAAACAAATTTTAAAGCAATACTACAGTTTGAATGAAGCATTTAGCTGAAGATTTTTAAAGGGTTAGAAATAATATTATGTAACTTTTGTTTAAAAATACAAGACATGGAAGCGAGTAGTTGACGCGGTTATCGTTGGAGGAGGTAGAAGATTTTGTTCCCTTTATTCTCTTTCAGATGGATCAACCAGCGATTTACCAAATTGACACCTTGTACATTTATTCTGGCGTCTGAGCAAGTATTGGGCTGACAATTCAATATAAGTGATTATTAACATGTTAATATGCATTGTTAAGACAACAGTAAAATACCAATGTTTCAATTCTAATGCTTTCCAAGGTTGTTGCTATTTTTGTCATTTCTATGCTCTAATTTCTTGACAAGGTTCCACACAGAAAAAAATTTCAAATTCAAAATATTTCAAATATCCTAAAAGTTAAATCGTCTCTTGTTCATACATATGTTTGCAAAGTTTCAGGAAGATTTGGTCAAAAATCAGCAATTCAAAAAATTTTTAGGGGAAAATAGATACACAAATTAGTTACTTATCTCCAGATCTATTTTTTCGGATTATTAGTTATTTTCTAAGGTGGGATAATTAATGCTGCTGTCGTTTTGGATAACTATCCAGGACGTACTTGTAAGTTGACAGTCAGACATTGCCTCCTATGAATAGAAACAAACACTGAAGAAGAAGAAAGAAATATCTAAGTCCCATGAAGCTGCAATTATGTAAATGTTATTACTGTCTGTTTAGTAAAGAGCATAATATATTTTAAATATTAAATTAAATTATTCATTGACCATATTTTTTTTCTATTTACAGTTCTTACTGTGATTGCATTTCAATATTTACTTTTAACATGTAATTAACAAATTAGGAAATACAAGTAAAACATAAAACATTGTATAAGTAAAAAACAAGGGGAAAGAAAAAAAAAACCCTCAAAAATTTCATTTGATTTTTCCATATAATTAGAGAGCTTTTTTTCCGGATGTGCTGTATATGAAAAGATATAAAGACCCTTCAATTTAAAATAATATAGAAAAGTATTATAACTCCTAAATCATCATAAGAATTATTAGATCTAAATTTACCTGTCCAGAAAAAAATTCTTTATTCATTTGTATGTTTAATCAAATTTTTGAAGCATATATAAAAAACACTTTTGCTTTTCTTCAGTATTATGCATATAAACTTATGATTTATAAATATTAGTTATCAATATTAATATATAAGCAACTCTCGGTTTATGGATGATTATACGTAATAGTTTAGTAGGTTCCAAGATGTTGTTCGTTATGGTATCTTGCATTCCTGATTTTTTTTTACAATACGTATCATATACAAATACAGTCATTTTAAAGCATCGAAACCATATACTAAATATCGAATGCTCTATACAATACGTTTTATTATAATGTTTAGGTGAGTTATGATTTATCGTATCCGATAAGTAACTTAAAATAAAATAAGAAAAGAATAAAACAAATAAGATATCGTATCTATTAATTTCAATTAAAAAACATGAAGAGTTACGAAACAGAAATAAAGAAAAATGAGTAGAAAATATATACATACATATGTATTCAACTTTTGCTCGTCATACCTTCATCAGATTTCATATTTTCCAGATAAACGACAGTAATTTTGAATGAATTGTGATTTTCGTTATAGCGAATATTCGTAAACCGAGAGTTGCCAGTAGATGTCAGCTTATAAATAATTGCTGTAATATCTCAGAAATGTTCAGTTCGAATGATCCAAATAAAACTACAAAGAATACAAGATCCATTGTTAATTTGAGACGCTCATCTTTTGGTGATGTGAAGGAAAAAAAATACTATTGAAATTGTAAGATCACATGACTGGAAGGTCAGCAGTTTGACCGAGCAACCTGTGAACAAGGACAATCAAAGCTTTCTCTATTCAGAGGCACTCAATAGATCTATCAGGGAATGGGATCTCACATCGTGACTATTTACCTATTCCACAGGATATGGTGTTAACAGATCTCTTAAGGATTTCAGGGAAGGAAGCATTTAAATATATGTTATATAATGTACTAGATAAACGAGTTTTGTAATACAAGGAATTTGTAAGATGTTTTGCATTTGCGGTCTCTGATCTTTTGATGAATCTTAATTAGATACCTCATTGCAACTTTTTTAAATGTTTTGTGAGTATTTCTTTTGAGGTATCCATGATTTATATTTAAGAAAAAAAGCAAGTTATATTTCTTATTTTTCAGGAAAATACTTATTCTTTTGTACTACAGTAGAGTCCCGAAAACTCGGCACTCGGTAACCCGGCAGTCCGGATAACTCGGCCACCCCTTGGCAGAGCGGAAAAACCCCGCGCGCAGACCCGTTACATGTTACATTTATATACAGTTCATTTCTTAAGTTTCTTAAGTTTATTTGGACAGTTTAAATTTGAGTTAAAGCATTCTTTGTAAACTGTTGTGTTATCAAGCAACAAATAAAAGTATTTCATGACAAAAAAAATCGAACTTATTCTTTTTTAACACCTTTCCCGATAACCCGGCAGTTTCACAAACTCGGCCCCCTTCGGTCCACATTAGGCCGAGTTTTCGGGACTCTACTGTCCTTCAATCTAATAATTAATCCAATATTCGCCAGATAATAGAATGTTGAAAGTTAGCTACAGAAAGATTTTCCAATAGGAAAGTGAGGCTAACCAAATCAGTCAGTCTGTGTGTGTGTGTATGTGTCCCCTAATAACTTTTCAATTGCTGGATGGATCTTCTTGAAACTGGATAAGTATATTTGAGGACTAAGAGACGATCGAACTTTTATATTTGAAATCTTTTCCATAAGGATTTTTGTCTAGAAATTAGCACGAGATGACGTGAAAAATTCCCATAGAAAAGCCTTGGAATCTAAACAATGAATTTCTATCCTATTTCTATTAATACATTTTAATCCCCTTTGGATAACCATTTCTAGGGGTTTGATCCGATTACAGTTAACAACGATTTATAATTTAAGTAAATAATATTGAATTTAACTCGGTTTTTTTTTCAGAAAATAGCAAATTTGTACTGTTTATATTCAGTACAAATTAGTATTAGAAATAAATGAAGGCTTTTCGCTTTTGTCTTTTTCACGGCTTAAAAAAAAGAAATAACATTTTAAGTAGGCATTAATCTCTTTTGGACTTGTCTTTACAGCTAGTCTTCTTTCCATGATTAAGTACTGACATAGTTACCATTTGTTACAAAATCATTAATTTATAAAAGAAAAATATAAGATGAAACTGGGCTGTGTTTATCTTGCAGATATTCCTTATATCAATTGTTTTTAGATTACATGGTATCACCACACAAAATTTTAAAAAACGAAAAACCAACAAAATGAATGATTTGATGAGAAATATTTAAAATAACGAGTCATAAACCAGATTTATGTAGACTCTAAATCGTTCTTATTTGAACTATTTCCTTTAATCTCTTAAATAACAACTAAAGATGGAAAAAAAATCAGACAAACGAAAAAAATCTCAATTCATTACATAAATTAAAATTCATTCAAATCTTAATTAATAATGAAAGTCCCTTTGCAATGCTGTATTTTATATTTTAATTTCCTAAATTACATTATGTAGATTCGTAATTTTTTTTTTACTTTAGGTAAATTATTTACTTTTAGGATATAAATAATGCTGAAATAAAGCTTATTATACAATCGATATAATAAAGTGGCAGTAATCAAATTGTAAACATAACCTAAATATTTCTTACCATATGCAAAACTTAATAAACTTAATAACGAACATACTAAAAATAAATGTAACAAATGCACAGATTTATCAATAATTTATTAAGTTTTTTTAATATTAAGATTTATCCTAGAAGAATTTATATTGTCTTTCATTCATATTTGTCATTGCATATCTCTTTCAAAAATGAACAGCAAATATGAGTTTTGTTTGTTTATTATCAGTTTTTCCTAATTCTCTTCATGTCTATTTTTGTAAAATTTTTATTATATAAAAAAAGAAATTTACTTATTTTTGAATTGTACTTTTTCTATCTAAATACCTTCAGAAATGACCTAAAAAAAAAATCTATTTCTAATGTTATTTGGTTTGTGATGTGGCATCTTCAACACAAGGTCAGCCCCAAAGCCTTGGCAATGAGCTTCAGTGAATGACCTGAAATCAGAAGAATTTCACCATTTTATTACAATGATTACTATACAGATGTGTTCTACTTTTATATAGATATTAAATGGGCACTGTTTTCAATTTCAGATAGGGGGGAACTTTTACCAGGTAATTTGGGATTGAAAATTACAGTGTATATATAACATCAATCCTATTTAAAAAACAGTCATTCACCTCCTGATATGTTGGCAATTGATTTTTAAAAAAATATTAAAATACACGAAAACTTAAAAATGTACCGTATTTGAATATAAATAAAATCTTCATTATAATTTAATTTTGAAAATTAATATTTACAACATTACTGTGCAATTATTAATTCAAATAATGTAATATTTTCACATATTATTAAAGTTGAAGACGGCTTTACTGTAAAAGTTTTTCATTACTATAATATTAACATCAATAAATTAATAATATATAAATATATATTTTTATATACGTATTTATGCATTTTTTTTCTCTTATTATTGCTTCATCAGTAAATGAAACGTTAGGAACTGTAAATAAAAAAGGAATTATTATATAAATTTGGGAATATTACACATTGCATTGTCATTTACATCTTTACAATAGTTGTAAAATACCATCCTCATATAACTTTTACTTAACACAATGGAGAAATAAAAACATTAAAATTTCTTATATCACAGTTAGTATTAAAAAAAAAAAGACACACATTTTATTTATATTTTTAATTGTCATCAAAAAATTCTTGATTTAAAATCAAATAAGCTGCTTCTCGCTTTACGGTATTTCGGCTTTAATAAGATAGTGCGATAGCGGTGCGTATTCTATAGTCATTAATGTATTGATAGGGTAAACTTGTATTCATTTGTTTATTTTTCAAGTTCTGATATTTATAGTAGTTAGTTTTAATAACTATTTGTTTATTCAGTGATGGTAGTTATTTGTTTATTTGTTTATATTTTATTGTTTATTCTTTATTTGTTAATTTTATAGTTTATTTGTTTATCATATTTCCTACTTACGATGGACTTCATCGAATGTAGCCCCATTGTAAATCAAGGAGCACATGTAATACATTAGCTAGAGAGGATTGAAAAATACTTAATTTACATAAACAATTTTAAGATTCATTTCCAATGATTTAAGAAAAAAAAATCAATTTTAAATTTTCAGAACTAAAAACAGTAAACGTTAATAAAATTTCATGAGGGAACGATTTTTTTTTTTTGGGGGGGGGGCTTATTTACTTCTTAGAATTCAATTACAACGGAGTATTCGTTCCCAAATTTCACATTTAGTTATCAAAATATAACTAAAGTTTCAAAGTAAAAGTTTTACCTACTTTTGTTTTTTTTTACATATTTTCTTATTAAAAATTAACTTAATTTGATGTTAGTACTGTGTTAGGATTTAAGATTGTACTTAGCTTAGTTTTACTTAGATACATTACATTACTTAAGACACATCAATACTGAATTAAGATGTATTTGTACATGGACGATGAATTTAGGAACTTAAAAAGCTTTATTCGAATAGAAGACTTTAATTCATAAAATACTTGACTTCCCTCTTGATCTCCGAATGTCGAGAGCCATTTTATTTTAATTGACATTTTATGCATCGTAAAACTAGAAAAGCTTCATTTCCTGTCCTGAATTCAACAATCTATTGTTGAAATGTTTACTGTATTTACTTTTTTTTTATTATAAATGCATTAGAAGTGACTGTTTCATTTGAATTTTGTTATCAGTTAATTATAAATCTTAAAATAAACATCCTCCAATTGTTTTAAGTTGATAATTACATGTAAATGGCCCGAACTACATTTACTTATAATATTACCCGGGTAAAAGGAAGGTTTATTCAAAATTTGGTGTCTGTAGTCTACCTACAACTGTTTAGAAGATTCTCAATAATATTAAAGTGGGGGAGAGATAGAAACTGGGAAAAGTAACACCACGGAAGCGTCTGATTTATTGGTTTAAGTAGTAGAGTCAAGGTTTTTGTGATAAAAACACTTAACATACTTAGAACAGTTTAAAAAGTTCGAAATTATAAATTAAAGATTAAAAATATGACTTAAAAATTGGCTCATGCAACCAAAAAATAAAGTACTAAGACCATCTCACTTTGTCAAAACAAAAAACAAAGCAACAACTTTATCTTTAAATGAATGACAAACGTTCATATTTATTCTCTTAAATATTATACTTACTTATCGAAATAGAATCCAAAATTCAAAAAAATGTCAAAATATGCATTAATAAGCAAAATAAAAATCTAATATGTGAATCAGTCACCTGAGAATTATTTATATCCATTTAAAAATGCAATTGAAGCTCAAGAAAAAAAAATATGTCATAAAAAAAAAGCTGGCCTTAATTATTAGCATAGTATGAAATATAGTAATGTCACAGTAAAACAATGAATTTGTTAATTATTGCATTGCTCGTAATTTGATTATTCAATTTACCGTATGGAATTGCTTATTTATTTTTGTTTTTAATTATAAATAACCAACGTCTTCTTTGTTGATGTTTTTTTCGCCATTGTTGATTTATAATTAAATTCGGAAGTGAAATCTCAACTTGCTTGACAAGAAGTGAATCATTGAAATCATTCTTTATATTTTCATGGCTGTCATACTTTTGTAGCTTTATGTTACAAATGATAAATAGACACTTTCCAAATATATTATATATTAGATATAACACTTATTTCTGTTGATTTTTTTATATTTATTTTATTTATATAAATTTCTAAAGTTAAATTATTTTAACATTAATTGTTAAGAATATCTAATTTTAAAATTCATATCCAATACGCTTCGTCAATCGATGCGGATTGGATAAACCGGGTCACGTGATACTGGAATCTACAGTCGATTCAATTATTATTTTTACTATTAGAATTTTTACTTCATTTTAATAATCGGATTTAATGATTTTTGCGCTCGTATACATTACAAAATTGCTATTGTTAAGTTTTGCACTAATTTACAGGTTTGACTTAAAATAATTGCATTCAGATTCGAGCAAGGACGGTCTATTATGAATTACTATGAATTTTACTACGATTTACTATGATATTTTTTATTATTATTATTATGTTAGTACACTACAACCTCGTTTATCCGGACTAACAGGGACCAAAGGCATGCCGGAAAATCCGGACAATCCGGGTAATATGGGTAGTAAGCAAAACAAATCCTTAAATAAGCGACTTATTGATCCTTAAATAAGTTTTACGATAAAAAAACTGTCACTATGACACTAGTAAAGCTTTCTTAAACTCGACAAAAAGCATTTTATTACTATAATTTATTGTACAATCTATACAGGAACTGTACATTTAATCAAAATAAAAAGCGAATGTTTGGCGTACTTGTAGTTATGTTCTTGTTATCATAGTTAAAATTATTATCTACGTGAACATTAAATAAGAAAAAAAAAGGTCTACAAATCTGATCTGGATTATTCGGAGATCCGGATCAACGAGCGCCGGATAAACGAGGTTGTAGTGTACTTACATGTTGTGATTGATGAGTTATAGGTGTAATTTAAGTATATAAATTGCTTTGCCATTCGTGTATTGTTAATTCTGTTTATATAACCTGAGGTTAAATACAGCCACAAAGGTATAGGTTTGACTAAAGATTTTTAGTAAGTCTTACTATATGAAGGAAAAAAGCTTAAATCAAATTAGCTTTGTTATTCAATTTTAAGGCGAAATACACATAGCCGTCCCTTCATTAAGATAGCCTAAGAACTAGTTATCCTAGGAATCTGAAACTGTATTGGTACCGTATGCTTAAGATTTCTAAAAAAGAAAATTCTTTTTTGTTTTAGTAAATAGCCATTAGTAAATAGCTACTGAAGGAATTAGATCTCAAAAATTGTCAAAATACGTAGCAGCTAAACACAATAACCACGATCATCCAAAACTTTATTCTAGAAGTCTGAAACTTTGAAGGCAGATAAATATTACTGAAGCGATTTCTCGTAGATTTTGATATAAATTAGGTCCGTAGGTGGGAATCTCGGTGCAAATGAAACAATACATAATTATTCTGTAAAAAATCTGAAAGTGTACGTAAATAAACAAACTTTTATGGTGCAAGTTTTAAGCTTTTTATTTACAATATATAATTATCTTTAAAATTAATTTATGGAAATTATCTTTATCCATAAATAAACATTAAATACATTATAATGAAAAACTGAAATTTTTCTGGTAAGTTTACACTAGCCGATATTAAATACTTTTTTTTTTAATAAAGATTATCATTTGATTGTTTGAAAGTTGGCAGACCAACTATACTTTGTGATCCTGAGTTGTTTGGTAATTTTCGGTAAAGTATTTTTTTTTTTTTTTTTATGAATTACTTTGAACTAATTATTTTAAAATCATGTTCAATTGAAATTTAAATCATACATTTTTCCACTGTCATTATTGTAATGGAGCCAATAAATAATTGAAGCACATAAATACGTAACTGATAATTGAGGAAAAATGAAACTGTTCAAAACAAATGGCAAGACTCACGAAAGCATTTGCATAAGTCAGATAGGCTTAAACAGTCATGAATGAAAGAAAAAAATAGTTCAGTTAACTCATTAACAAAAAACCCAAATGAATTCTTCCAATTATTATCTTAAAGAGACGTCAGTCAAATGGAAGGTGAATCTGCTGAGGTCCTTGGGCCGATGTCCATTTCATCCAAGATGGGAAAAACTAACCACTATTTTCCCATGGTCAAGTGTAGGGCAACGTCCTTTCGCGTCTCTCTTCTCTCCAAACATTAACAGTTGCTCTTTTGTTTGGGGAAGTTCTTAGAGAACGCGCTTCTGTTCCTCTATGTTGTTGTTGCTGAAAAAAGAAAAAGAAAAAAAAAAAAAATCAGCTAAGAGAGAAAACGCTTTTAAACTGATAATATGATTTCTTTCTTCTTTTTTTTTTTTCGAGATTTTTATTATTATTATTTTATTTAAACATTCAACGTAAAAATTGGCAAAATAACTAAGTCAGTGCCATTTGACACTTTGGCCTAATAATGACCCATCATTTGATTCAAATAATATGTTTCTAAGTTCTGAGGATTTAAAAAAATATTAAATTATATGTGGAAGTGTTGAAATCCCGTCTTTTATTGCCCTTTCAAAACAATTGCTCTTTAAAAATTTTTTAAAGTAAAATGAAATTACATTGGAACTGTAAAAAAAAAAATGTTCTGTTTATGGGAAAGAGATAACTACTGCTCTTTATCTGTTTAAATTTACATAGAAATACTGAAACAAATACACAGATCTATACTGCCATTATTTAATCAAAATAGGACCTGTTCTCGAAGATATATTATTTACAATTTTATATTGAAGCTATTTTTTTATTTAATTACAATGTAAAATGTAGGGTTATTCTCTTAGCTGTCCTCGGGTAGTTAAAATTTGCCCATCCATGTTATTTAAAAATTAAATTAAATTTATAATCCAGTTATTAAATTTATAATTCGAAACGCAATTTTTTAAAAGAATATCATGAGAAATACAGTGAAATTGTTCAGATATTAAAAAAAAATTAATGTAAGTTTTTTATAGTTATCCTTCAAGTTGCTACTTTTATTGAATTCCATAAAAACATTAACAACTTGTCAAACATTTATTTTCTAATCATTTACAATTATTTCTTTACTTATATTAATAATTTAATGCAATTGATACTATTAAAGAAATAGTACACACACTTACATGTAACTTATATAAGCGCATATTTATGTAAGTTTAAAAGTAAGTTTAATAAAGTACAGGCTTACACTACATAGTATACAAACTTGTACGCCACGTTCCTAATAATAGCTCTTGGAAAATATTGTTTGAGTGGATCAACTGTAAGATTACATAAAAAGATTTAGGCAATACCAAAGAAAAATACTGGAAAAAGTAATAATTTAATTACGACAAAGAAAGATCAAAGAGCTCATTTCAAAGTTTTATATATTCCCGTTAATTTCACTTCTATCTTGGAGTGTGGCTTCTATCGTGAAGCGATGTACAGTACTATTTTTCTGGATGCTATTCAGAAAAAACACGCAATGTCCTCTACAGGAGAAACAAAATTTTGCTTTTTTTCCAGATAACATCAAACCACAACTGAAATCTCAAAGAACTCATCGAGCTGACGTGTTTATTATTATCAACAGTTGATCAACATAACAGTGTGTAAAAGTTTCTCGATTGTAGCTGCCTTACTTTTGAAGTGTATCAGGGACAGACAGACATTTGGATAAATCTTCGAAAATAATAGATAATAATAGATAGAAAATTTATAATACACTGTATTACAAATACAAAAATAATATGTAGATAATGCATTTGACTTTTTTCCAAAAACAATCGATTAAATACATTTAAAGTGTGATAATACCGTTTACAACGAATTTGGAGGTATGTAATAGGATGTAAATATTAATTATGTATCCGAATTTTGTAAATGGAAAAATGGAGAGAGAGATTCCATCTTCGTTTGTAAATTTTACAGAAAATGAGGAAGTGGAAGTTGAAGATTTCTATTATTTTTCCAAAGGCATATAATAAAGATCAAATGATGCTCTTTATAATTTTAGCGAAGGGCAGGTGTTCATGACCGAAATTCCTTCTTTGTGAATGTTTTATTGGACATCTGTTTGCGGATCGACCGCGATAAAGTTGAAGTGGAGGCGTCGGGTCCCTGGGATCAATGGGTTACTAAGAGAGGAAACAATGAACTGGAAGATCCAATAGACACAATAGACATTCCATAAGTCAAGAAACACTCTCAGGGCTACGAATTAATAGGATTATAGATAACAGAATGTGTGAAAAAAATTGAGGTGGGAATGAACAGGTTAGGTGAGTAAGAAGGAAAAAAAATCAATTGTCATCCTTTCTTTGAAATTTTTTTTACAAAGACTGCTCTGAAAAAATAAAAATATTACTTCTTAATGGCTCAAGGATTAACTATTTCATTCTGAGGGAATTAAATAATTTGACTTCACTTTGCTTTCATTAGAAAATTTATAATCTTTATTTATCAATAGATTATTATAGCATTAAAAAATGATAAATGCAACTGATAATTAAATAGTGGATAAATAGCATAAAAATCACAATTTATTGGATAAATGATGTAATAACAATAAATAACCTAATAGTTTTTGTTATTATGCTCATAAAACTTACTTAAATTATGATTTAAATTCAAAATTTTATTTATTGTAGTGAAAATTAAATTGAAAGTAAACAAATAACGTTATTCCCGTTAGCACGTATAAAAATATAACGAATATGTTGTTGACATTTGTAGCTAAAAATATAAAGGAAAATATAAGGAAATATAAGACTAGTTGCAATTATAAATTTCTTTCTTTACAATGTTTCGGCTTCATTTTTAGTTATAAAAAAAAGCACAATATACAAAACTATATATTGTAAAACTAATTTATTTTTTTTTGAAGATGAGAAAATATAAAAAAAAAATTAATAAATATTAAAAAAACAAATAAAAAAAAACACACACACAACACAATTTTAAGTTTTCAATTCTTTACAGAAGCATTACACATAAATTTAACCAGACTTTTAAACTCAAGAAATTGTATTTATAAGTATAAAGTTATAAAGGATATTAGATGCATAATAATTAATGTATATTCTTTTCGCAAATTCATTTAATTTCTTTAAGGGTTTGGGTTGTCTTAAACAAAGTTCTAAGTTAAATTTATTTTTATTAATGTTTCTAAATTAGCAAATAATAATGCTTAAAATAATAATAAAATAAAATAAAGTATATCGTATCGATTCAGAAATTCCAAGTACTGTAACACTAAGATTGCCTGGTATTAACCTCATAATAATCAAAAATTGGGAGATTGGAAATAAAATTATCTCGAGTGAGAATCCTAAAAGTAAAAAAATTGAATCAGATTACTAATGTAAATCACTCTTTTAAAATAGTTTATTTATTTTAATTCAGGATTTATATTCGAATAAAAAAAAGGTTTAAGTAATGGTTCCGTCTCCTTTAGTTTTCCTTAAGGTTGTGTTAGGCCTAAGGAAACATTCACGTTTCTCTTGATGGTTAAATATATTCCTATCATTAAAATCAAATAATAGTTCTCGGAGGACAATTAATATTCCTTCTTTTATTCTTGGTTATCTTCTCCTTTTCCTAATACTTTCAATTACATCTTTTCCTTATCTTCGATGTGACAACAGAATAAAAGAAAGGAAACCTAAGAGGGAATTGTTATCTGAGTTGTTGAAGGAAAAAAAAAAATGGTTTCACCAATAAAAGAAATCAGTTATTTCCCACAGAAAACTGTGCCGGTATTTCAGTAAGATGTTCCACTTAGTTCCTAAATAATATGCAAGACTGTGCGGAAGATTTGAAGAAGGTAGATGTTACAGCATTGGCGGATGAGCCTGGGATGTAGGTCGCCGCCACTGCTGAGTCTTCGACCATTGAACTTGGGCCTTGAATACGAGACTGTTTTCAGGGTTAGCTTCAGAAGTTGTTTGGAGAATGGACGTACGCATCTTCTTCATCCTGGGTCCTCTGTGGCTTGGTAAGTACCGACTTGCTACTTGTTTTACGGGGATACACGACGGTGCTCTGGAATATCTTCCCGTCTGCATAACCGTCTATTCCTCTCACAGGGGTTTGTTTCAGACGTTCTAAGTATTTTTTTCCCTAAAAAATTCATTGGATTTGTATGAAAAAAAGACGCTTAAAAGTATCTCTTCTCCGATGAAGCTACAGACTTCTCCGTGACCGAATATAGGCCGGTATGTCACTAGACCGGCAGCAGGCGACCTTCAACTCGCAGACTCAGCATCGCTGTATCCCGTTCCGTTACTTTGATGCTATTCCACGATTATTTTTGGATATTGAAAGCTCCGTTAATATTAAATTTAAAATTTTCTAATGACTAAAATTTCTAATATCAAGCTTTCTGGTCTTTTTATCGAAGAAAATTTTCTTAATTTCCATGCTTAATTTTTTTCCAATTTTCATGTTTTTTAAATTAAAATAATATAACAAGAATATATTAAATATTTTTTTAATGCCCATAAGTTTAAATAGCAAATTAATAATTAAATGTGTTTAAAAAAATCAAAAAACTTATATCATCATTTTTAAAAATTTTATTTTTATTATAATTTTTCTTCATGTGTACTTAACTGGCTTTAATAAATTCATTGGCATTAGTAAATTTATTTTTTTTATTCTTTTATATTTAGCGGTTTATTGATACCTGGTGAATTTTTAATTTTAACTGCGGCAAATAAAATTTATATAAATATTGTAAAATAACAGTGTTAATAATTAAATGGTAATAATTCTGCACAATTTTATTAAGTTATATTAACAAGGATCCTTATTAGTTAATTAGTAATTAGGGTTTTTTCTAACACTTAATTTTGGCTAAGAATGGCAAATTCTCAGTATTAACTTATTGAATTATAATTTTATAAATAAATTGTTTTATTTTTGTTTACTTTCTCTGCGATATATTCTAAAATGGCTTTTAAATTTCATTGTTTATAATTACGATAATAAGTAAATTATTTGTCTCTAAAATGAGTAATATTAGATAGTTGCTTCACTCTTAGTGTGCATCATCAGTCAGAATAACTGTTTAATGAAAATTGAAACTGTAAATCAGTTTTAATTTTTTGTAGGCCATTGTTCGATGGATAATAATGTCATTGATATCTGCTTTGTTTTATTTGGTTACCATGACAATGTATTAAATTCATTGTTGTGGTCGTATAGAAATAAAGCATATACTAAACATATACTAAAAGCATATACTAAACAGTATTAAGTAGCTAAATAATGGTTTGCAGAAATCTAGAATCGAGTGTAGAGTTGGTGACAAATTAATATGTTGAAACTTTTCTAACAACAGAATATCACATTTAGTAAGTAAATAATTAAGCTAACCATCAATTTCACCAACATAATAATGAATATATCTACATACCCTTCATTATCGGGTATTTAAAAATGGACTTGTCATCGGATATTTAACAATGCCAAGTCCATCCTCATTGTTATAGCTAATGTTTTATTGACTTTTTGACTATTAGAGATCATACAGAGATTATTAATTGTTTAAGACACTTACTAGATGGCTAACGAGGATATTAACGTATGATCTTTCTATAAGAACGCAATATAACGAAATTTAGTATACAGAGTACATTTATTCATTATTAGAAATTAATAAAGGTATTAGAAATTTCTAATGAGATTAAAATAGAAATTTCCATTGAAATAAAGACAATTTTCAATGTCGTTATTAGCCACTTAATAACGGTATTAAGAAATTTAAAACTGTAAAGAATATTTCGTTTACATTGTATTACAAATAAAATAATGAAAAGTATTATTTCATTATTTTATTTAGTTGCTCTGAAACGAAGCAATATTTGTAGCATTGTTAGTGCTGACAACAATATGAACACTATATAAATTCAGTGTAAAAATACAATAGATAATAGATTGAAATTTAAGAATGAAATAATGAACTGTATCTGACTCAGCTCTACGCTGTTAATGTATTTATTTAGTATATCACCGATGGTCTTATTCAAACACCAAAAAGTAGGACAAGTGGCTGTTGAGAAATTCAAGGGGAATGCCTGACATCAAACATGCTTCGAATAGAAAAAAGAAATGTGATATAGTACAACCATCGTACTATATAAATTTCTTTTATTACTTAATGGTTTATTCTTTTATTACTTGATTCTTAAGTTAAGAATTGTAGTAGTACTTGTTTAAAATAATACTAAAGGTAATAGTTGTCAGGCAGAATATTTAACAAATAGAGGAGATGGAAATATGTTAAGAAAAATAGGCAGAGGAATATTTTTCTTAACATTTAACATACTGTAAAATAGTAACTAGTATTACTATGTTAGCATCTGGTTTTCAATGAAAATTGAAGAATCAAAAGTGGTGTTTATTCTCATAGTCATTAAAAATAAAATAAAAAATATTATTAAATTTGAATTAATTTGTTATGTAAACATATCTTTAGAAATATTTTCTTTGTTAATATTAACAATATTTTGAATAAATTTTTCTTATTTCGTTTTAGAAAAAAAAAATTAATTAAAATAATTAAATATGAGCATATTAAATTAATAAATTTAAAAATAAAGTAATTAAATTTAAATTTTGTAACTGTAATTAAAAAATAATACAAATGTACATTATTAGATATAAATTATTAGATATTTGTAATGATTTCTTTGATTGTTAATATAAAAATTGAGATAACTACGATTAAACTTCACAATTATCATATCTCTTAACCAAGCATGAAATACCTCTTCCGATGAATCATTATTTGTAATAAATAAAAACTATCGTTACCCTTGACTTTGCGGAAACACCTATTTTATTATGTATGTTGTGCTTGAGTGGCATTGCTTGAGTTTTTTGGGCTTCTTTCTCTCCTGTCTTGTAACTGATCGTTATAAGAGAGTTGGGCGAAGATATTGTTATTCTGTTCATCCATGTGCATCTAATAGATCTTTTAAGGTCTATCGAATTGAAACACCCACGTCTCGTGTGGATCCGAGGAAACACACGTGTGTGGCTGGGTAATGAAGCATATAGTGAAATATGGCCGACATTGTCATGTAAGGAAGCCGCTCCTGTCGCAACATCTTTGGATTTATGATTTAGGTCTGTTAAGAAAGACGTGATCAACTTGGAACATGCTACCGAATATGTGTTAATCGAACAGGATTTATTATCAGTGCATGGTACAAAAACAAAATAGATAGGTAATAACAAAGCAGAAACCATCTGTTATACATATTTGAACGACAAAAGGAATTGATATTTTTTTCTTCAGAAAAAGTAAAAGATTGGTAATCAATAAGCCAAAATACAAAGATCTTCACAAAAAAAAATAGAGCAAGAAAATTTGCAGTTGTTTTTATGTGTCTAGAATACGAATGCCAATGTACTGAGACTAAAATAAAATCTAAGCAATATTACAGGAACTACTGTAATATAACTTTCAACTACATTTTAACAAAATCAGAAATGTGTAGAAACAATGATCATTTGCTATATTCTATTGCATCAATCACAAATAACTAACCTTCGCACTGTTTTAATAAGGCATTCGTATTATTGAAAACTACTGAATAAGATTTTATATTTATATATTTTATATTATATATAATATTTATATTTTATTTTATATATATATATTTACTATTTAATTTTATGGTATTTTATATTTACTACATTCTAAATACATATTCTAATGAGATAGACTTAGTTTGAAAATTGCTGAAAAGGGGAATTATCTATCATGCACACAATAAAAACAGAATAAAACAAATTCATGCCAAGAGCTTGTCAACAAAGTGGAGTCTGAGATGGTCGTTTCGTCATTGTTATGAATCCTCTGCCAGACTTACCACTTCGATGACAAGCTTCGAAGGCATGAAGAATATATTGAACCCATACTCGCCCCCGACTGTGGGTTCCGACACAAACAAACAAGAAAAGAAAAATACCTGTTACTTAAGAGGAGTTAATAAAAAGGCCCTCAACCATAGGGCACTAGCTGCAAATAAATTATAAACAAAAAGCCACAGAAAAGCAAACGCTTATCATGCACCCATCATGCAGCAAAATTCGTTGTCATCGAAGTGTAGTCTGAGACGGTCGTTTCATCATTGTTATGAATCCTCTGCCAGACTTACCACTTCGATGACAAGCTTCGAAGGCATGAAGAATATGTGGAACCCATACTCGCCCCCGACTGTGGGTTCCGACATAAACAAACAAGAAAAGAAAAATACCTGTTACTTAACAGGAGTTAATAAAAAGGCCCTAAACTTTGGGACACAAGTGGCGAATAAATTACAAACAGAAAGCCCAACAAAGTAAAAGGTTTTAAAGAAACAAAGCTTAACGTGCAGATGAAAATGTTAAAAGAAAAGGGGAATTACCTATATGCACACAATGAAATAAAACAAAAAACAAAAGTCATGCCAAGAAATTGTCAAATAAGTGGAATTTGAGAAGGTTTTTGTAAAACATTTTACCAGTGCTTAATGTTATATGTCTTTTAAGTCCTATAGGAATATAATAAACAATTTCTGTTGGACTATAAGGATAGTGAACTAATGGCGTACATCTAAATTCAACAAATTAGAGTAGCTAAATCAAGGAACTTACAAAAATGAAAATGTGTATTCCATATAATATCAGCTTTTGAGAGGATGTACTATTGACGTACAGAAGAAAGAAAAGGGATTAACATGGCATTAGTTCTAATTTGGTAACATAGTTCATGAATAAGAAACATTTATGGAGATTTACTATTCAGCAACGAAGCAAAATTAACTAACCATGAGAAAATTAAGACACTCCGATTACGACTAACTTGTAAGTGGGAGATTAAAGATTTTCATACAATAGATAAAGGTTTTCACTTATAACATGCATATAAGTGATGACTTTTTTCTTTCATGAATTTCCTCCTTCATTTTTCTTCTTTAACCTCTATTTTGATTAACAGTGCCTCTTTTGAACATTTCATCTCAATTAATTCATCTATCAATATCAATGTTTGTATCTCATTATCCTATCGTTTAATAAACATTTGAAAAAGCTTTTCGAAACAATAAGCAGTAATACTTTTTTTGCAGACATAATCTGTTAATACATTTAAAACAATGTTTCGTCTATTATGACTGTTATTCAGGATTTCCCATGCCAAAACATTACATAATTTTAAAGATGACATCTCTGATGGATTCGTACATTCTCTGCTTATTAAATATCTGTTAGAGTTATTTGTTTTTAAAATACGCTGTGTTATCCTCTCTCTTCTCTCTCTCTTTCTTTATTCAGTACTTCTTTATTACGGCATTTAGAGATATGCAAGAGTTTGGATTGGAATTCTGAGTTTGATGTAGTCTTTGTTTACTTATTCTTCCGAAGGTTGAGAAATTTCTCTCGAGTAGGGATCGTCATTAGGCTTCCCTTATATTCTAGTTCCTTTGATGTTCTACGGAAGCAACACGGGAAGCTATATCTTCCGTTACTGATGAATATCTAAGAGCTAGTATAACAGTTGGTTAGTTTCTTATCAAATTTCATATTGAAGTGGAAAATAAAGAAAAAATTCTATTACCATTCAGCATTCTATTTGTCTAACTATATAAGTGAACTCAAGCTGAAGAGACTTAATAAGGTCGAAACAGCTATCTTCAAGAAATTATAATTAACGAAAACGGAATCAAAACTAATAAATAACTTACATATTTCTTTTATTTAAGCCTTATCTACTAGGCTTTTTTTTAACTTTTAATTTTAGAATTGATTATTTTAATTATCAATGTAACCTGAATTACTTTCATTTTTTTACTTTTTTTTTTGAATAGTGTAAATTTTAATTTGATATGTTAAAAAAATTAACTGAGCATTTTTTTTTATAATGCTTGTCTTCCTTTACTAGTTAGTTAGCCAGTCTGTAATTTATAGGTTTGCCCTACTTCTAATAGTGATGTTTTGGTGATTTTTTATAACCCTGAAACTGGTGTATATGAATAATTCCGACTGACATATTTACTAAAAAACAGTCCATTTGTATAACCAGAGGCATTGCATCTAACATATGTTATTTTATTTTCAGCCTGCATCTTGGCCGTAGACAGCCAGGACAGGTTGAAGGTAAGTTACTATTTATTTTCCTTTTATTTGGTTAATTATTTTTGAATCTTTGAAAAACAAAAGACCTAATTCCCAGAAGAAGATGATTTTAGGAAACTCGTTTGTAGAAATGAATGAAAAAGCTATAAAAAAATTGATCATCCAATATCAATTAAAAATTATTAGATTAATAGAACACTTAAATGACAATCAAACTTT
The DNA here is from genome assembly GCA_023159025.1 of Thereuonema tuberculata. Taxonomy (NCBI): domain Eukaryota; kingdom Metazoa; phylum Arthropoda; class Chilopoda; order Scutigeromorpha; family Scutigeridae; genus Thereuonema; species Thereuonema tuberculata. The sequence goes on from JAFIDM010009631.1 coordinate 238,969,045, forward strand.
TAATTTTAATTTAATCAGTTGACTTAATCGAGACAATTACGTTATGATCAATAGATTATTAACTTGATATTAATACAGTAATATGGTATTTACTCAAATTAACTTCAATCAAATTTTATAATTTCAATGTCAAATTAACTTTTTAAAAAAGTAAAAAAATTAAACAGCTGAATTTAGAAATTAGCTATTAATTTTAAAAAAATTTTAAAATTTTTAAAAAAAAAAAAAAAAATACGACAGATTAAGATGAAGAATGTTATTTTTTTTAATCGTTACATGTAATTTTGTAAAACTTATTATTAATATAAAGAATCTTTAATTAGTGATTAGTTTTTTAATTGTTACATGTAATTTTGTAAAGCTTATTATTAATATAAAGAATCTTTAATTAGTGAATTCATGATATTTCAGTGATTTTAAATTCCTTAATTTTTTAATGACAATTTATTTTTTCTTTCAAAAATATTTAGAATTTTTGATGATCATATTTAGAATTTATTCTAACATTTCTTATTCTAATATTTCTTTAAATTTATAACAAAGAATCTGAAATACATAAATTAGTAAGTTAATGGAATTAAGACAACTTTAAAAAAAAATAATGTTTTGGTTTTAAAATAAATTCAAAAACAATGTTTTTATTTTAAATTGAATTCAATGATCCAATTCATAAATTAGATTTTATTGAGAGATTCCTGTAGGAAATAATGTATAGAAACTTCCCCATCGAAATAGAAAGCTACTTAAAGGTAAATGTTTTTATTTTTTAATGCGAAAGTAATAGTGGGTCTATTATCTTTCCTTCATGGGTAGGTTACTTTCGGTTATGGGAATCTCATTGTCTTTATGCTCCCGTCAGCGTTTCATGTTAACAAGCCGCTAATGATGGATTGTTCTGAGCTGATAAGTAAAACAAATGTGTCCATTCACTTAATCCAGCTTTTCTTCTTTAGCGGCAAGAAGACCCGCCTCCACCGATGAGATTAGAAGATGTTATCCCTGGGATTCCAAATCAGGATTATCCAACATTGAATGATGTTCCCTCGATATCTTTTCGATGTTCGGATCAGCAGTGGCCAGGATACTATGCAGATGTAGACACAAGATGTCAGGTACGAAGCGTTTACTGTTACAATCCTTTGTACGACTACTTCGGGATTGTAATCCTTCATCAGCCAAGTTTAATTAACACACAACAGAATTTCTTAATCTATTATGAACCACGCTATCCTTTAAAGTTGTGATAGTATCTAAGAATCCTCTTGTAAACATCTTCGAAAAATAAAGTGAAGGGGAGGGGAAGTGCTTTATTCATCCAACCATAAATAAAAATAATGAATTTCATGAACCCACACCGGCTTCCCCAAAGATTCACGAATCCTAAGTTAAGAAGCAATGTATAAAATATTTCTTAATTTCGAAAAAAAAATATGAAATATCAGACAAAAGACAATTCCAGGTTAAGGTCTTTTTGAGTATTTTATTTATTTATTTTTTTATTTATTTATTTATTTATTTATTTATTTCTAAAAGCAGTAATTCATTTTTGCAGTCTGCGTCCCATTCCTAAGTTATACTGAAATTAATTAGTTTAACAATTAATTTAACTTATTAGTTTAAGATTTTTTTATCATCTTTAAAACTAACGATCCAACTAACTAATATAATATTTTGTTAACAGCATTGGCTAATAGGTTAATGTTTATTTTGTTTACAAGTCATATAATAACAAAATAGGATTCTAGGTTAAACAATGCACGTGCTCTACGATTCATTACTGCTAACAGCAATAATTTGAGTTTGAAAATTTATTTATTTATTTTTGTTTTATTTATGTGAGTCTTCTAGATAGATCAACACAAGTTAAATATCAAGTTGATTTCTTTTCTATCTAATATTAAGTTTATTATTAATAACAAAAGTAAGTTAATTAAAAAAAATTACATTATAAAAATAAATGAAAACTCAAACTCTTCGAATTTCAACAAATATGATATTCAACTTTCTGTAAAGTTTTGTGATAGAATTGATCTTACAACTGGAAATAAATCACTAACATTTATATTAACGATACAGCAAACACTAACAATAAATTATATTAGTTAAAAAGAACAGAAAAAAAATTCTTCATGATAAATAAAAAAAAAAATAAAAAATGGAGGAATTTTTATTTTCAGCATAGAATTTGAGAATAGTGATAAGATTACAAAATTTAATTTTTGTATATTATACAAACTGTAATGAGGGAGGGGTTATGATTTCCTTTATTGTAAATATAACATAATTAAGATTTTAGAATATATTTTTAATATCAAATTTTTTATATTACTAAATATAATTTTCTTTATTATTTTATTTAATATTTTTTACACTGATGGACGATAACACACATGACAAGATAAAAATGTAATTTTATCGTCCATCAGTGTAAAATTAAGTCTACACATGTTAAACTCTTGCCATATTTAACATTTTTTACTACAGAAGGAATAAATTGTTAAAATATATGCTAAACTATTTATTTTATTTCTTTTTACTTTTTTTTTTAACATAAAAGAATTATAATAATGCTGAAAGAATACCAGAGCTTGTTGAAAAGCTGTGGAAGAAAGTACTATAAAAACTAGTTTTTTTTCTTTCTCTTCTTCTTTTTTATATTGACACGTTAGAGAGTAAATGACGTATATTTCAAATGTCACAAACTATTTAATATTCAACGTCAGGATCTCCGATTTAGATCACAGACAAGATAAAGTTCCTGTTTTTTGAAAGGTGTAATGGTTAGAGCAGTGATATTTTCTCTCTCTCTCTCTACATAATCACTTTTATTATTTTTTTGTTGTTGATGTTGAGGAGAAAAGTGTCGTGTGGCGTCGCGGTCTATAATTAAGAAGAAGATGAGAGAGAGGTTCCGTGAACCGGCCGAGTTTCTCTGCGTTGCAGAGTAGGGTCAAGAAACAAAGTGGTGAGTGGGTCACTGAGACCAGGGTCAGGAAGTAGGTCATTCTACAAGAAGATCATCTCCTCTCTTGCCTCAGGCCTGTCGGCGGATGAGACACAGATAGGAGCGCCAGTGCACTAACCTGAAATGCGTTGGTGGCTACGTCAGAGATCAAAGGACCCGTTGAAGAAAAAAAAAAGTTAATGGCATTTTATAACTTCATTGCAAATGATTTTTTGTGACTCTGAAAATGTAAATGAATGAGCCTGGTGTGAATTTATAGTTTTCACCGCTTAGGATAATGGCATAAAGACAACCTTTGCCAACTCTGAATAAGCCAACAGCATAGAGCATATATCTACATAATAAAATATGTTTATGTTCTTTTCATGCAAAAGCTCTTCTTTTTATAAAGAATTATTTCAAGTATTTATGTAAACTACTTTTTTGACATTCTTTCTTTTTTATTTATTTTTAAGTAGCTTCAGGTACACTATAAGCATATATAAAGACCTAATTATATAATACCTGTCTATCTGTCTTCACCAAAGCAGAATGTAAATAAGAAAAAGTTAAAACTATATACACGATCTTTAGTAAACATTATACGTAAAAAGTCACATTTATTTTTTTCAATTACCGGTACTAAAAACTACAGATTATACTTATTGCATAGTTATGGAGTAAGAAAGGTAAATAATAATAATAATAGTAATAATAATAATAGTAATAATAATAATAATAATAATAATAATAATAATAAGTTATATCGGCGACTGGAATTTTCCCAGTAAACACAATCAGACAACTGGAATTTCTAGAAGCAAGACATGTAGCAAAGGAAATGCAGAAATCTGTAATCCTAGACTCGTGTCACATTGTCCGAAGATTCCTTAGTTTGGAATAACTTGGGTGCACTTGACAACTGTCCGTGCATTCATTGATATCCATTAGAATTAAATGAGAAAAGAGAAAAGAAGTTGTATAATAATAATAATAATAATAATAATAATTAAAAAACTCTTCATTAAGCTTGAAATTAAAAACAAAATTCTTCGTGGGTTTTCAATTATATTTAAATTTAATAATACTGTTAATTAAAGAAATCATTAAAAAAAAACAATTAGATCTGCATTTTTTTTTAAATCAATAGTCAATTAGGATCAGGATCAGGAAAAATATGAATCAGAATGAAATTAAGATTTAAAAGAATAAAAAAACTAAAGAGAAAAAAAAAATAAAAAAAAATATAAATAAATAAATAAATAAATAAATAAATAAATAAATAAATAAATAAAAGGATATATATACATTCATCCTTTTTTTTTAAATATAACAATCGCTAAGAAACATAATGACAAATTATTTATTAAGAATTATTTATTAATGTGTATTTTCTAATAAATATTTATAATTTTTTTAAGTAAGTTATTTGTCAATATTTTTAAGTAAGTGTAGTGTTTTGTTTTTCTTTGTTTTTTTTTGTTATTTTTTTTTTTTTAAGTGATCAAATGTTATGAACTGCTGAATTTGTTTAATTTGTTTAAAAATATGTTTGAAAAGTATTTATGAATAGGCTTTAGAAATTTATTACGTAAGAAAAGTAGAACTTGTTTTCAATGTATTTTAGATTCTTCTAAAACTTTTGAAGAAATTTACTCACAATTACACACTCTCCAACCATTATAGGAAATTCAAAAGTTTTGCGTGATCAAATAAATATCGTGAAATGTTCAAGATCTTATCAGGTATATCATCTTGATGCTGTGTGTTTGAGATTCGCGTGGTAAAAAGGTTATTGAAGTTAAGCCTAATAATGGTGTGATACAGGTTAGCCCGTCGTCGACTGCCCGATTAATGTTTGCCAGTTCATTGACACAGTAAATTTCTTCATTGGTATTTTTTTATTTTTTGTTATTGAAGATGAGCTACTGGCTAATGTAGTTAGATCGCATTGTGATGTCTTCATTGATTTATCGTTTCGCAGTTGCTCTTTGAAAGAAGAAAGTAAAAAAATATAAATTCTTATGAAGCAGTATTGGAAAAACATCAATGTATACAAATAAAAAAATAAAAATAAAAATAAAAATTATAATTTTTATTTTCTCAAAAAATATTCTGCTTAAAATTTTAACTTAATTTTTTTTAGAAAAATGTTTGTAATTAAAAATAAAAATTAAGAATTTTACATAATTTTTATTTTTTATGACGAACATTTTCTAAAAAAAGTTTACATTAAGTTAAAATTTTAAACAGAATATTTTTTTGAAAAATAAAAATTATAATTTTTATTTTAATTTTTTGGATAATAAAAAAATTGTTTAATGTTTTGTTTTTAAATAAAAAAGCAAAATAATTTGAATTTTATTTATTTATTTATTTAATCTTAAATATTACTGTTATTCGTCTAGATTCTGTTCTTCTCAATCTTATTTATTATTATTATTTATTTATTATCTTCAATTTCTATTTCTTTTATGTTTTCCTGAGATTTTCTTATTCTGTCAATTTCTTAGCAAAAATCTTTCTTACATTCTACCTATCTCTATCTTCTAGTGAATTTTATTTCTATTAATTAAGAACATTAGTTAGAACAAAATTCATAGATGTCGTAATAAAAAAAGTTTTAAGTTTTTTCTTTTTTTTTTTTTAATGAATTTTTTTAGGAGCTTTATTCTTTATTTTTAAGCTTTCTTTTGGCTTTTCTTAATTGTAATCTATAATATCAGTGATAATAGTAAATTCCGTTTCGACTCTTTAGGTGAAACAGAATTTTTTTAAAATTTTGATTAAAAGATTTGATATTAAAAATCACATTTTTTTTTTTTTTTTACAAAGACTTTTATGATTAAAGGATTTCCGCAAATAATATCTTTGTTTTTCATTTTATCTCTTTCTTTAGTAATTGCTAATTTTTTTAGCGAATTAGTTACATTTTTTTCCCTTTCCTTGAATATAAACTAAAGTTAAAATAAATGTTACATTTGTAATAATTAATATTTTTTACTAAAACGCTAAACATTACTTTCTAAACTCTCCATCATTTTTGATAGGTAGATTTATAAAAATTTGATTTAATAAATGTATTTGTTTTTTGCTTTCTTAGGTATTTCATATTTGCCAGTTTAATGGAAGACAAGATAGTTTCCTGTGTCCAAATGGTTCCATTTTTGACCAACGGTACTTTGTCTGTGTTTGGTGGTTCAATGCTAACTGTAATGATGCCTCACGTTTCTATAACTTGAATGCTCAATTGTTCAGTGATTTGATGCTGGAATTCCAGCAAAAGGACGGAACTTCTGATATTGAATTGATTGGTGCTGGCACTGCACAAGGAAGCAGTTCATTCCGAGAAACTCATAACGATATTGGATCTGTTAACCAAAACACCGTAAGTTGGAATAAAAATCAGAAGGATTCATTCCAAGACTCGGGGCATAATTGGTCTCCGAGTGAGCAGACCAACAACCAAGGATTTGCAGATTCCAGCCAGAACTGGTCACCAAGTGGACAAGCTAATGAACAGGTTTTTGCACAGACAAATTCAGACGGATCATCTCAACCCAGACAATTTTCACAGCAGCAATACGGAGAAGAAGTTGATTCCGGTGTTTCTCAGTCTTGGGAATCTGGATCCTCAGCGCCTACAACTGAATCTGCACCTTTCGAAGTCATATTTTCAGCGAACCCTCTTCAGTCGGAAGTATCCCAGTGGAATCAGCCACAGCCTGCAGTTAATGATCAAACCGATCTGTGGACTCCAGGACGTCCTCGTATTCCTCCAGCTTCTCTTCCACCTCCATCTACCCCGCAACCGCCATCACAGTCCTGGGAAAATTCAGTTTCCAGTGGGCTAAATTATGGTGACCGAAATTCTCCCCTTCCTCCACCAATCCGAAAACCAGTTCCAATTCCTCCTTCTCCATCAAAACCTTCACGTCCCCAATATGGCGAAGAGGAAGAAGCTTTCCAGCAACCACCTGCAGAATTTCATGTCTCCTCCACTCCTCTTCCTCCAGCAGAAGAATATTTCGTTCCAGCAGAGCCTCAACAACCGAATCCTGGAAATTTCCAAGAACCAGCTCCTATAAACAACTTTAATTCTGAAGTATCAGAGTACGGAAACAACAATGAACAAGAATTTACTTCTCATGTGGTGGATATTCCTCCACCTCCTCCTCCTCCCGCTAATGTGTTGGATCCACAACCAGGTTATGAAGAACCTCAATCATTTTCTGAGATAGACAATAACAACCAACAAAACAGAATTCAATATGGACAAGACGATTACGACACTGGAGTAGTTTCAATCTCCGTAACTGACAATCCAAATGATGTTAAGATAAGTTATTCTCCAGATTTCCAGGATAATTCAAGACCTCCACCACCACAATCTCCATTACCAACTATACCTGTTGGAAGACCCATATCTTCTGAGTCCTTCGGCCCATTTCAACAACAACCTTCCCCTCCTGAAACTTACTATCCACCTGCATCGGAGCAATCGCCGGAGCAATTTATCCCTTCAGTTGATGAAATTCCTGAAGACGAAATCTCTTATCAGCCAGTGTCACGCCCAAGACCTGTTGCACAGCCCAAACCTTCAGTGAGCCCTGTATATCAATCAACACCTGCTCCTGTAGATTATAATCCACCATCTCCGACAGTGGCACCTTTACCTATACCCAGACCTTCTCCTCGTCCTCCACCAGTCAGTTACAACCCAGTTCCAGCAGCACCTGCTCCTGCACCAATTCCGCGTCCATCTCCAGCTCCCCCACAACCCCTTTTTGTGGAGGAGACCTTTAGACCCTCCCAGCCCTCAAGACCAGTTCCTCTTTCTCCAGACGAAGAAACTGAAAATTCCTATCAACCCAATCAAAGACGACCTTCTTCACAACAGGGATTTATTTCTTCAACTCCTAGGTCACAAGTCTTTTCTACAAACCCTAGACCACAAGTATTTTCTACAACCCCCAGACCTCAAGTATTTTCCTCAACTCCAAGTCCACAAGTATTTTCAACCCCTAGACCTCAAGTGTATTCAACATCCAGATCCCAAGAATATTCTTCAACTAATAGACCACCTCCCCCACCTCCTAAGTTAATAGCCTCTCAGGCTCCACCCAAATCTATTTCTTTGCAAAAGAAATCGAAAAAATTTGAAGACGGATTCTTAGTTTTAATTCCTATGGATAATGGTGCTATGGTCCTACCTTCACCTAATTTTCCGTTACCAAAACCTGAATATTTAACTATACAGAAGCAAAAATCAAAAACACAGTCAGTTGTATCTCCTCAGCCAGTGTATGTTCCTTCATCCTCTCCAGTACCAGAATCTTTTGTAAGTTCAACACCGTTTGTTAGCACACCCCCTCCTCCACCTCAGCCACTGACTGCACAGCCACCTTCGTATAATGAAGAAATTGCCGATATCAATCCTCCACCTGAAGAGATTCCAGTGACTGTAAGACCTGTCTTCCGCCCAACATCCATTCCATCATCTGCATCAACGGGCTACGCTGCTGAAGCTTCATCCCAAAGTAATATCGCTGTTGGAGGAACAGATCAATCTGTGTCATCTGCTACAGAGCTTGATGGAATTCCGCTTTCTCATATTAAAACGCTGCCTGAAATTGAATTTGCTTTACCAAATGCAGATGAAGATTTAGGCTCTAATTTTGATATTGGAGAGTTACCTCCCCCACCGAAATTCCTCACTACAACTGATAGCAGTAAAGGCAGAGGAAAAAATGTCTTGAACGTCATTCGTTTGCATAGCAATGGACCTGTAGAACTAATTGCCAATGGTCAACAGCTTGTCATACCACCAGTCAGCCCCGAAGATAATAAAAATCGCCCATTGAAAGGAGTTAGTCCTCAACAAACTCACTTCCTCAATGTGAATTCAGCTCTAGCCCAGATTTCTAATGATGATGGCAACTTTAGAGAACCACATAACAACGGAAACTTTCAACTTCAAGGCACTTCCTTTACACAGAATTTAGTTAAACCAAATGGTTTACAACAACAGAATTTCGTGAATCAAAATCTGCAGCAAAATGGAATTCAAAATAATCAGAATAATAATCAGAATCAAAATAATAACAATTTTGTTCAAAACGTTCCTTTACAAAATAACCAATTTAATCAACCAATTCATAACAACCAAGTAAATAACCAGCACAATAACCAACTGCAAAATAATAACTTCCAAAACAACGCAGTTAATAATGGGCAATTTGTCAATAGGCCTAATCTTCAAGGAGCAAACGGTCCTCAACAATTTCAAAATAATCAAATCAATAATCAACAGTTCGGCCCAAGACCAAATCAACAATTGATGGCTCAAAATGGACAGAATTTTAACGAAGGACAATTTAATAGACCTGCGCAACCAACAAACCACAACAATGCGATGGGTGGACAAAATAATCAAAATATAAATTTATTACATAATTCTCAAGGTATTGACAATAATTTCAATTTACCTCCAGGTGTTAAAGTAAATCTTCCTCAAAATAATAACTTTGCTTCTCCATCAGGAAATAGTCAATTGAATAATCCTAACCAGTTTCGAAATGTCAATCCAATTAATCAACCTACAAACAACGTAGAAAATTTCCAGCTTCTGAATAACCAAAATCGACCTAATAATGCTGGAACTTTCCGTCCTTTGAACAATCAGAATAATTTGCAACAAAATAACTTCCAACCCCTAAATAACGAGATAATTAGACCAAACCAGAATCATCAACCAATGGGGCAATTTCAAAACAATCAACCGGTCAGACAAAATAATAATAATCAGCAACAAAACAATTTGAAACCAAATTTACAAGCTAATAATGAAATCCAACGGCCTATACATGATACAAACAATAATCAGAACGGAAATGGCTTTAGAAACAAACCGCCGATGAGCATTGAACTTAAAAAACAACTTGAAAATCAACGCCAACGTGAACTCATGAAGCAACATTTTCTGGAACAGCAGAGGTTACAGATGCAGAAGGATAATCAACCAAATCAACAGCAATTTCAAAACCAACAGAACCAGAGACCTACGACTGAAATGTTGAGAAGCGTTTTCCCGCCCAATGCACTTCCTCGACCACCGACAAACAATCAACATTCATTTAATAACAATCAACGCCCGTTCAACAACAACAACAATCAAAATCAATTAAACAACAATCAGCATTCATTTAATAACAATCAACTCCCGTTCAAAAACAACAATCAAAATCAAAATCAATTAAACAACAATCAGCATTCATTTAATAACAATCAACGCCCGTTCAACAACAACAATAATCAAAATCAAAATCAATTAAACAACAATCAGCATTCCTTCAACAATAATCAACGCCCGTTTAATAATAATCAACTTTCATTCAACAACAACCAAAACCAATTACACCACAATCAAAATTCTTTCAACAACAATCAACGTCCATTTAACAACAATCAACTTCCATTCAACAACAATCAACAGATGATGAATAATTTTCAACAAAACTTCCGAAATCAAGGTACGAATTTCATTCAACCAAATATGGTATTTCGACCTAATCAACAAGTATTTCGGCAAATATCTCAAGGAACCAATCAAAACGCTCAATTTAATTTCAATCACAACAATAATAACTTTAATAATAATAACAACTTTAACAACAACAATAACAACTTTAACAATAATAATAACAACTTTAATAATTTTAATAATAACTTTAACCGGAATAATTTCAACAATCTCCATCAAAATAACATGTTTAATAGGCCAAACTTTCAACAGAATAATCAATTTAACAGACCAAATATCCAACAGAATAACCAATTTAATAAACCAAACATGCAGAACATTATTCACACCAACATGTTTCGTAACATGTTACCAAGCGAACAACAGAAACCACACACAACCCTCAGTTCCATCAGCGCAGAACAGCTCAGAGTTAACATGCGCAAGAACCAGAGAACCCAGCAAATGACCACAGACATCTTCTCCACAATCCCTGTTTTCCTGAACCCCAACTTCCAGCAAAGTCCCATTGGTAGAATGGCGTCCCCATCTCTGGGAAGGATGAGCACCCCGCAATTCCCGTTCTTTTACCGCATCGTCCGGCCTCACGAGCCAGTTATCATTCGACTTCCGACACATCCTCACTTATCACCCAGACTTGAAGTTCCCTCCCAAGATTCAAAGGTCAACAAGCGGCCGATGAAGACTCCTGAACCGCCTCCGTCCTCCTTCGAAGACGATGACGAGGATTGAAAAGTGCAAATAGATGTAAGCACAACATATCATTGTAAATAATTTATAACAAATGATCGCTTCCTGGCGATAGGCGATCGATTATATGAACTTATAAACAGTACAAGTGAGACAATATTTTATCTCCGAAGGACTTACGCACATAGCCAGTTGATGAAATTAAGTGTTGTTTTAATACTAATCTAACATTGCTCAGTTTTCCTGTACAGATTAGCTCTGAAGTTATAAGAGAGCTTGTGTTTTTTCATTTTAATATTACTTCCATTTCGTCAGACAATTAGGGGCCATTCAAGTATTACGTAAGCATATTTTTAGTCATTTTAGCCCCCCCCCCCTTGTAAGAAAAAAATAAGCATATGCCCAACCCCTCCCCTCTTGTGCTAGATAAGATTTGCCAAATCATTAACAGTAAATATCACTGGAATATTGAAATACACATGAAATACTGAGAGAAAAAAATGTTTGTCTATCTTACGTAAGCATTGCTCTGATCCCCCCCCCCCAACTCCCTTGAATGCTTACGTAATACTTGAACAGCCCCTTAACAATAAAAGACATGGATTCTTAACAAGACATTGTTTCATTTTACTACCAGAAGACCAAGCACACAACCTTATCAGAACTCTAGGATTGTGTTTGACTGCTACATCAATGTTCGGATGTTCCATGCGCAAGGAATTGTGGTATTCGTCGAAAATGAAAACTGTCGTGCAGCACGCGAAGCTTAAGGAAAGCAAGAAAGGAAAACTGCCTGCATATGTAAATGACTTAACTTTAGAGCAATGAGCTTTTATTACTGATTATCTAATACTTACATAAACATAATAAAAAGACAACTTTAAATTACTTAATATAGTATATTCTTGAATAAAAAAAGACAAACATTTTGTAAAAAGACAAAGATTATAGATTAATCTTTTTTGTAATTTTAAATTAAAATATATATATATATATAAGGTTTATGTATTTCTAGCCAAAAGAATTAGTAAGATTGAAATGTAACATAATCTTCTTTTAGTTTTTATGTGATACATTTATAAGCCCATAATTTACTTTCCAGAACAGATATTATTGCAAATAAAAAGATCTATAAAATAGTTTAAAAAATTAAATTTAAAATTTATCTTTTTAGAATTTATCTAAAAAGATAAATTCTTAAAGTGATTAAAAAACATTAAATTTTACCAAAAAAAGGCGCCTCAAGCAATTCCAACTGGTATAATTTTGAAAATCTACTTTCAAAGTTGCCAAATGGTATTCGTTGTAGTACTAAAAATAAATTTCTGTTGAGAATATTGAAATTCATGTTAGCCTTATGATAAAATAAAAATGTTCGTATTAATGTTATTTTTTTTACAGTCCCAGTTAGAGTATTTGCATTATATATCCATCTATTTTTTGTAATCAATTCTGCAATTTATTAATAAATTGCTTCTTTATGTCCTGAAGAAAGATGAAATATAGACAGAAAATGAAGGAGTGTTTAATTTTTACAGAAGATTGTGGTGTATGAATTGTTAAAGAGTTGATAACAAATTTTTCCATACTGTAATACCTCACCAGATCGATTAATGATCGTGAAATACTTTGTACATATTTTTCTATGTTTTACAATAATAAAATTATTTATAAAACCTTGTCAGTGTGATATGATTTTCCAGTAACAATAAGAAAATTCGCAGATATCAAAATTAATGTTAAATGGAGGTACTACTAATTAACCACTGTAAACCTAACATCTAAATTTAATTTGACATACACGAATACAATCCAACTCAAATATACCAAAAGCAAAAGTAGCATCAGAAACTAGTCGAAAAATGTTTCCATAATGATTTTCTATGAAATAATCTCAGATAAGCTGTGATAATCTTGGAATTAATCGGATATGGAAAATATAAAAATATCAAAAAAACGTCAAAATTCCAATAGGTAGATAGAAAGCTTAGTATAAAGGCCTATATGTTGAGAAATATGTATAGTCAAAACATTTGAAATTTTAATGCCTGATCTATGGAAAGAGCTGCTTTTTTAAATGTCATAGATTACATTGATCTACATTAATGCCTAGTAAAAGAGCAAAAAGCTAGAATTTAAAATTTAAATTTATCAATTTTACATTTACAATTTTAAATTTTTAATAGTTATCAATAATGGCTATCATCATATATCAAAATTTAAAATTTCTAATGCTAATTTTTTTTTCTCTAAATTAATAAAGTTGGAAACATAGATGCAGGCTATCGGATATAGGTACATTCACAATGTATCTGCGATTGTCATTCTGGATTTAAATTCACATGAAAAACATTTCATGTTGCTGAGAAGAAACCAGGTATTCGATAAGTGATTAAATTAAAAAAAAAAATGCATAAATGTTTGGTATTCTTTCTTGAATTCGAAATTTTATATTATTTTTATTTTACTTTTTTATTTTATATAAAGCTATATCTGAAAAGCAAAGATGTTTCACCTTTTCTTTTAATCAAAAAGTTGAACGATTTTAATTTAATTTAGATTTTGAGTATAAAGTTTTAGAAATTGCCTAAAAATGTAAACGAGAATTTACAGATATAGAACCTTGCAAAGATATTTCATAAGGATAAAGATGTAGATAAGTAAAATGAAGATACTTTAGCTTTTGTGAACAAATTATCCCTAAAAAAAATTTAAGAAAAAAAAAGCAATAAATAAAAAACACTGCTAATTCACTTATGTTTACATTGTTGATCCTTACCTACTTTTTTTTTACCAAAATCAAGAAAGACCTTCCTTTAATACCCTAAACCTACTTCTAAAATTTCGTAGGATATACAGTTTTAGGCTATCGTGAGCACAGACAACGGTATGTCAAATTACATCTTATCACTTAAAACCCTTTTTTTCTTATTGACACATTAAAAACGCTAAAGACCAAAAGTATAAAGCAAAAATAAAGAGAGTAGTGTTGTACTGTAGCTTCTTTAATTCTTTTTTTCCCCACCAGGTACTGCCCTTTAACATTTTTCTTGTACATTGATTAATGGAATTTTTTTTTATTGTTATTAAAGATAATCAAAAATAAAGGAAATTAAAATTTCCTTACTTAATTTAGATTAGTAATAATACGTAAAATAATAATAATTTCAATTATTTTGATTGAGATTGTATCATATTGGCATTACATAGCGACACATATTTCGAAACTCGAAATTTATCATAGGTGGAAACAACAAATATTCTTAGAATCACCTACTTAATAGTGTCAAACAAAACAGATTCTAAATAACAATGGGCGAGACCAAATTATTCACAAGTGACATCCTGGAACAGCTGTTTCACGCTCGTTGGCGATCATCATCCAGGAGTAGTCACTGTAAATAACAAGGTCTCGCACTGAGGCTGGTAAGAATGATACATCGGAAGCGCAGTGGTGCCTCAA
>JAFIDM010009631.1:238991822-239007092 GCA_023159025.1 Thereuonema tuberculata
TTTATTTATTTATTTATTTATTTATTTATTTATTTATTTATTTATTTATTTGTTTATTTATTTTTTGTGTGTGTATGATAATATTTTGGGTTCTTAATGTCAGTGCAGTGGCCAGATAATGTTGGGACAAGTAAATTGAGAGAAATCCCATAAAAAAAGGTTAAAGCTGTATCACTACAGCCATGCAGGCCCTTTGATGCGCGGGAGCTTCCCCATACGAAGGAAATCAAGTGTTACTCCAAGGCTCATGTAGTAAAAAAGGGCCCGAGTATTAGGTAATATTTTGAACAGTAAATACATGTACAGATTATCATAGTTATAGGTTCAGTGGTATAGGCTGGAAGAGCCTGGTTTACAAGAAGTAAAGTAAGGATTTATATCTTATTTTAGTTAAGATTTTAACTGAACATTTAAACTTGTTTTTTCGAAAATTCAGTGATAGTAACTTTAAATACTGTTCATGAATTGATAGAATCATTATTAAATGTGAGTATTTACATATGTATCATCATCATCATCTTTTTCAACCATTTTCACGCCACTGCATGATGAGTTCTCCAGTTTTTTCTGTCGAAAGCTGTTTTCTTCCATTGAATCCAACAAAACTTGGTTAATTTCATCCACCCATCTATCTTGTGGACACTTTCTTGGTCTCCTTTCATTCCTCGGAATCCAGTTTCGAATTTCTGTTGATAATCTATTATTATTTCGT
This sequence comes from Thereuonema tuberculata, assembly GCA_023159025.1. NCBI lineage: Eukaryota > Metazoa > Arthropoda > Chilopoda > Scutigeromorpha > Scutigeridae > Thereuonema > Thereuonema tuberculata. Next base: position 238,992,535 of record JAFIDM010009631.1, read on the forward strand.
CTTGCTACATGGCCAGTCCAATTCCACTTGAGCTTCTTTATACTGATAAAAATAACAGACAATGATCTGTTCTCGCACCCACATATTTCGTTTGGGGTCTGGTCGCTTGATTCCTAACATGCATTTTTCTTTGTGTTGTCTGCAGTCTCTTGAATTGCTTTCCTGTCAACGTCCATATCTCCACTCCATATATTAGGACTGGTAACATACATTGGTTGAAAACTTTTCTCTTTAAGTACTGTGGCATTGCTCCTTTCAATATTGCAGTATATTGCCAAAGGCATTCCATGTGACTTTGATTCTTCAATTAATTTCCAGCCTAACGCTTCCATTCATACTAATTTGTTGTCCAAGATCTACATAGCTGCTAACTTCCTCTAATTCAGAATTACCAATTTTTATTGGTTGCCTATTAATAAATTCATTAAACATAATCTTTATTTTCTGAGAATTTAGCTTTGATCCAATTTTAAGTTTTCATTAGCGAATTCTTGTATTATCAATTGCAATTTCTTTAGTATCTTTACCTATGACAACTATATCATCTGCAAACTGAAGATGGCTTAAATAGTCACCATTAATATTGATGTCTCTTTTGGGAAACAGTCTACTTTTTTGAACACTTCCTGAAATACTACTGTAAATAGTTTATCTCACTGTCTGACACCTTTTTCTTTCCAAATTCAATATAATTATAATACTGGCCTATGTATACAAAGGCTAGATGTATATAATAATTAATACTGGTAATTAGTATTAAGAATTATTAACATAAAAGATGTATTTTTTGGTAATTAGAATGATCTTGATTTCGTCGCATAATTGAAAATAAATTAATCAGAGCAGAATAAACTAGAGCACATTTCCGAATCAACTATTATTGGTGATTAAAACTGTTTAAGTGACTGAGTGAGCATAATGAGCATAGACCAGAGAGCTGCACGCAACGAAACCAGGGATTACATTAAGAAATATTTTTAATAATTGCATGGAAATCTGAAGATTTTGGAATTTAAAAGAATGTACATGGAATCATTTTAAAACTATGAAAATTTATTATTATTTAACTGTTACACAAATATGCAGCACAGCACTACGCGATAAGCAACAAGTTATTCGGTCATTCATGAAGGAATTTGACATCAGTAAATTAAAAAAAAAAGTTATTGTCACAAGTAAAGCGTTGACAATGTCTTTATCTTTCTTTGTATTTACAAGAACCAGACTTCAGCAGAATTTCTTTTATGAAAGCCAGATTCCTTCATGCTTTCAAATTAGGAAGGTGGGGTGTTCGTGGTTTTCCGTTAACCACCCTCAACCATTAATATGCACGAATTTATTCTCAGACTGCCTCTCTACTTCCTGCCGTGAAATGTATATTCTTTGCCATGAATGACTCAATACCCAGTAACCCCTACCGCTTACCAAAAAGAAGAGAAGAAGAAGAAAAAAAAAAGGTTGAATAGGAGGAAAGTAGGAGGGAAAGCAATTAATATGCAGCACAGTTCATTAATACTAATTAGGCTGTGACCAACGGGACTTCCATAGCTGTGTGTTTATCCTATTGGCCTGAATGCTGGCCATTCCTGACACCCGTCCAACTTGTGGGTACGTCAACGACTTGCACGAGCCAGAAATTAAAGGAACCCTTCATGGGAATTTATACGGGTTTTAGTCGCTTCATTAGGCGGGAATTTATTGCTTCGTTCTATTAAAATACTTAAGGAAAAAAAAAAAAAAAAACCCGAAAAAAAAAATCGACCGAGTTTCCAACAATTAACTAAAGGGGATGCTATTGTAGTGGAGAAATATGTATTTTAAAAATATTGCTACTTTTTTATTTAATACTCTTTTAATACTTTTTTACTAATACTCTTTTTATATATGTTACTCATTACACTTTACTTACTGTATATATTGGAATGTTTTTGTATATTACTGATATTTAACTTAAGGAAATATCATATTAAAATGTCAAAGAAAACTCATTATTAGTATTTTAATATATGTATTTATTTTTTCTAAATAAATAGAAAATTGAATTTTTTCCATTTAAAATTTAAAAACTTTACATAACTGCAGAGGAATATTCGTGAGTTCTTATATTGTTTTATATCTAAAGATTTTGAATTATTCTCATTAATACAGGAAATATAAGGTTAATTTTTCAATATTCCTGGTCTTACCTAATTTCATTACATTACTCAGATTTTATCTTGGGAATAATCTTATTAGTGTTTCTGGTTCAGTTTAGAAAATATCAAATACGCCTGTTTAAAAATATTTGGAATGTCTGAAGATTTTGAAATTGTATGTGCGAAAAGAGAATGGAAGGATGCTGCTGATTTTTCACACGAGGTTCAAAATATTTACATTTTTTATTGTGAAAAAGGCGTTTTTTAATTGCGAAAAAATCTAGACGAATGCCTAGGCTTATGATTCCTAATTGGTCGCTCATTCTCAATAGACTGAGATAGGAAAGCCATTCCGACGCTCGCTCATGATCACCGCCTCTGATAATTGAAACTGAATTTTAAGACTTTGCGACTGAGTTACCTGGTCCTTAATGTCAGTAAACAATAAAAAAACTTTCCGAAATTCTGTTTCATCTTTATAAAGAAAAAGACATAAAAAAATATAATAATAGCAAAAATTTAGTTGAAACGCGATCAAAGATTTAAATTGCTTTCTTTCTTTCTTTCTTTCTTTTTAATTATTGGTTAATTAATTTCAATGACCCAATGGTACTATATGCTAGTTTGATTTATTTACTTTAACGAATTGCTTAAATAATTACAAGCAAAATTAAGCAAATATGATTTTTTTAATTTTTTTTTTTTTTTTTTTTTTTTTTTGTAACTCTGTTTTATATTTTTTCTTTCAACTTTGGACGAATTAACTTCGGTTATTCAATAACAAGTAAGATTATACTGAAATCAATTCAATGAATTTTGATGTGAAAGCCTTCCTTTACTGGATTCGTGTTAAGTCATTTCGCTTTCTGCATTATTGTTGGATGATAATTAACAGAACCGGAAGAAACTTGCCAGTCCCTCTTCCTTAGGACATTGGCCGCTTTTTGGTTTTCATAATATTCTGTTGCCAGTTTATGAATGAAAAAATAAAAACATATAGAAAAATCACAATTGAATAACATTACATATTTGCAAAATGCTAGTAATAATATGTAATGTTAATGATATTAACCTGATGATAATGATATTACTTTAAATGTAAGACAAATAATGTAAATATCTACAATTTACAGTAAGTTACTATGTTTTTGATTTAGCAGATGTACATTATTTAAAAAAGTTAAAAAGTAGGTTTAAGAGAGTCTTTTTTTCGGTAAATACTTATTTTTAATTAATACAATAAGTGTATCAATGAGATATTCTGATAAGAATACTCTACCTGTGTTCACATAAGCGTTGTAAAACAGGCATATCAACTGATCATTTAGTTCAACTGATAATTTAAGTATTTATAATGTGATGTTTAAATTGATTCATTAATTATTCATTACTATGCTTCCTGATAATGTTCAATACTGTCTAATCGTTATCGAAACTAGATGTTAAAAGGAAGAAACTAGTTAGTTTGCTTTGGGCATCTGATTAATACAAACCATTACGGAACTTAATAATTGACCCGTGATGGAGAAAAAAAATCAACGAGAATTCAGTTAACTATTTATTTCACGTAGATTAATTGATAGCAAAAAAAAACAAAAACATTAAAAAAAGGTACTTAATATCAATTGACTCAATAATTATTGATTAAAAACTCTATAATTAAAGGTATTAAAAAAATTACTCTTAAAAGTTATTTTTTAATATTTTTGGTTTATAGCTATTATACTTAACACTTATTGTTTATAATTTTTTAAAGTAAAAAAATATTAAAAAGTAAGTTTTTCAGAAATCTAGGTTATTTTTATTTATTTTATTTTAATTTTATTAAACAAATTAATGAAACTGTAAACTTATTTTTGAAGTTATTTATAAAAGTCATTTACTATCTATAATGAAGAAAACTCTTTATCTAAGAACACAATTGACACTTTACTTTGTATTTCTTTGGGGAGTGGTCCCGCTCTTGGGAGCAAGAGCCGGGATAGCTAGTAGATTCGCACCTCCTGAGCATGTTATCGGTGGAGTTTGGCTGGCTGATGAGCACTAATAAGTGCGAAACGGTCCGTCCCAGTCTCTTCACGATGACAGCTCGGGGTGCGAATCCTTTGCGTAAATTGTGCGTGTCAATTGTGTTCTTAGATAGTTCATTCCGCACGTTAAAGAAAGATTAAAAAACTCTTTATGTTATTGTCAACAAAGCGTTAAAAAGGCTACTATAAATAAATAAATAAATAACATCATGCAGATATTATATTACAAGTGTCAAATAAACATTTATCAAGTCATTTTAGTATTATTAAATAGACATTGTTATTTTATAAAGTCAGTCAATTTATAAACTAATCATTGCTAATTTGTAAAATATTTATCAAGTCATTTTAATATTACAAAACAAACATTGTAATTTGCAAAACTAGTAAATATTAATAAAACAAACAAAGATATTTCAAAAGGCATCCTCATTCAGTCATTTTGAATGAATCTGTAAGCATTAAAATTATAATTATTTTAATTATTAATCTTGCAGCTCTACAAAGTTTCGTTTCTTGTACTTTTACAATATTATTGTATAAAACAAAGGTTTTCATATTCTGCAAGACAAGATTCAATAAGAAAAAGAGGTCTTTTTTTTTCACAACTTAATTTGTTTAATTTGAGTAGGACAAATATTTCGAACTTCTTATCACTCCTCAGCAAAGCTACATTCAAAGTAACATTAAAAATGATTGTTTTAATAATGTTATTATTCAAAATAATACTAAAACATTATCATCTTTTCAAGTTAGATTCATAATAATTTTCTAATTCAATATTAATAATAATATATTGAATTCAAATAATGCTTAAATTATTATGATTTTTTTTATGTTATATTAAAAATTTTTAATTGAAAAAAACAAAAAATAACTATAATTTTCTTATTTTTTTTTTAGTAACAACAACATTATAATCTAATAATTCTAAAAATATTAGTATATTAATAGTTAATAATAATCTTATAATTCAAAGTAATAATAAAAACAATTCTATATTACCTCATTTCGATAATAAAAAGATTATGATTCAAATAATATTAAAAGGTATTTTATTATTATGTTAACAATGTCGTAATTTTAAAAATAACATCAAAAATATTAGGTTACTAAGTTTTGTTGATAATAATATTATGAATAAAATAATAACATAATTTTTATAAAAATATTTTTTGTGATTATGATATAGAAAAGAAATTAAGTTCACTTAATTCTTGAAACTAATTTAACTGCTTTTTTTGTAATAATAATTTCAGTGAAGGTTCAGCTGTGACCTTAATTTAGCTGTTCAATTTAAAAGTCACCATGAAATCAGAAAGTTATTATTATGACTATAATGGAGATGTAAGTAAAAAAAAAAAAAAATAATTCTAACAATATGAAAAGAAAAAAAAAAGTAATCTTATCGTGTGAGGGTTTCTTAAGAACGATGAGTAGGTGAAAAGCATAAAAAAGAGTCTTTGTGTGGGTGACTTTTTACTCTTTCATTGAAGTTCCTGACGTAATAGTTTATAAAAGAAGGACTGCAAATGGGTATCATTAAAGAGGACTGTGTTTGCGAAATAATGATGGGTTCTAATGATCACGTAAAACTATGTTCCCAAGGTAAATAGATTGAATGACCTAATAAAACAGTTTGGAATTTCGAAAGTATTTTATTACACACAGTGTCTTTATTTTAAAACTAAATAATAGAAATCTGAAGAAAAAAAAGTAGAATGGTTCAATCTCTACATTATCTGTTTTCTGAAAAAAAATAGTGGTATCTCACTTGCAATAAAGCTACAATAAATTTAGCATAAATCTCCCAATCTTAATAACTCAATCAGCAACTAGTTTTAGCTTAATACATTTTTGGATTAATTAGTTAAAGAAAGGGAGATTAAAAAATGCCTTTTTCGGCATGAACTTTCTTGGTTAGCACTACAAATAGCTTCTACTGAGAAAATACATTTCTCTTGTTTGGCTTCGCAGTAAAAGTCAAATCTGATCTGAAGTGTCAATGAAATCAACGAGAATAAATAAAGCAAACTTGAGATCTTAAGAAAAACCCTTTGTTATTATTATTTATTAATTTTCCATCCAGGCAACCTTAATTATATTTACTAATATTTCTAAACATCTATGAGTTTTTTGATATATTATTCTGCCCTTCTGCGTTCATTATATATTTTATACATTCAGGGTGTACGGGAAAGTCCTAACACACCTAAGTCACCCAAATAACTTTTGAACGAAGATAACTAGAGTTAGGGAAGTTATGTATTGGTATAGGAATTACATTACTAATGTGGTTATTGTTGTCAAACCACTTGTTTCGTTACGAATTAAAATCAGAATTTCCTGTCTTCAGAACTTATTAAAATCGATATTAAGTTGTAGAAGTGTTGTAATATATTGAATCATTGTACAATACAAAGTTAACTAGTTATTCCTGTGCCTCAGATAGTTGGTTTGATTCTGTTTTCATGAAGTATGGTTAGCTACGATTTCATTTCAAAAGTAGTATTTCATATCAGCTTTCTCTTAGTGTCTGAAATCATTCTTTAACGATTTCCTGAGGAAGGCAACGGGAAACCATCTCAATATCTTTCCCTTGAAATTCTACGGATTCTTCCGTAGAACGACAACAAATAAAAATGGTATTCCATAATATCCGAACTTCCTCTATATATCAAATACTTGGACAACAACAATTATTCTTTGATTCCATCTCGTGCCGAAACGGTTCATTTGCGGACATTGAAATTGCATTTCAGATCAATAAATCAACAGATTATTAAATGGTAAGCAGATAGCTTTCATTCTGCGGCTTCGTACAACGAAGTGACTATATCTCGGGAACGAAGCCGAACCGAGCCATGGTGTAGGCTTATATTACATTAGAATAACCACCCGAACACGCTGGCGAAGTTTATTGATTTAGGTCAGAATGTGAATGGAGATTACCAATCTTTAAAGTATAATGTATTTGCTAATCTCCATTCACTTTTTCTCTGAATATCTGCATTATTATTTTTTTATTTGTTCGTTCGTTAAATAAAACTTCACTCATAATAAAATTAAAATTTCTTTTTGTACAAGTTTCCTGTTTTATTTTTATAGTTTCTTTTATTTTGTTTTTGTTTTTGAGTTTCTGCACATATAATCATTTCAATATTGCATTAAAAACATTATTAATTTTACACACCAGTATATAAAATCATTAAATAATTACGCAAAATCAATGGACATTGCTGTTTTGAAGTTTCCAGAATATGTTTTGACTATTTGTCAGCTATTATCTGTCTGCCACAGTCGAAGTACACATTTTGTCTCTGATAGAATCTTTGGAAAGATAAAGAATGCAACAACGTGTACATTTAAGAATTTATTTACATTGTATCTGATTAATTATATTTTCATTTAAAAAACTTCAATTTTCAAAGATTGTTTGCTTATTACAATAAAGCTTCTTAGAAAAATAACTAAAAAAAATAGCTAATATTCCAGAATTACTTGAAGTGTGAGAAACTCTTCCAGTGACTGTACTATTGATATTTTTAACAGGTTTTTCAATTTTATCAATTTACCAATCATTGAAGATGATTTCAAGGAACCTGCTAGATCTATTATTTTGAAATTCAATGCAAGTGCAAAATACTATTATTTGGTGGACGAAAAGACAATCCGTTACTAATTGTTAGTTGTCAGTTTAGTTAAAACTAAAGCTGCATTGTTACTCTTGACCCAACATCCTGTTTCTATCAACGAAATCACGAGTTGAGCTTTTAGCAGGACACGATGTGTTGACGGAAGACATCCTTTTTTTTGTCAGCAGAGTTTACAAACTAGAGATGTTTCCAAGACTAACATAATTGTGAAGAAGACAATTAGGCCGAACGATGCTATGACCCAAATGGATATTCGCTCAACGTTCTTTTGTTAGCGAAGAGTTGATCGTGATATTTCCTAAGCAGGAGCCGGTATCCCTAACAAAATAGAACACGACGTAAACTCTAACGAAATGAAGGTGTTCGCATCCTTGACTGATAAAAAACATTAGATGAGGACATGCTTTAAATACTATATCAACTGACATCGAAATGCGTGACTATAAGACTGTAGGAGGGGGGGTTACTAAATGGAGAGATATTTAGAAATACAAAGGGGGGTAGAAATGACGATAGGGAAGGATTTTAAGAGAGATTTGTATTAATCATCTCAATGACATTTGAAGTTGAAACATTTAAAACTTAAATTTATTTAAATAATAGGAATTAAATTAGTCTTACTACAAGAACGTAAATTTACTTATAGCAAACTCTTTCCAAGTTAGAATATAGCTAATGATGTCGATCATTTTATTAAACTGACTAAATTACAACAAAGTTAAAATTTTTCAGTCTTTTTCTTTTTTCTTAGGTCTTTTTATTTTCATTTGCTTCTATCTTTCTATTCACTGAGCAATCGAAGTCTCACCATTCACTATGAATATTTTTCTTTTTTATTTGAATAAATACCACGCTTTTTCTTTTTTTAATTTGATACAATAATAATTTATGGTCCAACTTATTATATGATTATTTTGATCTCCAATCCCCTCCCTAATACCTCAAAATGACTGGATTGATTTCTTGAAAATTTGTGAAAATGGAACTAATTAAAATTTAAGCATGATTATTTTGTTTTTCATTTCCAGTCCATTTTTCAAAAGTGAGTACCTACCCTCCCACTACAAAACACCTAAACTAAATTTCTTATAAAATCCAACGATTCTTATTTAATTTATTTATTTATTTCAACTTAAAACAATGCCGTGCCGGCGTGGCCGCGCGGACTAGACGGCGGTCTGCCGTTGCGACCAGTGTGCCTGTACCCGGGTTCGAATCCCGGTCGTGGCATGGATGTTTCTTTCTTCTTCTGCGTTTCGTCCGTTATATTGTGAGCTGCCTCCTATGGCATACCCTGGGCAACGATTCTTCGGCCAACCGCTGACTCTCTCGCCCCTTGTTGTGGTCCTTAGTTACTAAGAGCCCGGGCACTCGCAAAAAAAAACAAAAAACAAACTTAAAACAATGATTTGCATGTTTTTTTCCACCTCTCATTCTTCAAAAATAAAAAATTAAAAATTAAAAATCTCTGCCATTCTTATTTATAAATTACGAATTTAACTGATTTAGCGTCATTTGGAAACTGTGTGCTGATTATGCTTTGAAAAAAAAAATTTTTTTTTGAATTGATTCTGCAAACAAATTAAAAAAATATTTATTTTACATATTTACAATTTACTTGGATACAAATTCAGTTCAGTTGGATGTTAGGAAACTGGACTCTAAATTAAATCAATATTTCTTCCATGTGATGGAAAAGTTAAGTTATTTAAGTTACATTTTAAAAGCTAATCACAACCCGCATAATTTTGCTATTTAAAAAAAAAATTAATGTAAAAGCTTTCTGATCAAACTTATGGTAGACGATTTTCGAACGCTACTGTTAACGATACTCTATGTCAGCCACTAAGCGATAGAAGCTTATATTCAATTTAAAACTTAAAGCATTCCACTACAGGACTAAGTGGTCCTTGGCTCCGGCGTTCTACGAGTATGACCAATGGGACAAAGTTGAGATTGAGTGGTCAGTCCGATGCCCACCTGCCTTTAACCTCCCGGTAAAAAAAGTCAGTCTCCTTTTTATAGAGGTCTGGATGAACCCTAGGACTTGTCTGAAGGAGAATACCTGGGGAAAGTCTCCGATCTCCGACGGAAATTATACCCAGCTCCTGTAGGCAGCCAAGTGCCCCCACCGAGCTCAATTATATTTATATTTACTTAATATTAATTCCGAACAACGCTTTTTATTTTTTTAATTATTTTATCAGTTTGTAGATATTGGCAGACACCAAATGAAAAATTCCTCTTACTTCGTGATTTAGTCAATTCTGGATATCCAAAATAGCCAATTAAGTTTGCAATGTGATGTAGCTGTGTTTCTAATGTTTCATCTAATGCTTCATGTAATCAGATAATTCGCATCTACTCATTTTCCCTCCAGTTTATGTTAATACTTCGAACATGGCAACTGTATGAACTCCAAAAGCATCTGCTCAGCATGACTCGCTTCCTCATCACGTTAATACCGTGGGATTCTTCATCTAGATCATATTTCCGTGCATAAGTACATGTTTCCATATCTTTCTCGTTTATGTACGAGTTGAAAAACATTTTATAGTACAAGATAATTAAAAAAACCAACAACTATGGCAATAAAATTCAAGAACAAAGAAACGGTGAAAAGTTTTCAATACTAAAGATATAAATTATGTTTTGTAATCCTAATTCTAATAATGCAACATCTTTAGGCGAAGCCAGGGAATTAGCTAAAAAAATTATCTTAATTACTGATTAATTGTAACTGTACTTTCTGTGAAAAATAAAAAATAATATTTATTTATTTAATAATTTGTTAACAAAATTTAATATTTACCCTGTAAATTTTACATTTAGAATTTTTAAGTCATATTTATCTGTAATTTCAAATTTGTATTTCATATTTATATGTAATTTCTTATTAAAATTCATATTTTAAATATTAAGTTATTAACCAAGCTGTGCATATAAATGTGTAATTGTTCCCAAGAACGCACATTAAATATTCTAAAATTACATTTCATTCTATAAAACTGTGTTCACTGAACTAAATTTATAAAGTCTGTATACATAAAGCTGAATTCAAATCGTAAATCCTTTATTATGCTCTCCGAATGATGAGGATGAATGAAAATGGAAAAAATAGACCTAATATATTAAAAGGACAGAATTTACAAATTACAAAGAGATTTAAAAACAATATCAATAAAGACTTCAGATCTTCTTTCTCTTGTTAATTTATACACTAAACAGTTCTTTTGAAGTGTCAGTTGTTACGTTCTCCCTAAAAAATGTAAGTGAAATGAATTCTCTAGAACAATGATATCAAGCAGGGGCACAAAAAGAAATCTAAGGAGGCATATGAAAAAAAAAAAAAAAGTCTGTCAATGTGTTGTCGAAGGTTTTCTTATTTTTCATTATTTTAAGTAAATTATATTACTTAAACTTTTTTTTTCTTAAAAGATAGCTTGTTGAGGCAAGAGAAATGTTATTATTTTATTTTCATAAAGAAATAAAATAATAAAAGATCATGGGTAAAATTGGTAAAAATTTAATAATCCTTACGTCTTTCAGATATTGAGCATACCCATTTTCAAAGAGACAACAAAATATAAAAAAGGAATTAAAATTTAAGAGATTGTATCACGTTTTTATAAAAATTAAACTACACGCTATTTCATGCTACATAACTTACTTCTTCGGGATATGTAAGTGTTACATTTTGCGTACGTTGCTGCTCACCCAGCGCATTACTACTGAAGTTTGTTTTAAAGACGGTTCGCTTCGCAACTTTTTGTGTTTGACTAATGTCAATGAGTAACAAAGTGAAATTTTTATTTCAGTGCTTTCTTGTGATTAAAATAGTAATTACGTTAAAAATAGCTCATAGAATTTAAGGCAAAAGTAGTAAGGCAACAACTTACATTATCATCTCATTGTGTTATTCTCAGTGAGTACTCTAGGTCTAATTTAATATTGAAGTTATAACTTTTATATTGGTGTTTTCTTGTGATTAAATTAGAAACTGAATGTAGTAATAGCTCATTAGTTTGTACATGAGTTTGATGACTCAGTGTAGTTATGTACTATATGACGACTGAAGTTAATTACGTACAGTGATATGTGAAAACAAAATATATTGCTTCAATTTACTGATATTTTCGACATATGCAAATGCTCCACAACCTAATCTGTCCTAAGTCCGAGGTATGACTATGCTTCTCTCTTATATCTTCTAAACTTTTTTATTTAGAAAATTTTCCAAATATTTATTCTGCTAAATATTTACGTTAAAAAATAAATACATTAAACAAGAAATTAGTCCAACGTAATCATAGCACAGATCTTAAAATCTATTTTTGATTCTAAGCAGGTGGTAGAATTCGTTATAAATTAAATGATTTTTGAATAAGATAAGATGAAGTAATTATCTTGCGACTACAAGAACTTCTCCTGTGACCGAAAAAATTCTTCCATTCACCGAGTTCAGAAGATATACGGAGTGAGACAACTATGTTAGCAAACAAAAATACGATCCAACTATTTGTGGGGGTGGCTGAAGAGGAAGCGCACGTGCTAAGTCCCTCTCGTCTGCTTGACCTGCCTTCTTTATAAGTCAGTTTCTGGTGTCGCGTTCCATTCACTCATCCAGGCTCCTCTTAACACGGTTTTTTGAATAAATAAAAGCATCCCATCTGCCGCCCAATCTCAACCCTTTGAATACTATCCGAAAGAAAATCACCCAGTCCGGCATCTGGGTTATCTTGTCCAAATGGAAACTTTACTCTTTGATAAAACCTATACAATTGAAATACTTTGCAGATTTCATGAACTCATAAACTTTTTAATATACATGCTTGTTGCATATAAGATTAACAACGAAATTCTGGAATTGTGTAAATTAGAATGTAGAATTAGAATGGAAAATGTAAGTGGTATCAAATAACAGGTCTTACATCTCGGCTTTTTATATCTAAATAACGCCTGAGAAATTCTTGCCGACAGCTTATGACATGAGTCAAATATCATTCCATCTGTCAAAAATAACATACTGTTATGTCACATTGGAAATTACTTCACAACAAAGACATAAAGCATTACAAATTAAAATTAAATAATTTTGCCATTTGTTTGTTTGTGTAGATTATTGGGAGATTTACTTTAATAAGCCACTAATTACATAAAATATTTTGTCGATCTAACACTAGTAATAAGTGAATTCTTGAATTATTTTTTATAATACAAATATATAATAATTTATTATTATTATTATTAGTAGTAGTAGTAGTAGTAGTAGTAGTAGTTAAAACTCATAATGTTAATAATATATAATATTATTTTTTCAATATTTTTTTATTAAAAAAACTCATTTTCTAATTCCTCTCGGTATAATAAAATCAAAAAGTTAGTAAATGTCAAATATACTATAAGTTTAAGCCTACATTATATTTACTTCAACATCAATATAATTAAATTTAGTGAACTGATTTTGTAACAAATTCATAAAATGTAAAGTTTTAAGTTCAATGAAACTTTGTAAGACATACAGATTACCGTCTGAACTCAAAGCCACTTCCCTCTTGTTTTCGAATTTTGTTTTGACATGTACAACTTATATTCATTAGCTGTACTGTAGAATTTATTCGATACAACAGAAAAGTTACATAAAAATTAGAAACTGAAATCACTTTGTAGAATCAACCCAAATGAACTTTTTTAAATTATTTGCGAAGCATGCCTTAAGATATAAGCTAAAAATAAAGATTAGACATAATAAAAATAAAGCGATAGTTTAAAGCAATGGTTACTAAACGAAGGATCGCGAAGGGATTTCAAAGGAAGCTTGACAATATTTCATTGATTAAAAGGAAGAAAAATTTCAGCTAAAATAAATTTGTACTTTTTTTTTTTTAATTTTAATCTTCCTCATTTGTGGTGGTTATGTTCGATTAAGTATTATTTTATTAGTAAATACAGTTATATTTAAATTGATATTTTTATAATTAAAAATTAGGAAAATTAATTTCTCCATGTTTAATGTTGTTTTCTTTAATTCATTTCTTTTTGTCACTGGTTTTATTATTCATATAGGAAGTGAAAAGTGAAACTGTTTGGGAAACCACTGATTTAAAAGGTTTTAATAATTCTTGGTTTTACGATCAGAGTGAATTAGACGTATTTTAATTATGCGAATAAATGAACAATTTAAGTGAGTTAAGAATCCATTAAGAAAGAGGGGAAAAGAGGAGAATGGAAGAATTCACGCCTGAAGGAGAAAGAAAAGGAAAGAAGAAAGTAAAAAAATGTTATTTCTAAGCGTGTGTGAAAACGAATCGGGAGAAGGATTCGGTACAGGAACAAAAGAGAAAGTAAGGAATGAAAAAAAAAAAAAAAAAAAAAAAAAAAAAAGGAAAAGAGAAAAATCAACCAGAAACACAGAATAAGAAGATCCAAAGGAATTATTATGTAGGGGAGGGGTTAAAATTTATTCACTTACAATTGAATGCCTATGGCTAAAGGGTAAAAAGCAGGTTTAAACACTGTAATAAAAAATCTAATAATAGTGGAACATCTTAATTCAAAGCACATCTCACAATTACAACAAAAGATTTCAAAAAGATTTTTACTCTTTTTTTTTTTTTCTTAAATAAATTCAACAAAAGTTCTGAAAAGCTTTGACGAAATTATGTATTTACTTCATTTTAAGTATTAAGAGAATCTTAAAGGTAAATAAAGATTATTCCAATAAAACTAGTGAAGTA
>JAFIDM010009631.1:239007492-239018705 GCA_023159025.1 Thereuonema tuberculata
ACCTAAACAATATTGTCTTTTCTTTAACAATTTAGCTTTTTTATTTTATATTGATTCTTATACCATATATAATTATTTATTACAATAATCTCGTTTTCGTTCGCTTTCAGTCTCCCTAATGGCTCTCATAAGAAAACTGAAACTGTTTTGATTGTGAATTACATTAATAGAAGTATAATAAGCACAAACATACTTCTGTTCGCTGTTTACAAAGCTTTACAACTATGTAAATATAGCAGGGAACGACAGATTCAAGATTCAAAATCATCGTCACCTGCTTGTAATATAAAATCTATTAAAGCATCGTTTCTATTTGGTAAAGAAAAGCTGTCCTCACTAAAGTATTATTATTTGAAGCTCGTTTCATCTTACTTCGTGAATTGTCACTTTTCTGTCATTTTTGTTTCGTTATTTCATTTCAAAATTACTTACAAGTTTTGGAGACTGTTATGATATTTTGCTATAGACTTTTAAGAAATTTCAGTACTATAGTACTAACATTACAGTTAATACAATAACATCCATAAACAATAATGTGGAAACCTTCCTAAATAATTTTGGCGCCTCTTTTAATTTTCTTTTTTAGCTATAAATATTTAGTTGCAAATTTATGTATTAGGCTACTGTCAGTTCTAAATTCTAGCATTAAATATAAATACAATTATTATTTTTTTTAAATAAAATAAACAACCTAGATAAAAGAAAAAATAACAGTTTTTTGTTTTTTGTTTGTGTGGGTTTTTTTTTTTTTTTTTTTTTTTTACAATGATGTTTTTAAACACATTTTTTTGCGATGTTAATTGTCCTCATTTTTTTCTAAATTAGTCTCCAAAAAATAATGTTTTTTAGCTTCTATCATGTCTTGCTTGTGCCGTAAGGTCTAAAGAAGCTTCTTTTTCATTTTCCTTTTTCCTTTTGATGTTGTTTAAAGCTATTTATTTTCCCATAGGAGAAATATTCTAGCTAGCTAACAGTAAATAAATGCCTTCTTTATTTATTTATTTATTTATTTATTTATTTATTTAGGTTAATTATTTTTTTACAATAAAGAAAGTTAAAATCAAAATGTAGATGTAATTTCAAAGCTCTGCATTAAAATTAATTGATTATATATTAAAAAATTTAGAATTAAGAATTCATCTACATAATCATCCACTTTTCATGAATCTTTATCGCTACTTCTCTCTTTTATAGGTAAAAAAGTATAAAAGAAAATCAAGGAAAAAATATATCCTCGAATTCAAATATTCCTTTTTTTTACGAAAAAGATTAGCCTGCAATCTACAAGTTATATAAATATGAATGAAATTTGCATAATGTATTTGTCAGAGAAAATATTAAATTAAAAAATATTACATGCTTTAATATAATTGTCAACAAAATTGGGACGTGACAAGAATAAAAAAAAATTCACGACTGTCCTTATAATTTTTGAATTTCTCTGGAATTCCATAGTGGTCGATCCTAAGACGCTCTACTTTAGTTAATAGTAAATAAATTTCACATTACTGCTTGTTGTTTTTTTAAAATTTTTATTAAATGTATTCTTAATTTAATAATGTTAAAATTTTGAATTTCAAACCAACTCCTGCAATTTCTAATGTCTGATTTTATTAATAATTCTGAATTATTTGATGTTATCTGTATACCTTTTGACTATACGATTTAATAATTCTAATTATTAAAGATTTCTAATACAAAAAACAGGCAATCGGTAACTGTAAAAACTGTCGCCACATTCATGAACTTCATTAAAATTTACATAATGTACATATATTTAGCAATATCGTAAATTTTACTGCATTTTGCATTGAATATGGTTTTATGTTCAAATTTACGAATTGCTCTGTTATGATTTTTTTTCTCATAGCCGATAAGAAATGTACTGCACAATCTCGAACATTCTTCATCTGAACCTGTGTCTTGTTCCCTTCAAAATGAAAATTTATTTTGAATTTAGATTATTTTTTTTATTAGTTTTGTCCTCTTACACTAGGTGGCGAAATGGGTTGCGACAGGAAGTCAGACATTATACCTTAGCTATATCGAGATCCATGGATCGGCCCGAAAATTTCTTTATTCTCATTTTCCTAATATATTATTTTATAATTATGTTCCAATAAAAAGAAAACAAACTGTAGGAACATTTTTAAGATTTATTTATCCATTTATTGATGGATTTGAGTAAATACAGTACATCAATAA
This sequence comes from Thereuonema tuberculata, assembly GCA_023159025.1. NCBI lineage: Eukaryota > Metazoa > Arthropoda > Chilopoda > Scutigeromorpha > Scutigeridae > Thereuonema > Thereuonema tuberculata. The sequence goes on from JAFIDM010009631.1 coordinate 239,009,698, forward strand.
TTATGTTTTTATTAAAAACAGATTTTAAAAAGAACAAAACAAAAATTCATGCAATTGGAACAAAAATTCAAATTAATTAAAAAGTAAATAAGGAGATCTTATATCTGCGCACCTATTCTTGGAAATCAACTACAGCTTGTAAATTTACACATTAAAAAAATCTCTAAATTTAATAGTCCATCTCAATTTTAAGGTGTTTTAAACTCAGCATTTTGCACAGAAGCCTTTAATACTAACAAGACTAAAATACAAGACTAAACTTACAAAATATTTAGGGACCATACACACCAATAAAAGATAAACAGTTTTATAAACAAAAACATTACAACTATAACATGTTTCGTTAGAATATCATCTTCAGACAAAATAATAATATACCGGCTGAAAACAGCCCTAAAATAATATCAGAACATCGTAACTAATAAACATTATACAACAATCAATGTAAGTTGTAATCTAACACAGCTTTTACAGAAAGCTCATCATTATAACAATTATTGGTCTTAATAATAACAGATTCGAAAAATTTAAGCAAATAATCATCTTTATATTGTCCATAAACAATAGGATTATTTGTTAGAATAGTATGTCCTGTATTCTTGTGATGTTTTGCTGTTATGCTGGCCGAACACGTAGCAATATGCGGCAATATTGCTGGACAATATTGCTCATTTTTATTGCTGACAACAGTTTCCAGCAATAAAAATGAACAATATTGCCCATTTCAACAATATTGGTATTGTTGGAAAAAAAGGAACAATTTTAGTTGTCGAAAAGTATTGCTGGTGCGCCAGCGAATCACATGAACGGATGAAATCACGTGACAATGGTGACGTAGAAGGAAGGCGGCGCTTTCACGATAGGAAATTCACTCCGAGCAGTTTTTTTGAGATAGAAGGCATAAAATCATCAAAATGGGTCGGCCCAAAAAAGATAATTCAAACAAAAACATTTTGTCAATTGATAATGAAAGACTCTTAATTGATTTCTACAGAGGGAAGGCGTTTAATACTACAGCGATTCTGTACGATCGTAAAATTAGGCCTAAATGCACGTAAGAACACTCGATCGCTCCCATTTTATTCGCAAATAAATTGTATAAAACCGATGTCGCACAATCGCTGGGAATATTGTCCCAGTGAGTTTGTAATGCGCCGTTAAGCATCAATAATCAGGCCAATACTCGATTACACAAAACTGTGTGTTCGCGCATGATATAAACTGACAATATCAATTTTATACAATATTGCCCAGCAATATTGCCGCATATTGCTACGTGTTCGGCCAGCATTAGGTATTTCAAGTCACCTTTTTCAATGGCACTCCGGTGCTCCCTCATTCGAATCTTAGTTCGAAACCAAAAGACACGATGTATAGTAATAAACTTACAAAACTTGTAAGACTAAAGTACTAAGTAAATACGTAAATAAATCCTAAAAAAAAAATATTACAGTTTTAGTCTTTTTGGATGTTTTACTTTAAAATGGTTATTGCTTTTGGCAAATTTTGATTTTTATTCTATTTGCATGTTTTTAACACATAAACAAATACACCATCCGTCAATATAGAATTTGAACAAATTTATGTGTTACATTGTTATAGATTATTCTGTACTGCATTTTGATTTATTTAAGAAAAGAAAGGTAACGTTGTTAAATACGATTAATTAAAGCATTTTGTTTGATATTTTTTTAAAAATTAAAACAAGGTAGGGACAGCGATTAGTAAACCAATCACAATGCTTCGCATCGTCTTCTGATATGTATAAGAAAATATAATTTGATATTGCTTTAATTTCCTTATTATTATAAATGTGCTTGTTGCAAATGCAAAAAGCGCAATTGTTGCGATTCTTGTGATTGTTGTGATTGTTGTAGAGCTGCATTATAAATGTGATTGTTGCGCATGCAAAAGACGCAATTGTTGCGATTGTTGTGATTGTTGTGCTTAATGATAATTTAATGAGATTTTAATGATACTTGTCCTCAAAAACGGGATTATAAGTTTCTGATACTTGTATCAGAAGACTAAAAAATGTAAAACAAAACAAAACAAAGCAAACTTAGTTATTGTTAAAGTTAAGTAAAATTATTGTTTAAATACTGCTAACAACCATTTCTCTGCAATACTTGCTATATGTAGTGTAGTATAAATTGTAATTATGCTAACTACAATAGTATAATGTGATAATGTCTATGTAGTGTAGTGTTGAATTCTATTTTCTTTTCTTCGTATCCTTCACATTAGTGTATATTCTGAAGGACACTGAAACCTACATCTTTCACTTTTGATGAACTGAAAACGGACAGTGAAAAATCTCAACAACAAAAAACAGTCAGAGATGATATATATGATGCAGAGGGAAAGGGGTCACATGACAAATCTACACTTTTTTTTTTGAAGCCTACACCTACACTTTCCTTTATAATTTAGCACGTTCTTTATGCGAGAATCGTCATGGGAATCATGGTTAAATTGAAGATTCCACAATTATTAGATGAAACGATCTGACAATTGCAGTGTTATTTTGGTAAAGAAAGCAAAACAAAAGATACAGATTCTAAATACATAAAAATCACTCGTTAACAGTTAAATTAACATGTATCGTAAATTACACATTAACAATAAAAACTCAGGCATTTAAGCCTCCCATTAAGATTGTCTTTATAGAAGACAATACACTCTAATAAATCAAAAATATAAAAACATAAATATATATAAATCAATTATATAAAAATATAAATCATTCGTAGATAATTGTATTTACAATAAGGAATTATTTCTGCTAAATAGAAAGTCTATTTAAAATGGGTAGGTAAATAGCCTAGCCAATTTAAACGAAACAATATATTTTTTTTTAATTTTATTTTTATTTTTCAAGATCCTGTTTCTTTTTTTAATCTTCCTTGCTCATTTGTTTTGCATAAACTGCCCTCTGCCAGTGATTGGTTACAACCAACAATAATAATGGCTTTTTACATTCATTGCTAAATATTAAAAAAATTATTACTACACATCCTAATTCAATCCTGAACAATTAAAAGGAGTAATATAAAACAAGAAAAAGCATTAAAAAATATGTATCATTAATTTAAAATCATGACTTTTATAACTTTTGTGAGAATAGATTTGGAACCTCCAAATACTAATAAAAGCAACAAAAGTAAAAAAAAAAAAATCCATATTAGCTATTATCGCAAGCCACAAATTAATTTTTTAGTACTTTCTAAATTTAAAAAAAAATCAATCACTTATGAATAAAAATAATATATGATCAAGAGTTAACTAACTGACGTCGCAGAACAGCTGTTTCACCCTCAGGGCGATCATCTGCTAGATATTATTTACTAATGATGGCTGGGACATGAATGTACGGTTTTGAATGTACCTAAATCTATATATGTAATAAATATCATTTCATTGTCAGAATAAATAACATCTTGACATAAAAATGAAATTTACTGAAAAATGACCTTATTCGCAGCAAAATGAAGTCTTGTTGACCTTTCAGTCAAATTTCAAGAAAAGCAAAATTATTAGTCCAAAGTTTAATTCAAAACGTGTTTTGAAACAGAATAAAGAGAGATTCACCTTGTAAGCATTTAATTGGTCTGAAATATGATTTCTATTCCCTCTAGTGACAAATCTTGAATTAATGATGATTCCGAAGTAGGACAGATATTAATCTAACTTCCTTATTTACGAAACGAAAAAGTACTGTATTGTGTTTATTAAATAAACCAATAAAATAACAATAGTGGAATATCTGAATATCTGAAACCATTTGTTTAACAGAAACAAATTATGGAAATTAATTCTTTTCCGAGAGGAGTCTTTGACTTTCTATCCTAAATTCATCGGTGAAGAGAATCGATGGTCTTATTATAAATCATCACGCAACATTGAAAGCTGAAAGTAAACCTCTTCAAAAGAAGATATGATTAATTTTCCTTCCAAACATCACTCAAGATCCAAAAACTTTGGACTTCCTCCTTTGACTCTTCCCGTTCCTTAAACATTGTTCGGAGTCTCGAGTTGTTTTGACGCCTCAAAAAGGAAGAGATTACAGGTTAAAGAAGTAGAAAAAAGAGAAACGATGCCAAGAAAGGAACTAAGATTTATCTCTTGGGCATAGAAGGGTTTTTATGTAATTGGAAATGAGAGATTTGAAAGTGACTTTGCTATGACTCCTCTGTCAATGCCAAAAGCACAGAAGAAGCAAACACAAGAAGTTTAACAGAACTTAAACCTGCATCATAGTATAAAAAGCGTATGAGAAAAGGAATGAGAAAATTTCTGAGTGGGCGAAACACTGCATAAGCAAAAATCATTGTCCAGACCCAATTGTGTATAACGTTTTTAACGTAAAAGATGAAAATAAACGTTATAAATTAGAATCAAGTTTAATCAATAGTTGCGAATGCTTTAATAGGGACAAATCAATTAAGTAAATGATGTTTCATTCGGCATATTCAAGAAGTCCTTATTAAAGAATAAGAAAATTAAAGAATATTTAACTTTAAAATAGTCAATTGGCATAAATAAATTTCTTTAATAATAATCTCATGTCTATTCAATTGTTATTTGTATGTAATATATTACGTTTGGTTTCTTAAGGTAATTTGTTCTGTTCATTTATGATTTACTTTGTTAATTTTTCAATTAATTGTTTAATGTAATATAGTACGTTTGTTTATGATTTACTTTGTTACTTTTCGATTCATTTGACAGAGAGAGAAGAAGTTTCTCTTTCTTTTTATTTGTATTTTCATTTTATTTTCAATCCTGAAGAAGTCCTTTAATTAGGATGAAATATAGATGATTTTAAAGGAAAGAAGATGAGTTTGTTTGAGTCATTTTATATATAGAACTTAAACCTACTTTCCTTATTATTTTTTTAAAGTCTTGAAAACGATAAAATGAAAATCCTACAATAAATTATAATTTATATAATATATACTGAATATAAATAGTATACATTTTTCATTTCTTGAAAAAAAAGAGAACTAAATCCGCATCATCAGTTAAATTGTATAAATCAGAGTAAGTTTAATCAGATCAAACCAAGCACAATGAATCAGCTAAATTTAATATTCATTGTTTAAGACACTGAGATAGTAACAGAAATAGATTCCAATGCTTTTCTATGGAAATTTTTGTTGCTCTGATTTCTTGACAAGGACCCATTTAGAAAAGATTTCAAATATAAAAATTGGTTTGTCCCTGGTTCTCGAATAGGCATACCAAGTTTCAAGAAGAACCATCTAGCGTTTCAAAAGGTAATGGTGGTAGGAGAGGGATGGCACATCCACACAGACTGACTGATCTGATGAGTCTAAAAAAGAAAAGAGAGAGAAAGACAATAACAATTTTAATAGATAATATTTCATTAAGAAATCCTGCAAATCATAAACTACAAAAAAACACAAAACCAAATATGATGAAAGAAGAAACAGAAGAAAACTCGAAAATAAGCAAATTTTAAATATGAGAGCATGAGAAGTGAATTTAAAAGAATTTAAGTATAAAGTAGCTGGGATAAGCAGGGGCGAGTGGTTATATTTAAGGTTTATAATGGACTACGAATATATTACGAAAGGAGCCACACATAATAAAGACCACTTGTCTGTAAGGATAACTTTATTTCTTTTCCTACTTATGAATTCAAATGAAACTAATATTTTCATTTATTTCTATTAATATTTCTTTGCTTTGTAATCAAAAGTATATTTCAGTATATTTAGACGATTTAGACGTATTTTTTTTCAAGTCTATTAAAATGCTTTATATATCATTTTCGACATATCTCTTTTATTTTTAACTCCTTTTATAAGGAATGTGAGACTTATCAGAAGCCAATTTGTTCTACTAATAACTTCTGATCTTTGATGGATCTTCTTCAAATTTGGTATGCTCGTTTAAGGATTACAGACGATCTAACTTCCCAATTCTAATCTTTTTGAGAAGTAGGTTCATTCGAGAAATTAGCATCTGAAGGTAGCAAAAATTCGTACAGAAAAAGCATTCGAAATTAAACAATGGATTTCTATAGATTTCGTATTCAATGGATTATAATCCTTTTAGCTAATTCATTAATTAGTGCGTGGTTTGATATGATCAAGTTAATCCGATTAATTGGGATAAAGGTGATTTAATTATTATTATTATTATTATTATTTTTTTTAGAAAAGTATTCAGCAAATATAATAAATTGAAAATAAACGTAGATTTTCGTTAATATCAAGTTTTCACGATTTAAAAAGAAAAAAAAAAAGGTAAAAAATGATAGTTAAGATTAAAGTAATAAGGAAAGTAGACTTCAAGTTCTTTCAGGAAATTCTTGTATTTGTCTATTGTGGAGAAGTTATCCAATAATATTTTAGATAATAAATTCAGAAATTGTCTGTTCGTGAAACTAAGAAAAGAAAGTTATTAAGAACATTTTTGGTGAAACCCTAAGTAGGCCCTTTTTATATAATCAAAGACAGTACATCTTTAAATTCTACCTGCAATCTATCATCATCAACCTCTTTATTATTAACATCTTCATTTTTTTTTCTTCCAATTCGATTCTCCACAGGCCATTTAAAAGCTGAGAATTTTAGTCACACCATTCAGGAATTATTTCCTCATTTTTTTTCTACTGTTCTTCATGTTTCGTGCTTGTTTACAGTATATGAATGAGGAAGTATACCAATAAGTGAGATGGATCAATGAGAACACAGGCAGATGTTCTTCATATTTGCTTAAACGATACCGTGATGCGAAAGAAATGTTCTCAAATGCACGATATGGACACAGCTAATCTAAAATCGCTTACATTAATAGTTAATGAGAACTGTTACGGACGTAATTATTTAATAAGTTATTAATTTACCTTTTTTTGTGTATAGTTAACAGTTGTACAGGGCCAGCTAAAATTTCCTCAGTACTAATATCTCAACTTACGAGGCTTTGCTTCCGAAACATTACGTAAATTCAGATCGCATTGTAAATATTTATATGGTGAATTTTTAAAACATTCACATATTTATAAATACACATTTTTATGCCACCATTCTAGAAAAATAAAATTAATTGTATACAAATTAAATACAAAATATCCTTAGGCCTTCACCTAAAGTTGATTCTAATCAACATTCATTGAATCTCAGAAAACAATAACAAGTATATATAATTTTGTGCTAAAGCATAAATTTAAAGGTGACCAATAATAATAAAAAAAAATTAAAAATAAATAATAAAAAAAGAAAGTAACATATCATAAGGAAAATTAAAAAAAGTTAGGAAAAAAAGGAAAAATCCCGTTGGGAAAATATGACCCCCCCCCCCCAAAAAAAAAACAAAAAAAACAAAACAAAAACCAAGTGGACATTGAGAAAAAAAGATTTATACGGATTTGAATTGACAACCTTCAGCATCTGCGTCCGAAACCTTAACCATCAAGCTATAGCTGACAACTGAAATGGGATGGTTGCATTTCTAACAATTAAGCTAATAGAGGAAATCCAATGAAACAATGCCAAATATCTCAAATATAGGGGGGCGTTGGCCCTTGAAAATACTATATTCCTACGTTGTTTGGGCCTCTGAACACGATGGTGAAGTCGTTTGTCGTTCCGACCTTTCGTTCGGAAGTTTTTAGGGGGGTACAATTGACAACAATGACCAATATCTCAAACATGAGGAGGGGCGTTGGCCCCTAAAAATACCCCATTCCTACAGTGTTTGGGCCTCTAAACAAGATGGTGAAATCCGTTTGTCGATCCGACCTTCTGTTCGGGAGTTGTTAGGGGTGGACAGACATAAAAAACAAAACTTTTATGCATAGAGCTTTTAAAGCTGTGAAAATTCAGGAATGTATTGAATAAATTAACTAGATAATTAAAAAATATATATGATATTGCAAAAGTCAATACCACGGTTGTTCAAATCTTCCCCAATATTCTGTTTCAGCAGTAATTATTCACTATGAAGATGCTTTATTACTATTAACATTATCCAATTGACTGTATCAGTTCAAATACGTAAAAAAGCGTTGTAAAGACTAAGATTATTTTCTACGGTTATAGAAATAGATAGATAGAATTCATTGAGTCTAAATCCCTCATGGGGCTGCAGAGATCGCCCATGGGTTCATTCAATAGCCATATGTTATCATAATGTGAGACTAAAAGAAGAAACTAGTCCGAGATTGATGACTAGTAAAAGCCAGGGAAAACATTTTGGTTCTTATTTCATTGAGGATTCGGTAACCAGGACCTGCCTGCTGAAATAAGAAATAATATTATTTTCATTTCCAAATAATACCTTATTGCGATTATTTAGTAATATTAAAAAAAGATTATTCTAAAAGATTTTGCTATTTTATTTTCTTCAATTTTTAATTTCATATTTAGCAGTAGTTCGGCTTTACTAATGTAGTTTCAATATCTTTTTATCACTTATCTTTTAACTGACAAAAGCCAAAGGGTTGCTGACTTCTTCCTCAATCAACAGCTAAGAGGAACATTTCAATTTCAGTTTAATTTTAATTTCATGAAACTCGTTTACCTTCTGTCAATCTAAAACCCACTCTTTAACTGATAATACGCAGAGGCTTCCTGACTGAGTAACATTACATTGCACTTTTGGTGGTTTGTCATCTCATGAGCTTTTTCCGTTGATGTTGTTATACTTTGTGATATTATCTCTTGCTACAACCCAGAGGCTGAGACAACAAAGCGACAGCAAACATCAGCCCCAAATCAGGGGCTTAGGTAAAAGCACTTTCCAGATACAGAGTGATTGACAGATAGGGTCATGCACTCCATGTCTTCGAGAATAGTGATTTTCGCTTGTGGCTACTTCAGGGGAAAAGTTTTTCAATTTCATAAGAATTGTAAAAAAGAATTAACAATCGGACAGACTGACGAAAACATCAACAACAACAAAAATAGAGTTAGAGAAACTAACTCTACCTTATATTAAATAAATAAATAAATAAATAAATAAATAAATAAATAAAT
>JAFIDM010009631.1:239019105-239046006 GCA_023159025.1 Thereuonema tuberculata
CTCTTCACAAAACTTTCATAAAGTGTATTTGCTTTAAAATTTTATCCTTAAAATATCTTTGTTTAATTTTCTTTGAAATCGAGAAAAACCACAAAAAAAGATAAATCGATTTTCATATTCAAAGGATTCTAATGATTTTCTATAGGAATTTTTGGTTAATTCATAAACTGATTTCTCGACAAGGAACAGAAAAAAAAATTCCAAATAAAAATGTTAATTTCTTTTATTTTACACTGTAAATTTTAAATTTTATTACTTGCCGTCTTTTGTCCTTAAGTATTTATACTAAGTTCAAGAAGATCCATCCAACCGTTCAAAATTATTACATTTATATATTTTTATTATATTTTTTTTAATAATCTAAAATATACAAGAATATCAAAGATACCTCAAGCAACGAAGGGTTAACAAAAATGGTCAGCAAAAAGCGTTAAATAATTTTTGGAATAGTATAAATTGTAAAATAAATAATATACTGTTATTTTATTTATTAATAGAAAACGTTAGATGAAATGAATACTGTTTTTTTTTTAATTAAATAAAATAAAATGTGAGACCAAGCTGTACACTAAATGACATCCTAGTACAGCTGTTTCACGCTAATATGGCGATCATCAACTAGGAGCAGTCATCAGTAAACAACCAGGTCTCGGTACTCGGGCCTATATGGGAAAAAGTCGGAATCAATGTGGAACCCGAAAAGCTAAAACAAGCAATAAAAAACTAGCCAAAAGGATAAATAGCGATAAAACTCATGTGCACGCTACACGCGGCCGCTATGAATTTTTTGATGAATTTCATTGATTCCGACTTTTTTTCATATTGGTCCGAGTACCGAGACCTGGTTGTTTACTGATGACTGCTCCCAGCTGATGGTCGTCATATTAGCATGAAACGGCTGTACTAGGATGTCATATAATATACAACTTGGTCTCACCTTTTATTTTATTAATATTTACCTGCGCAACTATAAGCTAAAAAAATTCATAGCGGCCGCGTGTAGCGCGCACATGAGTATTCTCGCAATTTATCCTTTTGGCGAGTTTTTTATTGCTTGTTTTAGCTTTTCGGGTTCCACATTGATTCCGACTTTTTTTTGATTAAACAAAAACTAATGTCTTAAATAAAGTGAATTTATTTGTTTGTTTTTAAATATTTAATGTTTTTGTAAATGTGGTGTATTTTTGTAATAATTGAGAAGGAGCTATTTCTTGCGATGAAGGAGTTTTTAAAAGATGCGTTGGCAGTTTGACATTTCATTTTGTATGTTAGCAACTTTACAAGATGCAACAATCAGAGTTCATCACTTTATAAGTACGGCTTTTTTTAATGATATAATTTGCCTTTCTGAAATTTATGTTTCAGACGAACGACGCTTGCAATTTGAAAGTCTTCGAAAAAAAATGCAAATTAGGGAAGTAAATTTCTATTACGACCTTCTTCGTAGATTTAACTAAAACGTGAAATAGTCTCTTTTATTTTATGGTTAAATTAAAGTGGGTCATTTGACCTTTAAACAGTGGGAGGAAATTCCTCCACATCAGGTTGTGACTTCACTCCATCCATCATGGCAACCGAAATAAGGTTTCGTATTTATGGGTTTAACTTTATGTAAAAAAGTTGAACTAAAGTTGAACGTAATAATCAGAATGAAACGATAAATGGGCATCATGAACTTCGCTTCTCAGATGGTCACAGAAAGTCAAATGGATCGTGAAATAACGAAGCACAGACAGACCAAATCGTGTTTTGTTTGTTAAGTGTAATTACATGTTCCAAATTGGAAGATGTATAAATAAATAAAAGTCATTATAAATTAAGAAAAAAGCTGTTGATAATGAATGAATCGAACTCTTAATTTGGGTAACTGTTAATTGGACTTGAAAACAATATAGGTTATTGAATTTAAAAGAAGGGTAAAGGGGTTTGAACTGAGTGAATGTCTTTACTAATGTTTAGATGGGTGGAAATATGTACTATTTCTGTCTATAGTCTTTCTTACAAATTGAATTTCTTGAAGATTATTCAGGGATATTTAAAAGAATTGAAGCTTATGATCCTTTTAGATTAAGAAGGGCAGAACAAATTCTTAATTTATATAAAGTTAAGTCTATAAAGACAATGGTAAATAAATAACTAGATAATTAGATTTGGTTAGCTGTAAGAATATCATTATATTGTTAATTATAACATTATAATTAACACAACTTTGTGTAAATCAACGGAAATAATCAATCAGAAAGGTAATATTAATTAGCTTAATTTCTGAGTTGCAGGCAATTTACCTCTAAATTATTTTCCTGAAAATAAGTTTTGATTGTCGTATTTTGATTGGTGGTAAATTATGTCACAAAAAATCATCTATCACAAATTAATGATCATCTTAATAATATGTAAAAAAATAATGCTTAGATATTACTAACAGCTTATCAATTGCTTCAAAGTTCCTATATTTGTATCATGTACCTTATGATCATATCTTGTTATAGTATATATTACTAATTTCAAAATTACTTATGCTGAAGTATGGTATTGATGAAAGCTATAATTATTGAGTTACAAAAATTTCCTGATTGAAGTTGAATGGTTCTCAGGCTCTTATGACTTCACTTGAACCATTTAATGGTAAGGTTAGCAATGAACTAGGTTTCATAGATTCTGGTTTCATCATTGCTTTCAACTAATAAATAATGATTAGTTAATTTATAGTTCTGCAGTTAATATCATTCCAGGGGTAAGATTGCAAAGGAACTTTTCTATTCACAGCAGAAGTAATAACTAACAAAAGTTCGAAAGAATTTAAAGCCTACTTTCCTTAAAATGTTATTTCTTAAAACTTCTGTTTTGTTTTGTTTTTTCCTATTTAAGTCGTGAAAACGACAAAAACGAAATTATAACAGCTGCAGAATACAAACAATACAATTTCTTTTCATCTTTCTAAAAAGTAATTAAATTCGCATTATTTTCTTAAGTTACCTAAATCCGATTAATTTGTAATCGTACAAAACCAAATTCCTGTATTTATAAGTCACTGAAGCCTATTAGAAATAGGATATGGGTTTTTTTTATATACTTTCTATGGGTATTTTTGTTTTCTTCTTGTGCTAATGTCAAGGACTCATTCGGAAAAGATTTCAAATATCAAAGTTAAATTATGCTAGTTTCCAAATATCCAAGCGACACAAAAGTTAATAGGGAACAAACATATATATCTACAATTTTTGCTAAAAATTCAAAAAATCTGTAAATTTTCACGATTATTTGCCTAAATCCAATTAATCATAAATCAAAGCACCTGCAATACATTAGCAATAAATTAACATTTCCTGATTCATTGTTAGATGTTATGTAAATTCAAAGAATAATATGAATAATGTTTGTAATAAATTCATTGTTTCCTCTCAAGTTTAATTGTTTAATGCTTTTTTTATGAATTATTTGTTGTCTTATTCACATGTAGATTCTTCCAAAAAAGCAAAAAGAAATATTAAATATAGAAATCAGTTCATGTCAGTAAATGTAAGCTTATTTATAAATAAATAGTACACAATGTATCAAGAAGATGCAGCATACACGCTGATCTTTCATAAAATATTTAAGTAAGTGTGTGCGTGTATTTTCTCCTAACTTTAAAAGCAAAAAAGAAATATTCTTGATATGTTGCGTACGTATTTATATTTTCAACATATTTACAGACATGAGATGATCCAACCTCTGTATTTTAAAATTCTTACTGTTTTTGTTTCTTTTCCTATATAATTCTAAATATATGGAGATAATCAGATACACTGATAGTAACTAGATATTATAATTAATTTAGTGATATCTTTAAATAATGTTATTATATATTACATAAAATACATAATAATTTTTATAATAAGAAACTTACATTTTATAGTGACTTTTATTAATTCTTTTATGATAATTTCCAAACACAGCTCTATATATTACTGTAAGGAATTATAGAAAAGAATTGTTTAATCAATAAAAAATATGAAATTAAATTTTATTAAATTTTCCAATTCTAATCATTAAAATTACATTAAAATAATTTAAATTTTCTTAAATAATTAACTCCTATAATAAATTGGACAAAAATATAATTGTTAATAATTTTTTTTATGGTTGAAATACTTAAGAGAAACGACATCATAAATAGGCCGAAGAGTAACGGGAATGAAGAGTGACCAACATATTGTACTTTTCTTTTTTGCATAAAAATTACAAAATCTCTTATGAAGTCATGCGGGTTTTTTTTGGCTGATTCATGTCGACCGAAGCCTGAGGTCCTGTGTGGGCCACTCTTCTCCTCATCGCTTCTGTCGTCGTATTTTGAAATTACCTTTATTGTAACGAGTGCTGGATTATACGTAAGCGATTTATAAGGACTTTTTAAGTATTTGACACAAGTTACCATTCCCACAACATCCAATGATTGGAGAATGTTCTTGAAGTATTGCTACGACCTTCACTTCTTTATGCTGTGGGAAAACGTTGATATTTGTATGGCGTCATGGTCGCTCCATCTGCCAATCAAACAGTGTCAACAAAAGTTCATGGTTGTATGGTTTCTTATAGGTCTGAAACATTGAGTTCTTGGAAATTTGTGGTCTCACCAACCTTCCTTTTTTCTTTTGTGTTTTTTTTTTTAAAGGCTGAACTGAATAGGTCTCTATATGGATCTTTAGGGTTTGTGACCTTAAATTTTTTTTATATTGAAATAAAACAAGGAAAATGAATAAAAAAAAGGAGAAAGACATCGGTTTGATCCTCCCTAAGTTTCAGTAATTCATATTTTATTAACTCCCACTTAATTGTAACTTTTAAAAGGTGAATCTTTCTATATCTTTTAAGGTCAGAAAAAAATATTTCCTCATCATATTACGAGGATATTCAAAAAAGGATAAGTAATCTTATATTAAAAAAAAAACAAATCATTTTTTTATTCCGAAACTAATACGAATTCTGAAACATTAAAATTTTAAAATTCATTGTACTTTAATTCAGTAATCTTAAAAAAAAAATCTACTTTATATTCTAATGCTAATGCTCACTTATTTCTCCATTAAGTTCTTACGAATGAAAAAGAAAAGTAATATTCTGAATATCCTTGTAAGTTTTCCTCTTTTTAAAATCAGATATTCCATTTAATATGAATAGCAACGTTAATTCTCATTAATGCAAATTCAAATTTAGCTCGAGATAATAAAGTCCAATTAAATATTAATTACTTCCCATGATTTTTTCATGATTTTCATGATTTTTTTTTTCTTTTAAGGAAAAAAAAAACTTTCAAGATTTAATGAGTTTTTTTTTTTTTCTTAGATTAATTGAATGTTAAGAAATCTACTTATGACATTAATCTGATATTTAATTGCACTGCTAAAACGATCAAATCACTGTGTGTGTAGGTATGTATTATCCTAATAATTTCTTAACCAGTGAATTCATTTTTGACTTGGCGGACAAGAGATAATCTAACTTTCTTGTAGCTTTATTTCTTCGTGTATTCCCCTGTGAAGAAATTTTTCGTGGAGGTAACAAAAAGCCCCATGAAAAAGCTAGAAGAAACTTAGTGTTTTTCTATCAATGTATAACAATACATATCAGTTCATTTATAATTTCCGCAACAATCAAAGAAACAATATGATTAAAATTAATTAGATTTTGGCTACTTAGTAAGTAATACAGATTTTTTTTTTTTTTTAGTAAATAGAAAATTTGCATAAGTAAATAAATTTAACGTGCGGAAAATATTTGTTAAAATGAAAACTAAGGCTGGACATGAATAAATAAATGGCCGGGGGTCACTGTCCGGTGCGAGGGTGACTTCCCCTTATGTTCACGCCTTTCTGGGTTTATCATCGGTAAGGGTGGATCGGGCTGATGAGTCCCAATAAGGACAGAACGGACGTTTCCGATTCCCTCAGATGATAAACTCGAAAGGCGTTTTTATTTATTCATGTGCAGCCTTGGTTTTCATTTTAGAAAATTTGCACTTAATGGAAATTTTTACGTACGTACAAGAATTTTACAAAGGAATAAATAGGGATAAATATTGCAAAAGCAGTTCAGTGATTGTTATTTGTTGTGAGTTTTTTCCCTATTTATTCCTTTTTAGAAAATCTGTACTGTTTATATTCGGCAGTTATTTTAATTTAAAAATAAACGGTGACCTTTCGTTTGTATTATTTTTCTTTAAAAAAACAAAGGAAAATAACTGCAAATTTTAAGGAAAGTAGACTTGGAGTTCTTTCGGAAATATCTCATTAATTTTCTAAATTCATATGATTATGTAAAGTGAAATCAAAATGGCTGATTTTTACAATCATTCACATTTATCGGTATCACTGTAACTTTTCTGTGGACTCCTGATCGACCTACACTATTTCTTAGCGAAGTGGGAATTATGTAAGTAGGGTCTTCCGAGCCCCTTTGAACCATCTCTTCCCATGACACTGTTCTCTTGGTTCGTGTATCGTGTGGGCATCTACTCTGCGATGAAACGATACGCCTGTCGTAAAATTTAGCAGACGTTGAGAGGCGGAGTTTATTGGCCATTTCACACGTCATCGAAAAAAGATGCAAGTCCACTTTAATAAGATGATCCATTTCAAAAGAATTATGTACGGAAAAAAGTTCGGAAAGACGGAAGATCTTTTTTTTTTTTTTTTGAAATCTCTAAAACTGCTTTTTTTTTATGATCTACACACAATAAATTAAAATATATGAAATTTTAGCATAAAACCTCTCAACCACTTACTTCATAATTTTGCTTAATTAATATTATGATTTCCTTTATTATAGAAGATTAATTAGAAAAGTCGAAAAGCTAACTTAAAGAATAATACAACCTTTTCTTTTTTTTTTTTTTTTTTTTTTAAAGGGAAACGGAAAAAAATATTGGTGCATTTGTTTGTCTATTTGTTTGTGTATGTATAAGTGGTGTTTGTGTATGTCTCTCTCCTAAAAACTTTTGAACCGGTAAACGCAACTTCTTCAAACTTCATATATATATATATATATTTATGGACAAGAGCAAATCTAAATTAAATAAATTCTTTTTGGTTTCTTATGTGTATTCTTTGGTTGTTTAAATATTTAAATACTTAAAAATTTTTTCGTAAATGTTCATGAAGACAAAAACCTTAATATGTCTCAGAATACTACTACGTTCACAAAGCATTTAATAAATTATTTTCTTAAGTAACCAGATATCATGTTTTTTGTCTAATATTTCATTTATAAAATAAAATTCAATTTAACTTTATAAACGTTAAAACATTATTATTTTAGCAAAAATAATTCGGGAATGTAAAATTTGATATAACATCTTGTTAATCTCTTATACACAAGCTACTTTAATCCCATTCCTTTAAAAAACAACTTGTAAACCTTACAGTACTGATACAATAAGTATTCGTTCAAAACTTCTAAAAGTAAATTACTTTTTTTTCAATAATTATTATTCACTTAAAAATGACCTGAATCTCAGATACCAGAAACAAAATATATTTATTCATATGTGATTCCGCCATCTTAGAAACAAAGGAAAAACTAGTTTGATAAGGTACACGAAATCATAGCTACCACATATATACTCGTATTTTCATTTTCTACAACTAATGATTTAAAAAACTTTAAAGTGTAATTAAGAAAAAAATAGAATAATAAATAAAAAATAAAAATTAGATAAAAAAAGAAGGGGGGGGGGGGGAAGAAAAGCTTTCGTGTGCCGTGATGTTGCTATTCAATCATTGCCGTGACCAGGATTCGAACCTCGGTTGTTGAGGCTACAACGCAATGTACTATATGGTTACGATTTCGAATACGAGTTGAATAAAACCACTCAGAATGCCTCAATTTGTTGAGAATACTCTTTCTTAAGTATTATCACATTACCAGAACTTGTATCCCTCATCCCCCTCCACAAGTGTCAAGGCATAAGGGTTCCAATAAGGCATAACTCGTATCTATCCAACTTGTCGTCTATGGAACCGGAAGTGATCGAAGATCAGAACTCGTATTTTTCCCCACCTGTACAAGTCGTAAGAGTTCCAAAAAGATATGTCTGTCCTACTTGAAGTTTGGGCTAACAGACGAACGAACTGACGGACACAATGAACGTAAGAGTTCCCTCCCCCTTTACACTTTTCGTACGATAAAAATTGAAAAACATTGCATCAAATGTCGAGTTATTTAGTTTTCATACAAATTCTATCAATTTTATGCTGTATGTTATCGTCACTTCTTTTGACGTTGGAATGTAGAAGTTGGACTTGCAACTCACAATTTTCCTTCATAATACAGACAATAAAGCAGGCCTTCAGTCTGAAAGATGGAACCAATATATCAATGAATCTTGCAAGACATAATTTGGTCTTAGAAACATTCTTCATTTTATCGTTTTCGGAGCTTCGAAGGCTTCGAGGAAAAACAGGATGCCTGAGAATTAATGGTCCTTGAAAAGAATCTTGTATTGTTATTATAAATTATATCTTTTTGAAATGATTTATTACTCCTCTAAATTAATAAGAAAATGAAATCGACACATAACAATAAAACTTAAATGTTTCCTAACCTGAGACTTTTTTTTTCCTTTAAATAAAACTTTCCTAATAGATAACAACGGAATTTATCAGGATTCCTATTGAATTAGTGGTGAAAAGAAATTTCTGGAAAACTTCGATCTATTTTTCGGTTTTGAGAATTCTTATATCAATTTACTATTCTTTATAATGCCGCAAACAAAATGAAATTCATAATGAAACTTACAACAGAACTCTTTATCATTGGTTTCCTACAGTCATGAAGATATTCATTGAGAAATAGGAATTAAAACAAAACATGTTGTTAAGCCTAATTTCCAGTAGGAAAGCGAGGCTCCTTAAATCACCTTTAAGAACTTTTGAGCCTCTGGAGGGATCTTCTTGAAACTCGGTATGCACATTCAATGACTAAGAACAGTCTAACTTTTATATCTGAAATGTTTTCCAATGGAGTTCTTGTCGAGAAATTAGTGCGAGAAGGTAACAAGAATTTCCATAGAAAAACACTGAAATCTATAAAATGGATTTCAATCCTATTTCTGTTAATATATCATAGTCTTAAGATAATGAATATTAAATCCTTGTTGCTAATCCAGTGCATGTGGTTTGATACGATTAAAGGTAATCCAAATTAAGTAAAAATGATTTACTTAATTCTAATTTAGTCAACTTTTTATCAGGTTTCTACTGTTAATTTTCATTAATATTAAAATTTGAATATAAATGTAGGTTTTCCGTTTTTTGTCGTTTTCATGACTTAAAAAAAGAAAGAAATTTTTGAAAAATAATTTTCAAATATAATTTTTACATAACGAATTTTGATTTATTTGTCTGCCAAATAGAAGTCGGACATTTTAAAACAGTTAACAGAAGGCGGAAAGATTATGACATTAAAAGAATTCGCCTGCAAAAAGAAAGCGAAACAATCTAAAATGCTAAATTTTATATCTTTAATTTCAAATAACTAAAATTAAGTGAATTTAGATTGTTCATAAGGCAGTTAATTACAAAATTTAAAAGTAAATTGTATAATTTTTTTCAGATTAAAAAACATTTCACAAATTTAAACTACTATAGCAAAAGCAGTAGAATGATGAAAAGAAAATAATTTAGAGATCCTTTACAACAGTTTTTTAAAAAATTACATTTTTTCGCACGTGTAAAGTCAGTTTACATTTTCTTGTTTACGAAAAAAATTTGGAATTAACTGTATTTGAGATTTCAAAATAACAAAATGAATCAATTGATTAAAATTTTTTATTCAGTACGTTCCATTACCATAGTACAACTTAAAAAAAAAAAAAATCATACTCAAATAAAAATTAAATTTATTTACATTCCTGGGAAGTTATAGAGCTGTTAAAATCACTGTAGCTAATTTAATAATCAAATTAAAGTGAGGTTTTCATTAAAGACTAAAAGATAATCTCAAATTGTTCTTAATCGTGAGAAACGTAATATCTAAAGAAACCAGGTAATTTATATCTAAAGATGTCTTAAGTCATTAAAGGTGTTTTAAGGTAATAATATCTTCGGCAGACGAAAAGAAAAGAGGAAGGAAAAGATGTTAACGGTCACCATTAATTGTCAGTAGTCTGTGGTCAAATGTTAATAGTTGCCATTCTTCTACAACGAGTTATCCCCTATAATTGTCTTTTTGGTTTAGTATAGTATTTCGTGCATTTGCGTTCTCGACCTGTATTACATTCTCTGGCTTTCCAGCCCACTTCTTTATATGGCTATCGGATGAATTTGTTTACATGGAAAAAAAGGCCTATTAACCGCAAGTATCTTAGCAACAGGATAGACAAATAAAAGAGGAGGAGGGGGGAAAGGGGCAAAAAAAATGCTTGCGATCTTCAAATTTACTCTCTTTGGCTACTTAGGTTTTGTAGTCACGTATCTGCACTTATCGAAATAGCTTTTCAGTTCGTCTCTACAAATATATTTTGTTGTCAGACGTCAATCTATGGCGAGAAAAAAGCATGGATTCGTCATTGCAAACGATGAAATTACGGCGAAGTGTGGAAATGTAGGCCTAACAGTAGGTGGCTAATATCAGGTCAAGCGATCTAAATGGAAGAATCTCTTGCTATCTAAGAATTCCGATCTTCTCTTCCATTTCCTCTTACAAGAATGTGTAATTACAAACGTAATATTAATAAAAAAACACAGGTAGTTTTGATGGTAGTTATTATTAGACATTTGTGTTACGAGTTAGTAGATTAAAAATAGTTATTAAACAACGGGAAGAACAATCTAGTAAAATTATGTTACACGAACTTTTCAGAAAATGAAAATGTTTTTTATTATAATAAAATTTCATTGTAATTGAAGTTCTTCAAAATGTTCGTTACTCATTGATAGATCTCTAATTTCTCTAAAGTTTACAATCCTTTATTTCAGTGGTATACAATCTTTTTTTGTTCAATTACACTCATATGTTCGTTATTGGTACAAAGGTTATTGTACATAATTTCAAAGTATTTGATTTACTTATACATAAAAAAAGATTCTAGTGCATAGGGCAAAAAATAAATTACATAATTTACATCCAATAGAATTTATTTAATCCATTTACAGTTTAATATTTTTAATATAAGAAAAATAAGAAATCCCTCCAAAAGTGTATTGATAGAGTTTTGTTTATTTTTGTTTTTTGTTTTTTCTCACACCTGCTTAGATGTCTTTTCATAATCCAGGTTGAATAACACTGCTTTATTTCATCTTTGTAATCTTTGGCTACAATCTACTTCAAAATTTATTTGGACACTTTTAAGATATCTTTATGAAGTTTGGCTTATTGATTTAAGAAACGAAGAAGAAATATTTTGTTTTTGTATTTCGATGTTTCTCATTCATTTTTTTTCTTAGTTCTTTCAATTCTGCTCCATTTCTGTAATCTTTGGATTATTTTAGCTGAACAATATTAAAAACTAATAACAATTACCAATTTCTATTAATTGATTCCAAAAATTTACATCTCTTTCTGCTGTATTAAAAATATCTATTTTTTAAAAAACCAACAAAAATCGTCTTTATACAGTTTTATGGAATAGTTTGTGATACAGTGCAACTTGGATAATTCGAACGTCTTTAATTCGAAATCGTGGTTAATTCGAAGATTTCTCTTAGTCCCTTGAACTTCGTATTAAATCAATGTTAAAAAATCGAGGATAATTCGAAGTTCAACTTCCTTAATTCGAAGTTTTTTATAAAAAATTTTGAACCATAACGACTTTTCGGCGTTTCATCGTTAAGAAATTCGATACGTGACAACTGAAATCCCTTCCCGCCACCGTTTGACACGTGACGCTACAGACGCCATTCGAGCTTCCTGCTGTCAGTGTCACCATGTCTTTCAGTAAACCACGCCTGTACAAGAATTTAACGTTCGCTGAAAAGGTCGCCGTCATTCGCGAGGTGGAAAAGGGTATGAAGAAGAAATGCCAAATCGTCAACGAGTACGGGATAGCGCCGAATTTCGTCGGTACATTGAAGGACAAACCAACGTAAGTGAAGCTATTTTCCGTTCACTAAACATGCTTGATGATTTTGCTAACCTTAAGCGACTGAATTCTACAACACAATCAGACATTGCACAATTTTTTGAAAAAGTATAATTTTCTGTATTGAATGTAATATATACTGTCGCTTATGTAATATAAATCTTATTTTGTTTACATACATATAGTGTTTCAGTCTTTCATACCACGATCTTTCTGAATAAATATTTACTTATTGACAGAATAATTTTTTCAAGCATTCAGTGGACCTGAAATTAAAGTTAAAAGATGTAACTTGTTCAATTCGAAGTTTTGGATAATTCGAAATTTTGTAGTGGTCCCTTCAGCTTCGAATTATCCAAGTTGCACTGCATTATATTATCATATTAACTTTTATTTATTAGATAGCTACTATCCTAGAAAGCTGACATTTGGCAGTTAGGTTTAGGCTACATAACGGGAAGCCGTGCTGGCGTGGTCGTGCGGTCTCGGCGGCGGCCAGCCGTGGCGTCCAGTGCGCCAGTTTCTGGGTTCGAATCCCGGCAAGGGCATGGCTGTTTCAATTTCCTTTCCTGTGTTGTCCAGCCTCTTCTTCACTTTCTCTTCGGTCTGACGTCATTCCTTAATGGCGTTCTGGGGGAAGGCAACGGGAAACCACCCCCAGTATCTGTTCCCTAGTATATCTACGGCTTCTCCTAGGGGTTCGCCCTTCGGGGTCACTAGGTTCCGTAGACCGCGTAACTTCGTATCTACGAAGATCGCACATCATGATGATGACATAACGGGAAAAAAATCCTTGACTTCGGTTCATATCCATAGCGGTAAAAAAAAGCCAATCGGTATACGAAAATTGACATGCCAATTGCAATTTTACTTTGATTTTTTTAAGGATTAATTAATCATTAAAATTAATCATTAAAAAAATAATCTTAATTAAAAATTAATTTTTTATTTAATTAAAAAAATCTGTTTTCTAAATTTTTTTATAACTCCACAATAATTTTCTGTGAAATTACTTGTGATTTTTGAACTGTGTGCGATTTCTCAATTATTTAATTCTTAATAAGTTATCATTCTTTTAAAATTGCAAAATAAATAAATAAATAAATATTTTATTTGAATTTAATAAATTAGGAAGGTGGGTAGTTACTTTCCGTACATGTTTCCTTTGACTCATGAGAGCGAAGAAGGTTTAGGCTCCGACTTTCTAGTGACCATCGTCACCTATTGAGATTGGGTGGTCGGCTCAATGCTCATCCGCCTTTTCCCTCAGGAAAGAAAGCCAGTCTCATTTTACAGAGAGCTGGTTGAAACCTAGAGTCCGTCCGAAGAAAAATAACCTAAGAAAAATCTCTGATTTCGTTGCGATATATTTTTATACTTTGATGCATATTAAAACTCTTATATGTTGTAGATATTCAAAATTCTTCCAGTAGTTTAGTTTGTTACTGATATATCATTGCCGTTTAACAACTATCTTGAAAGGTTTAGATAAATAAAAATGGAGACAAGAAAAACTTCAAGAGCAAACCTTGAATTAGTTGCAAACAAAAGATTTTCAGATAAGAAGTTTGCTGAGATAACATAAGACATCAAGACAAGAGTGTTGTGACATCATCGTCATTTGCCATTGTTTTCTTTTCGACGAATGGAAGAGAAAAGAATAACACAGATGATAATGGATGATTTGCAATTGAAACTCCACTGTTTTCAAGATCCATTACAGTTTTTATAATACGTAAGGCAATTATAAATAAAATGTATTTTTAAAGTCACAAGTTTTAAATGTGTTTTTAGTGTACATATATATATATAGTTAGAGTTTACAAGAATTTGCTAAATTCCCTTTAAATTTGAACATTTAAAATAGCTTTTATTTCTAATTTATCTATATTGATTTTGAGTATCTATATTTTAAAATAAAGCAAGATAACGTAAAAATGTAAAATCACTGACTTTAAAAAAATAATCAACTTTTTAAGAGAGTTTAAAATTTTTTGGTTATGTAAATCGTACTGTAAAATGTATTGTACTGTTATGTATTGTAAACATAATTGGTGTCTAAATTTCCATGTTTATCTTCCCAGACTCCACTTTACCAGTACTGAAGATCATGGAATTGTTATTATTATTACTTTTATTTATTTATTTATGTTTTACTTTTGCTTTTTGTTTATTGTACCACAGATAGAGGGTATGTGATTAGTATACTCTATTTAAACTTAACATTTTCATAATGAATATATTTTTATACTACAAGCAGCTTCCCTAATAGGAGTTTGTTATTGCTCCTAATAGGATTTACTGTCACACATCTGATACTGTTAAGTAAAAAAAAATACTATTATTATTCCATGTTCCCTATCTTCATGTACACAATGGCCTCCGAAAAATACATTTAATTATTTAACTGAAAATATATTCAACAATATAAATGAAAAAGAAATATGCAGTATATTAGAAATGGAATCCTATTCAATTTGAAGAAATCATTAAAAAAGTGGCTGATAAAATTTTTTTTAGTCCTATTGTTTAATTGGTTTGGCACTTTTATATTTTATATTTTATTTGATTCTTTATACTTCCAATACTTTTCCTTATAATTATTGTTGTTATTTGTTATTTTTTATTATTGATAAATAATTGTATTTAAAATGTTACTACATTACATAGACTTACATATTTTATATAAAATTAATAATCAATATTCTCGACTGCTTACTTCGGAATAGAATTTATTTTAAAATAATTTTTACTATTAAAATTACATTACTAAGAAAATTACATTACTGCCTGATATTAATTTTAGGAAAATTAACACTTAACGATCTAAAAATTACTTGACAATAAAGTTATAAGGAGTTCTTTGATATTTTATCCAAAAATATCTATTGTCAAATTAATGACGTAATAATATTAAACCTGTTGTTAGTATTATAGTCTATCCTAATCAGACTGAAACTTTTGCATTTTATATGTATATAAAGCAAAGTAATTATTATTATTATTATTATTATAATTTGAAATTTTATTATAATTTGGTAATTAGTAATTACTTCACTCTAATTCATAAAAGTAACATACCTAATAATAGTAATTACAATATAAGAAATAGTAACTGCTAAAAATTACAATATCCAAAAATCTTAAATAGTTATGGAGAGAATAATTCAATGTATCTTTTACAATCTATTATTAACAAAATTAGTTCAAAAAATGTCAATAATTTTTCAAAAATTTCTTTATTAAAAAAAATTTGTTAGAGAATGGCTCATAAAACATAACAACATACTGAATTACAAATAGAATTCATTTATTTATTTATTTATTTATTTTTTATATTTTTATTCTCTTTATGTTTGTTTCATGCAATTTTATAGTGCCAATGGTTTTTTATTATAAACTTTTATTATCTATCTTTAATTTGTAGTTTATTCACTTTTTTTATTTAACAGAATAATTATTTGCATATTAAAAAACATGTATAATTAAGTAACATTTATTATATTGTAAAAAGAAAATTATTTTAGATTTTTTTCTTCTTCTTTTTTAACTTAATTATTAATTAGATTAATTTTTTAATTTTAATTTCAAAATTTATTATTAATAAATTTATTTATTTATTTATTTATTTTTCATTTAGTTTTTCTTTAGTAAAATAAATAAAACAATGGCTTTAAATCTGTTATATTCCTGTGTGATTTATATTTGTATTTTTTATATGCTGTTAATTTATGTAATTATATAATTTTGTATAACATAATCCAAGCACCTGTTGACAGGATCTCTTTGTGGGAGATCCTAACAGGACTTTAGCAATGTATCAAAGAAAAATAAATTATTATTATTATTATTATTATTATAACTTTGTCAATAAAATCCTGCAGGGCATTAAAAGAAAACTTTAACCAATGTATATCAAAAGATCTATTTGGAATAAAATAAAGTTAGAAATTAGTTACAGAATAAGAATTAAAATAAAATTTGACAAATTCTATAACTGAGAAACAATTTAATGTGCTTGCGATATTTTACATATTAAGTAAATATTAAGAATATCACATTAACTTAAATTTTAATTATATAATTAATTTTAAAAATTAAGTAAGATTTATAAACATTATGAAATTGAAAGTTATTAATTTTCTGAATTATTTAGAGATAGCATTAATCTTCTTAATTAATTAAGGAAAATGTCATTAATTAGTCGTTCATAAAATCCTAATTAACACTGCTAATTACAAATTAAGGCTTAGCCTTACCTGGTAGTATAGCGGTGTAGGCGCTGGTCTGCTGGTTAGAGAAAATGCGCTCAATTTACGAGGGTTGCCAATCGTTTAAGTCCATACCGCCAACGCCCCAAAGAAGTCTACTTTTTTATAGCCTGTAAATGGGATCCTATAACTTAACATTGCTAGTTAGGATTATGCTAGAAAATGCTGTTGAACAACGATCTAAACATGATATAATACCCTTTTCTTTATTATTAGTATTATTATTACGGAAGCATTCTCATTACATTGTAATTGAAATAAAAAGCCATTGAAGGTTTGAAGCGAGTAGATGATTGAGGAATCCTTATCAGGCTCTTTTATATAATGTTTAAATACATATAAATATCTTACTTTGTAGAATCAGGCACAAAACCAGAAAATGCTAAAGTTATAAAAACAAATATGTTTTAATATATAAAATATCTTATAGAAATTATGAATGTAAGACAAATTCTTGAGTTAATGCTTGTATAGTAATTTTATTATTACAAATCATAACTGTCATTGTGATAACATTAAGTATTCAACACGTAATATAAAAAAAAATCATATCAGGAAATTCAGAAAAGGGCAAAAAAAAATCACTCTACACAGTTTAAAATTTTATATAAACTTTTATTTTTGGAGTTAGTCTGCTAATCGATACAATAGATTACAAGTGAGTTACATCCACTGATCTTATGTGGAATAAAATAGAATAGTTTATATAATAATATGATTCTGTTTCCTACTTACTTAATATATTGTTTGTAATAAAATTGTTTAGCGCAATTGCTTTTGATAGGACACATTTGAAAAGATGATTTTTCTTTTTATTATTTTTTTAGTTTAGTATCCATAAGGTTTGCTAATCTGTAGATCTGATCTGTATGGAATCAATTAAATATTTAAAATATTCACACTATTTTCTGGTATTCATCCGTGAACTTTTGTAACACTTTTTCTCTTTCCTAACTTTTACTTAGAATTTGAATTTGAAATCTATAGATATTTGATTTAATATAAACTGTGATGAAAGATGTTGATAGATCCATATTTATAATCTGCTTCGATCTAATGTTAATAGTCAAAAACTTGTAAGTTCAATCACATTACTGCAGTCAGCAGACGATAGTTATGGTTTAGTTACCGAAGAATTGATGAACTGCCAATTTTCGATGTGATTCTCATCCATTTCATCTTTTTTTTTTCCTATTTCAATTTCGAGGGAAAAACGATACGGGTCTAAAGTTTATCTTTACCACTACTTTTTTCCCGCCATAAGTCACTGACTCAATTACATTAACGACGCAACAATCTAACATAAGTTTCAATAAGGGTCAACATTCGACCAATATATTAAAGATTCTCGAGTCCAATGTATTTAAAATCCAATTTTGTTCAATTGAAGGGACGGATTTTTTGATACGATCATCGTATATCTTCCATCTTATCGCAATCCAATTCAATCCGGTGTACAATATCGGTTGTTTGTGAGGGCAACAAAGGAGGAAAGTGTATTTCGAGAGTTGTGGCTCAACAGGGAACCGCCTGTTTGCTCAATACTTGTCGCTGATGACGGATTCTGCGTAGGTGGACCAAGTGCTTTCCCGCCACAGATGGGTACAGGAATTTCACAGGGTCGAGTGGACAGATTAAAGGAAGCTGTTTGAAAAAACTGTGCTTTTTTTTTTTTTTTCCTGCTTAATCCACTTTTCTTCACAAGATGAACGTTTTCCTCTTGAAAGGTAAGGCTGCCCCCATTTGCATAAAAGGTTAAACTGGCCTCTCACACTGTTTCAATTTATCTGAAGATCAACTCTTAAACTTTAAGCTGTGGCCATTTTTTACTAGATTGTGACACAGTAAACGCACAGTATTAAACTTATTTAGATAAGAATTTCTCAAGAAAAATAACAACTCTACCATAATTCCATTAAGAATATTTTTATCCTTCTTATAACTTATACCTTAATAACTTATACCTTGCATTTAATCAGAATTTAATTAGTAAATGAAGAACATATATAAAGTTTAATCACGTCAATTAATCACGTTGTTATATGTACGTTTGTATATTTAACACTTATTGTTAAGTTACATTTAACTTTCTTTATAAATACACAATACTCTAAATTATTACACAATAATTTTCTTTTGTTTTTTCTATTTTTAATATTTTTTTACAAAATTTAAAACTATAAACTTTAATTCAAGTTTAAATTTCTATGTTATTATTATTATTATTTTTGTTTTTATAAAAATTCAAATTCTTAAGCACACTTGGATATTTAATATTAATACAGTAAGATAAATGTAATATTTCTTCCAATTGAATAATATTTATCTTAACTTTAAAAAAATAATGTAAATAAAATGGAACAATGATAGTAGTTTCATAAATTGGTAAAATGAATTTTAGAGGGGAAAAAAAAAATACTCTGAGATTCTTTCGTGAATTTGGCACATGCATCATTTGGCAATGTCTTAACAATTCATAGGTTATAGACACTTAGGAACCTACCAAATTGTTGGACAATAAATGCTCAAAAATCCCATGAATTGTTGAGATATTCAAACTAGACAATTATAGAGATACATTCAAATAAGAACGAAACAGCCTTTTAGAATCGGATTGATTCAAACATTACAAATATGTAAAAATATGTATCTTTTAATTTTTGTTTTGGTAAATCAAATAAAAGTTTTGGTAATTCTGTATATTTATGGTGCTATATAGTGAAGGAGAATTTCTTAATTCTAAATCAATATTCATAATCAAAGAAAAACAAACACCAAATAAAGTAGAGAAAATTGTATCTGTATATTAGACAGATATATCAGTCTGATTTTCTTTTTTTTGAATCATATTATTTGCATTGCTAATGATTATACTAATAAAGCAACCATCTTTAACACTACTGCAAATGTATTAGTAAAATTAACTGAATGTTCTAGGCTGAATGCAAAGCAATAATCAGTGAAAACTTTTGATTTCTTATTGTAATTTTATTTCTATTTCTTTCTTGTGAAAAATGGGAACAATTCTTATCAAAACAGAAAAGGAGCTAAATAAGATACTTTACAGAATATTCTGCTAATAAGTAAAACAATTATTCTGGAAAAACAATGCAAAAATCTAAGAAAAAATAAAGGGCAGCCTATTTCAAATATGGATGAAGAAAAGTTAACTTACAAAAGGTTAACGGAAAAGACTTACATCGTTTGTAACTTAACTGAACTAATTATAAAATTAAGAAAACGCAAGAATCATACATCATTCATTCAATAAACTATAGCAATGTCTTACCTCTTTGATGAAAGTAAAAAGAGCAAATATAATTTCATAACGGAATTTTATGGATTTCAGAAATTTCATACTAAAATTGACTTATTTTTAAGTTTAAAGAGGTTTACAATACAAATAAGCTACTTCACAAAATTTTATAAAAGTTTTTGAGCATGCAAAGTACTTAAGTAAGATCATGTAGTAAATATCAATCAAATCTAAGCATCAGCAAATGTATAGTTCGTTGTTAGATACATTTTAGATTTCGATAGATATTCATTGTTTTGCTTCAGTAAGTGTTAATTGCTTCGTTTCTGTTAATTTTCTATCAGAATTTTTTGTAGCCTTCAAGCTTTTTTACGGATATCCAAGAAATTTTCAAGTAGAAAGTATGTCATACAAAACTCACATTATCGTAATTAAATCAAATTTAATAAAACTCCTTTATTCCACTCCTACATCTTCTTACACAATATTTCTTCCACATCTTCTAGGAATATTTCCGAGACCTAATCGGCTGTCCTTCCTCAGCCTACTCCTTCTCAAAAACAACTAAAAATTAAACAACCAAAAATTAAACAAACAAATCGTGCTTCGTGCTTCTTACATCACCCAATGCAGGAAGCATTATCATATAAACAAAACAAAACAAATGTCCGAATACACATTGTCCGAATATAAATTTGACCGAATGTAAATTGTCCAAATACAATATCTTCTAAGTAAAATATCCTGTAAGTAATTTTTCTTCTTCGAAGTAATTTTATCTTGTAAGTAATTTTTCTTCTTCGAAGTAATTTTATCTTGTAAGTGATTTTTCTTCTTCGAAGTAATTTTATCTTTGAAGTTCTAAAATCCTTCTTTTTGAACTTATCATTGAAGAAAATAAAATGTTTTTTTAAAAATCTAATCACCAAAGAATCCAATATTAATATTACATTATACAAAACTCACATTAATGTAATTAAATCAAATTTAATAAAAACTCCTTTATTCCACTCCTACATCTTTCTTCTGAGGAAGGAGAGCCGATTAGGCCTCGGAAATATTCCTAGAAGATGTGGAAGAAATATTGTGTAAGAAGATGTAGGAGTGGAATAAAAGAGTTTTATTAAATTTGATATAAAGTATGTCGTTTCTTATCCGTAAATTTGCACGTCCAGTTTCAAAAAGATTCATTTATTGCTGTAATTATTGTGGAATACACACATATATGCATATCTATTCAGACATCTTAACTTCATATGCCAAAATTTGTTAGGAAACTTTTTAGGAAACCTCTACCAATTTTATTTCAAATTTTGAGTCTAACTTTCCAAGGAAAGTGAGATTTACGTATGTGTGAATTCCCCTTTTGAACTGCTGGATGGATCTCCTTGAGACTATTAATAATTGATGGTATTAAACAATGAATATTAAGATCCTTTTAGCTAATCCGTTAATTAGCGCGCGGTTGATATTCTTTAAATTGATCTATGAAGTAAGTAAGGAGAATTTCTTTAATTAGCTTTTTTTTTTCAGAAAATATACAATTTTTAACTGCTTGTAGGCTATTGAGAAGACAATAAACTTTGAAAGTAAGCATAGGCTTTTCGTTTTCGAAGTTTTCATGAATTTAAGAAACATAATAATAAAGAAATTGTATGAAAGTAGGCTGTCAGTTCTTCGAACTTCAGAAGAGAAATGTAATTTAAAAAATACTTTTTAGTTTTATATTTATGTTTTAAGAAAAAAAGAAAGCATTTCTTCTTTCTTATCAATAAAACAAAAGTAGGTGAAGATTTTGTAAATGTATGACATAAGAAGATTTTTACCAAGAAATCCCAAACCCGCCTTCATTGGAATTATGGAATCACGACAACAGTGTTAATAAAATCTTCACGTTTCGTTTGACTCGAGCCAAAAGGCAACATATCATTTGAGGAAGACTATTTGGTGCGGATCATCTGCAACGAATTTCAATAGGTCGTAATGCCTAGACACATTTGACTTCCAAATAGAAAAATTAGACAGTGAGAAAATAATTTCTCAAAAACAAAATATTGTTAGCAGCAGGATGTCTTTCAAAAACAATGTGATTCATGCAAGCAACACGATTTTCATTTAAATACAGCTTAGCTGTGAATGACTTATTTGTTAAAAAAATGCTGAGAGAGTTTGTCCAAAAAAGTCGTTCTACTGTGAGAATAACTATCTTTAATTTCATGGATTTCTCCTAGAATTGAGGTTGTCCGATTTGATGACGTAATCTAATTTATATTTTAGAAAGTCTGTTCCCCGATACATGTCAGAACCACGAGTATTGCTACCGTGAAATTGTACAAGTTATATGGATACCAGATAATGATAACTAACAAATTATTTTGATTAACAGCACATGTTTTAGCTATAGATTGTTTCCGAATTGAATTGTGATTTGAAAGGAAGAAACATAATATTATTGTAAACAACAATGGGTGAGACCAAATTGTTTACCAAGTGACATCCTGGAACAGCTGTTCCACACTCTTTGGCGATCATCAGCCAGGAGTAGTCACCAGTAAACAATTAGGTCTCAGTACTGAGGCTAATAGGAATGAATAATAAAATGAATAGTATTATTGTTTTCAGTATAGCACATCAGGAACTTTCATCAATAGCGTCCGGAGAGATGCTCTGCTTCCGATAAAAGTTTAAATCAACATGTTTAAATCAAATTTGAAACTAGATGAATGTTTTTTTGTTTATTTTTTTTTGCCTGGATAATGCTGCGTTATTGTTTTAATTTTGAGTGTAAATACCTTTAAATACAAAAAAATACTTAAAGTTATTTAAAATACATAAATAAATATTTATTTATTCGCGAATATTTAAAGCATAAACATTTGAAAAAGTTGAATTCTAACCGATACAAGATGAGGCATATTTAAAAAAAAAACAACTTATTTCAGAAATATCGTCCAAAAAGATTTGTATTCATTTTCTAATAAGAAATGAGAAAATTTTTGTTTTTCTTATTCTATTCCATTTGTTCTTCATCTATTTCACTCTAGTCCGATCCTAACCCTTTTCCTGGGTATCCGGAATCTTATTTTCCAGGAAAAATCAAGTTCTGTAATTTGACTTTATTTGAATAAATTTGGCTCTCAATTATAGTACAAAGATATGTAATAGCCTCCCTTGACATGCAAAGGGAATTAATAGAAATTTAAACAAAATAAAATCAAACAAACAAACAAACAAACAATAAACACTTTCTATGATTTACTTTTAAAAATGCTTACGATTTTTGGCGTCAATTTACAAAAAAAAAATATTACAGGGAGGAGGCACATAAATAAAAGCTAGAAATCAACTTTTCAACAATTTAAAACCTCTACTGCCTCATAGATATTGTTATTAAACTAAATCCATAAAATACGGTTAGAATTAGGAAAAAATTAAGAAAGAAAGAAAACCAATTCATTAAAAAAAAAACTCGTATTTTTTGTCTCCGCTTTCCTCACACCATCCATAATTGAAAGGTAAATTTCGTTTTTTGTTTGGGCTGTATTTTTTTTTGGTCAACCTTTACGGTTAATGAAAATAGGAAAGAAAAGCAATTTTACGCAACTCTCTCTTGAAAAGCACTTTATTTTTTTAACCTTTTCATTTGGTACGTTTGGACTTTCCAAAACTTATGATGAGACATACGTTCATGAAATAACTTGGTCTCCTTTCCTTAATATGTTCTTTTGTTTTTCTTTGTTTGTTAGTTGTTGTTGTTTTTCTTGTAAATCACTAATCAATTTTTGAAGTTACCATACCTACAAATATAAACAATCCAACTTGACATTTTCGTTTTCTATAAAATTAATTAAATTCTCAAATTCTGCAATTAAAATGTTTGAATTCAATTAATTTCAGTCAAATCAAAGTGTCTGCCTGTAATATAGATTTGCATATGCCACCGACTAACAACCATTGTGGGAAATCAATAGACAGCCATTGCTTCCGACTTAATTTCTCCGCATGAATTTATATGGAGAAGATTTTCATATACAAAGGTCAGATTGTTTCTCGTTCATAAATATTCATGTCAAATTTCTGTAATATCCGTTGTTTAGTTCTCAAGTTATTAAGGAGAATTATAATCAAAAATTTATGCATACTGATTTTAAGAGTCTTACTAATACAACAACAACTAAAACAAAAGAAAGAAATTCTCATGATAATACCTTAACGACAAATTACTTTTATGATAACAGTTTTCTTTAAAAGATTCTTAATTTGGTGAAATTAAACGACGGACAGATATTTCCTTTATACATATAGACCGTTGTAATTACAAAGTAATGAAAGATAAATTGATCTCAATCTTCAGGAAGCAATGAGTTTATTATAAAACTATGCTACTGTTCCTCTACCTCAATTAGATGAAATAACAAATAAAACAGAGTAGAATGGGACTCGTAGGGACTAACTTTTGTCAGTGGATAAAAAAAATAAAAAAATAAGATGCTACGAAAAAAAGTTCATTTAACTCTTAAAACGGAAGGTCACTAAGTCATTGTAGGTGTAGGAGCCCAACTTGCTTTCAGAGTGATATTACATTTCGTGGGTCACTGATCTTTGAAGCCAAGTATAAACGAATAATCAGCGTTGTATTGCATGTCGAGGAAGGTTTCCCGTTGAGAAAGTTGATGGCACAAACGTCATTCAAATACGACATAAGGACAGCCCTGAAGACACTGTCATTACAAGA
Organism: Thereuonema tuberculata; assembly: GCA_023159025.1. Classification (NCBI taxonomy): domain Eukaryota; kingdom Metazoa; phylum Arthropoda; class Chilopoda; order Scutigeromorpha; family Scutigeridae; genus Thereuonema; species Thereuonema tuberculata. The sequence goes on from JAFIDM010009631.1 coordinate 239,043,426, forward strand.
CCGGAAAATCATCGGACTATACCACTAAATTTACCCAACTCAAATACATCATTTACTGTTCAATATATATGAAAAAAAATATAGAAGATTAGTTGGTTTAAGAGTGATGATATGTTATTTGCTTCTTAAACACAGAAAACTACTTTGATGAGAAAACGGTTTTTTTTTTGTAGGATTTCCGGTTGGAGTTACATACCAAAACCGACCAGTCATTTCTATTTTCTGATTATTCACCAAGATTAATAATTCAAATAAACGGTAAATAGGAAGTCCGCGAAAGAACTTAAGCTCTACTTTCCTTAAAATATTGTTCTTTCTATTCTTTTTTTTTTTATTTCACTGTAACGACGGAAACAGAAAATGTCGTTTATTTTTAAATTATTATATCTGTAGGAGAAATACAAACACTAGAAATTTTTCATTTCTGAAACAAATTAATTAAATTCTCATTATTTACAAAGTTATTTAAATCCTATTATTTTTTTATCGTATCAAACCGAGCAAAAGGTAGTGGATTACTAAACGAAGACATCTTATGTTAATCTATGTTATATAAGATATGTACAGTAATCTTTTTTGTTTTTTGTTTTTAATCTACAGTTTGTTTTTAATGCTTTTGTAAGGGAAGTTTTTTCCCCTTCTTGACTGATATAAAATTCAAATATAAAAGTTAGATCATGTCATGTCCTTATCCATATCAAGTTTCAAAAAAATTCATGGAATTGTTGTTAGGGAACAAACACACAAACGTACAGAGTGGTTTGATGAGTTACTTTATAAGTAAGTAGTCGAATAATGATAGAGAAATTTTATTTTAGATAAAAATTTTGTTACTGATAACTAGGGCAAGGAATTTGATGATTTTGCATCTTTTTTCTATGAAGATTGAAAGATGGCTCTCATATATGAAAATGTGTAACATTAAATAATTGGTTAAATAAAGGCATCAATTCGTTAGGGCATTTTTTTGCATTTTTCGGCATTTTTTAGGGATAGGTCATTTTTTTGGCAATTTTTAGGTCATTTTAGTAGTTTTTTGGAAGGCAATGTCATTTTTTTATTATACTTTGAGATTTTATGTAGTATTCAGTATCTTTGCTTGTCCCCATTCAAGCCAACCAATTTTTCCAATTTTAAAAAAGGTAAAAAAAAGTTTAATGTATTAAATTCAAATGCTTTATTGGTCATTTTTTTCATTTTTCTGTCATTTTGTTACTATTTTTAGGTCATAAATGCATTTTTTATTTGTCATTTATTAGCAAAATTATAGGTCATTAAATGCCTTGCCCTACTGATAACAGTAACAGTAAGTAACTGTTGTTCTTTATTATTATTATTGTATGTTTCAAACCTTGGGTTTCCCCAGCAAAAACAATATGGCGGGTCAAGGACCAAAGCACATACTGCCAAGTTTAAAGATGTGTGCAAGAATGATTAGGGATGTGTGCTTGTGTCCATAAATTTCCTAACTATGCGTGTAGTGTTGAGTACCACAGCCTTCTGCAGTTGTGCATAAGTGTTTTTGTGAAGTCCTAGTGTGCTGAGACTGTGGTGCAATGTGTGAGGCACCAGACCAGTGGCAGACAGAACGATGGGTACAACACGTACTCGATCCTGCCTCCACTGCTTCTGGAGCTCGTGTGCTAGATCAGTATATTTACTGATCTTGTCTGCGTGAGTTTTCTGCATGTTCTTGCTGATAGGCACTGCAATATCAATTAGATAGGTCTGTTTGTTGACCTTATCAACAAGTGTGATGTCTGGTCTGTTGTGATGTATAGTTTTGTCTGTGTGAATGGGGCGGTCCCAGTATAGTTTATATGAGGGTGATTCTAATACGCTTTGTGGTATGTACTTGTAGTACGGGACCGTGCTCTTAATAAGTGAATGTTTGTGTGCTAGTTGTTGATGAACGATCGATGCTACCTGATTGTGTCGGTGGAGGTAGTCTGTTTGAGAGAGAAGGGGACAGCCTGATATTACGTGGTCGATCGTCTCATGCGTAGTGTGGCATTTCCTGCATTTGTCGTCATGTGTGTTTGCATCGTGTAGAATGTGTTTCTTGTAGTTGCGTGTGGAGATGACTTCGTCCTGTATTGCGATCATGAACCCTTCGGTCTCCCCAAACAGCTCACCACTCGTCAGCCATCTGTTCGACGCTTCCATGTCGACATGAGGCTGGCTGAGTTCGTGATGATGTCTGCCATGGAGTTCCTTACGAGCCCATGATTCACGTAGCTGCTGAGTGTGGGTGTCAGGGGTGGTGAGTGTTGGAGAAGAGTTTTCGAGGTTAAGGGGTGTGAGGTGTGTGTCAGCCTTGACAATGGCTGAGTGAAGTGAGGAGTCTTCTGCTCTTTGGTGGAAATGTTCCCTAAGTGTATGTACTTGTTTTTCGTGTAGGGTGATGAGGTTGATGAGTCCTCGGCCTCCCTCCTTGCGGGGAAGAGTCATCCTTTCCGTAGCGGACTTGGGGTGGTGCATGTTGTGTTTCGTGAATGTAGTGCGTGTTGCGCGTTGTAGTGCTTCGAGTTCGGATCAAATAAAGTTACATGATGATTAAAAAAAGTTCTAGCTTGAGAAT
>JAFIDM010009631.1:239059347-239092757 GCA_023159025.1 Thereuonema tuberculata
ACAGATACTTTATTACAAGGCAAAAAAAAAAATAATCTCATAATAAACAAAAATGGATAGAAATGTATCAATCTCTGCATTAATAGAACAGCATTTACTGAACAGTTATAGAACAGTTCAGTTATCGAACAGTTATCATGGTTTTATGTAATATCACATATGCCTACTACAATAATACTGTATAAGCACTATTGCAGACGCAAGGGCTTAATAAGATATGATATTATACTGTAATTTTTTTTTTTGCTTTGTTAACATTATGTTCTTAAATTCGTATTCTATTACACATTTATCAATACTGTAAAGAACCAACTATTTAAATCTAATTAAATGTAATTATCATATAATACTACAATCATTCTTAGCGTTTAGTCCTCATTACAATATACATCTGCCTAATTATTTTGCATGTACACAGAAACGTATTGAAGGAAAATTCATTAAGTTTAAAAATTTAAAAATTCCCGATTTTTAGTCTCTTGAAATCTTTGAATAAAAATTAAAAAAAAAAAACTTATTTATTCATGATTTTTTTTTGGGGGGAGGGGGAATTGACGTACTGCCAGGAAATCAATTTTTTTCTAAAAGCTAAGAAATACTACAGATAAACAGATTACAAAAAAATTAATAAATCCTCCTGAATATTCAGTACAATTCTAAATACAGTGGAATTTAGTTTTATACGTTTCTCGTTTATACGTTTCTCGTTTATACGTTTTTATCATTTATACGTTTTTTTGAATGGTCCCGGCAAAATCCAATGCATACGAACGTTAAATAATTTCATTTATAGGTTTTCCTGAAATCGCAAATTTCATTTATACGTTTTTTCAAGAACTCAAGAAGAGAGAAAATGCGCATTTCAACCTCAGATTCCCACCTGCCGATTGTCCAGTCTTAGAAAAGGCACGCAGTATTAGAAAATTGCACTGCATATTTCATTTTCATGTAATATTTTAATTTACCTCTGACATTTTATTGTTGGTTATTACGAAATTGTTCGTAACTTTTGTGAATTTCGTTTATACGTTTTTTCATTTATACATTTTTTTTTTCCTCAGTCCCTTGAAAAATGTATAAACGGTGCTTCACTCTATCTATATTAGTTACATAACTTTTTTGTTTATGAAAACGATTAAGAATTACCTATTAAAGAAAATCTTTATTTGCAATACAAAACTGTTATTTTATTAATTAAGATCCTTCTTGAGTTAATGAATGAATCTGATTTATTTCTCCATTTAGGTAAATTCCAATTTCTTTAAAAGATGAAGAAATAGCAAAAAAAAAAAAAAAAAACTGGTAAAAAGTAAGATAACACTACACCTGACGCTAATATGGAATTCAGTGTCTACTATAAGAGTATTTTTGCTTAGACACTATAATTTACTTATCATGGGAAAGGAAATATATTACGCACAAATAGGAGAACCAAGAATTTGACCTTTTACATGTCACCATTCCCTATGACATGGATGCTCGGACGGTGTACTACCCGTAACAATCCATCTGCTGTGACCCCGACCCAATTGTCATCGCTCTCTCGGCAGGACCCATTGAAATCCAAGGAAGAACACTTGTTGTTTTTCAAGGAAGCTTCCTCCGCTCCACCCCACAGGAAGAACGATTCCAGAATTACAAGTCGACTTCCGGCGCCCTCTTTTGATCCTTAGCGGGTTTTTAATTGCCGAAGCCTTCTAGTACTGAAGAGTAACCTAGCAGTGTAATTGCAGTATATTGCTTAAAAAAAAAGATAGAAAAAGTGGACCTGGCTCACCTCTCAAAAACTAGAATCAATCTGGTTTCCCTGAGCTAAAAAAAGAAGAAATTCAAATCGATGACGTGTGCAAATGTAAAATGCATCAAATGTGATTGATTTACAGACGTCATTTTGAATTCGTAATTTGGTTCAATTAGTCTATTCCAATTAAGTAAAATGAAAGTTACTTCTTTGAAGGCCGCGCGGTTGGCGTTGTCGCTAGGACATCGGCCTCTCACCTCTGAGTACCGAGGTTCGGTTCTCATGTGGGTTTCGTGATGGTGGACGATCCGCGCTGGGCAGGTTTTCTCGGGGTTCTCCCGTTTCCCCTGCACTTCTCCCACCATACTTTCTCAGTCTTTCTCTCCATCTGTCCTTATTTCCTGTGGGATAGTACAATAGACCTTCGGTCGCAGTGCTTGGCTTCTCTGCCACCCACATACATACATACATACATACTTCTTTGAATAGTTAATGAGTTCCTTAATACCCGTATTTTCAGGGCTACCCAAGGGTTCCTGGCCCTAGGCAGAGCAATTAATGCCATTCATTTATAAGACTAAATACACGTATTTTATTTCAGTAATTTCAAAATGAAAAAGAAAAAAGAAAACTGACAGTTATATCTATTTATTTTTAGTGAAAACCAGGTTAAATTAAAATTTCATCTTGCTTGTTTCAACTTTCGCTAAAATTGACGACCTGAGCAGTTACAGAAACTAACCTTTAATAAATGTTGGGGTAAAACCGATTCTGATGTTGAAACTTTTATTCGCGATGTAAATCGAGTCAAAAGATTTATAAAAAAAAAGTAGTTTTATTTTCAGTTAAGTAATTTTTATTACTTTTTATTTTTATCTTTTCGCAAATATTATTCCAGTATCGGAAATTAGTCACTTGTTTATGTGGCTAAAGCAAAACTAAGCATTTAAAAACAAAAGCAAAATTTAATTTTAGCTTTTTTTTATTAACAACAATGATATTTTAAAATCTTCAAAAATACATGTCATAATAGCTGAAACATTAAGCAACAAAATATAATAATAATCACGAATATCAGAAGTTAAATAATATCGACTCGTATTTAGGCAGTGTAAGGCTGGGGCTTCGAAATTTCAGAAATATTTTTTTGATTAAGAAATATTTTGATTTAAGAAATATTTTTCAACATTTCAAATATACATCTAAACATAATAAAAGTATTTATTTGTACTCGTATGCCCAATCGCAGAATTTGTGTAAAGTTTATAAAGTTCTTAAATAAGCATTAAAAAACAAAAAAACAAAAAACAAAAGCTGGAGTAAACCATTTATGAATGAAAATTTTCAGTCGAATTATCCTTGTCCATCTGTCAGTTCGGCTATTCAAAAGCTTTGTTTACTATGAAGCTGATTAATTTAGAGTTACTTTAGACCAGTGGTATTCAATCGGTACGAAAAGACATCAAAGGGGATGAGTAAAAAAAATTAAAAACATCTGTCAATACACTGTCGGTGGCTTTTCTTATTTTTAATTATTTTAAGTAAATTACTTTGAGTATTGAAAAATTTGTTTTTTTGAAAATCTAACTTATTGAGGCAAGAATTTTTTTGGACTATTTTCTTTTCGATCTTACTTTTCTTTTATTTTATTTTGAAGCAATGGCTTGGTTGCACGTCTGACTGCCTCCCCTCTGTAAAATAAAACTTATTGTTTAATTTTAAAAATCTTAAACTTTAAATGTATTAAACTTTAAGCTATTCTGTTGGATGCAATTATGTAGTTTATTTTAGATGTTTGTCCTTTGCCCTAGAATTTCATTTCTGTACAGGTAAATTGAGTACTTTGAATTATGCATCAATAACCCTAGGGGTACGAAGTTAAAAATATCCGAGGGTACGCGAGCAAAAAAGGTGTAATACCATTGACTTACTAAAAAAAAAAAAAAAAAAAAAAATTATTGATTCTGGTCCGTGTTAGGCTAATAAATAAGGACCTACTGATAAAATATTATATTTAAAGAGCAATAATCACAACAAAACTTAGTTCAGAAATGTGATTGAAAGTATTAACGTAGGCCTACGTATGTCTGAAGTACAATTACCACGATATAAATTCCAATTATGTGTATAGAAAAGCGGAAAATTTGTTGGTAAATTTAGGTTAACATCGTCAGTGCAACTGTGTATGCATCTCATTGCGGATATTTGGAATTTGGTAAGCCACATATATTTTTCATATTCTTTCCATTTTCTATAGAGAGGACGTTCAGTTTTTCGATTTTTTTTTTATTAAACAAAATTATTTTCTTATCTATACTTAGTCTTTATGATCATACAAACGTTTTCGTATGTTTTATTATTTAAAGCCGATTTAAATTATACCATCGAACCGTCTAGAAAATCGGTTGCAGCAATGACCTCATAAACCTTACAATACAATTGTCCACAATTCAAATGGCTAATTCTCAAGATGAACGAGGTTTTGTTCTGAAAGTAAAAGCCGATAGCATCTTAACTAATTAAACTAGAACTGTTATGTGTAATTTGACAATGAACGAACATAACACCATGCAACAGTGTGTTAGAAACATAGCATCAACTGATAATAGGAATTTACAGTGAAAGGCAATTTATCCTTAATTGCAGTATTGAATACTGATAGCAAATTAAGAACAAAAAAGTGATCAGGGGTTAAATTTTGTAATAGCCAATTGCAGGAGAATTTGGGATAGCTCATCATGCAGAATAAACGAAACAATGCTATTTCGAACATTATTAGGAATCCAACTGCTATGGCATATAACGATCATTAAAATTAAACAACAATATAATAATGTTTTCTTTTGGATCTATCTTATATGTTATTTGACCCCAAATATGTTAATAAATCTACTACAGTAACATTACAATAGTAGAGTAATGAGTATGTGTAGTAGTAAAATCTGTTGTTATACTAATGTAATAAGATGTTATCATATTTGATGAAAGAAAGATGAAGTTGACATGTTAGCGATTATAGAGACTTAATTATATACATATCTTAGCTCTGATTACAATTCAAAAAACGTAAATGTAAAGACAAACAAAGAATGTACAGATCTGATATTTTTTAAGATATTCCAATTTACTGAAAAACCTTTTTTAAGTAATTATAGTCCTACAAATTCTTGTACTGTACAAATAAAAGAAAAATATCCCTAGTTTTTTACGTTCTATTTTTAAATTAAATGAGATATAATTCAGTTATCATTAAAATTCTTATCTTGTGAAGAAGAGTTTTGCATCAACTTGAAAAAAATACCAGAGTAAAATTCTGGTAGTAAAAGTTCCAATTTTACTATCTTGAAATAGAAATCTTTTTAGGTATCATTTTGCCTAAGAATATTAACAAGGTAATATTGCTTTTATTAATAATCTTACAAATAACATTAATAAATCTGCAACGTGAGATTTAATAAAGATGTAATATTTCAACATTTTTGAATTAATTCAGTCATTTTGTTCACATTAACAAGTTTTGAAAAACCAAGTTCATTTTGATCGAGTTGTTCTCCTTACAACATACTATTAATTGCTATTATTAAAAGATTATTTTTTAGCCTACTTTCCCAGAAAAGCGAGGCTCCATCAAATTACCCAGTCTGGGGGAGAGGGAATCTTCTTAATAACGTTCCATCCACTTGATCGATCTTCTTGAAACTTGCCTAACAAATTTATGGACAAATTTTTATATTTGATTTTTTTTTTTTTTGTGTTTGTGGGTTTTTGTCGAGAAATCAATTCGTGAAAGTGACAAAAAATTCCCATTGAAAACAATATTATCTAATCCTCTTAATTCTGCGTGTTTTGACACGATTGAAATTAACGATTTCACAAGTTCGTAAACATTTCCGATTTTAATTCATTTTTTTTTTTCAAAAGCTGGAAAATTTCTGTCGTTTGCATTCAATAGGATATTATAATTTAAAAGTAAAAATAGACATTTCTTTTTTTGAAGCTTTTCATGACTTAAAAAAAAAATAAGGAAATTTCAAAGAAAAAAATAGGCTTTTACTTCTTTCATGAACTTCTTAATTATTTTATTACTTTTTATATTTCTAAATTTATAATTTACAATAACATTTACCTTTCATATCGCTGGATTATATTTTTATTTTATTATCCAGGAATGTTGCAGACAACTAAAATATGAAAATTTAATTAAAATCAGAGCTGTATTTTTTCGTTCATTGCTTTCATACAATAGTTTCTAATGCCTGTACTTTATGTTAGTCCTATTTTGACTCTCTAATTTCGAAGCACATTCTTCCTTGTTTATTTAATATGTATCTTCTGGCTACGTGAGCATTATATCATAATGCTCCTCTTCATTTACAAAGCTTCCTACAAGGAACAACCATGTGGCAAACAATAAATTCTCCATTTTTCCCTCTATGTTTTATTAGAGGAAGAGTTTGCTTATTGAGTTAGCTTTCCACTGAGCAGTCTTCAATAAATTAGTATAAGCAGGAATTAGCCAGTGCAAAGGTGAGTGATCAGCATAGGGGAGCTCCGTTGCACGTCGATTGTAGCAGCGGCTGCAAATTGTTGCTGCTTCAGCAGGAAAAAAAAGATTCACGACTGCTGAGGAGGGGGGTCAGGAGTCAGAAGTTATGATGTCAAAAATCTGAGTGTAAATCACGCTTTCTCCGTGTATAGCGAATTTCGGAATGACGTAACAACTTAAGCGCTTAGCACGATAAGACCAGTGGAATAAAGTACAGTAAGTTGAAGGGGTCGAAGAAAAAGATTTGGGTGTTCTCTGAAACTTGATGTAGTAAAATAGAATTCGAATAAATTTTATTTCAGCAACTTTTCCCCTTATTTAAGTTACTACTTGTATTTCGTGTGAAAAGAAATTCTCAAAGAACCCCATTCTTTGATCAATTAACTTTAAGTAATTTTTATATTTTAGAAAGTGTATCTATCGGTATGAACAACTAATACATTTCAGAACAACTAAAGCCAGACTCATGAAATTTTACGATGACAACCCATGTTTAAGTTCGATCAATTGTAGTGGTGTGAATTAAGGTCTCATCTTAATTCTACAGATGTCTTATTCAATAGAATGTGTCGCTAGCTTTCTTGGATAGCTCCCGTAACGATGTTACTTTCTTTATAATGAAGTCAATCAGCGTTCGTAAACAAATTAAATTTGCGACCTTACAAAACCTTTTTTTATCGAAATAATTATTTGCCCGACTGTATTTCCTTGTATTGTAATAACAAGTACTGCAATTATTTAAATTATTTATAATAATGTGTAAATATTTTTTTCAGGAGTGCCTTAATATTTGTTCAATTATTTCTCAATTCACGACTGAATTTTAATAATATTTTTTTTACGATACAATCATCATAAACATTACTTGATAATTCAGTTTTCAGTTATTTTTTGTTTATTTTTTGCTGTATTTATTTATTTATTTATTTATTTATTTATTGCTGTGTAAAAAGAAATACTATACTAAAGTATATATTACTTTTTAAAATTTGAAGTTTTAAAAATACTTCTTAAAAATATATTAAGAAGTATTAAATACTTCTTAATTATGTATTGTACATCGAATTTTTTTTGTAATGTTTTGTAAAATTTCTATTTATTAATTTTAATTTCCATTATTTTTTTTTATTTATAAAGAAATAGACTTAGACTTTATATGTGAACATTAATGTTAAATTTGCTAAAGTTAATTTAAACTATGTCAAACATTTTAAATACCGTATACTAATATCTAATTGGTGTACAAATTATCAATATTATAAAAGACGCTTTATTTATTAACGAAATGCTGTTATTTCATCTCCCTTCTAATTTGAATTTGATTTTTTTTTTTTTTTTTTTTTTTTTTTTTTTTATGCCACACTATTTGGGAGAAACCGGATGGGAACAGAGTTATATGATTTAGAGAAAAATAAATAACTTTCTTAGGTTCCCCTCTGTTGTTAAAAATTGATATTTTCTTCTCATAGCTACTATTTGGTTGAGGCACAGGTAACAGGACGTGTAGACTGATTTAATATGTGCATTATATAATCATTCTTTACATAACTTAAAAAGAAAGTTTGAATTTATTTTTTTTAAAATGTGCAATTCTGATTATTATCTTTTTTTGCAAAAATAAAGGCTATCTATTGTTATGAGATGTTTGTCTCTTTAATAGGCTTTAACATTCAAGTTCTGTTGTTTGTGTAGAATGACCTGTGAACGTCAAGAAGTCAACAATCATAAAGTAATACAAGACTTCTTCGTTCGACAGAGGCTTAATTTCCTTTACGACATCCTGGAAGTTTGGCTGATGTATAACCATCTGCAATTGAAGGTTAGGCGGTTTAGGGGGCAGGTAAACAGCCTGAATAATGTATTTGTCCATAATTAGACTCCAAAAAGGGACGGATCTTACGATTGAGCAATCAGGAGCTCCGATACAACGTGGGTAGGAATCCGGCTTCAGGACGAAAGGAAAAGCTGTGAGAAAAAGACGAATAGTTAAAGCATTGATCACGATAGTTTTCACGTTTCCCAGGAGTCTCCATCTGATAACGATTTGCTAAAGAAAGAATTATATCGGGAATTGATGGATATCAGTATTGATTGCCTGGAAAAAAGAGCAATTGGATCGAGTGGTCAAGGAAATGAGATACGAAGATCATCCTTCGCTAAAAAAAGCAATAAAAAAAAAAGGAAAAAAAAAAATAACAAATTTACTTTCCTTAAAGAAAACCAACAATTAGGCAACCGACTCTTTAAGTTTTTACTTTCCCTTACGATATTAAAAAAAATAATTACAGTAATTTTTTGCTTGCTAGAATTTTAAAACAAACAAATATTTTATTTATTTATTTATTTTATTTTATTTTAAAATATGCTGTGATCACTTTTGAATTATTCTAACTTTTTATAATTTAAAATTTAAATAGAAGTACACAATAAAGTTTTGTAATTTATGACCTTATTACTATTTAATTACTAGCTATTTTGATACTTTTTTTTTAATTTTATTAAATTGTTTAGTTATATTTTTTTAATTAATTGTTAATTTTAATTAAAAAAATCCATGTAATTATAAAAAAAATTAGCTTTGATAATCTGTTGTTGAAATGAGTATTTTTAAAGACATTTAATTCTGTTCTTAATATTTGATAGAAATGATATGTTTTAATTTTATTTTACATATATCTAAATAAATTTCTCTAATCATTAAAAGTACAATTTAAACAAACTTGATCAAATTTAATGAATTAGTGAACACTAATCTATTGATGACACAAATTTAAATTAATTAAATCACGAATGTAAATAAAAACAGAATTGACTAAGCAATAAGAGCAATAAAACAGTAGTTGTTTCATAATAAAATTTTAATAATAAATAAAACCGGTAAATAATTATATAATTATTGTGTAATTAATAAATTAATGAATTTACAATCCACAGAATACAAATTAATATTACGGTTTGCCACATTTCAATAAAAACAAATCTTATTCGATTTTTTATTATTTAATAATGTAACTTCGAGTACTAAAACTTCAATGAATAATTTTCAATATATTAGTCGACTGCCCGTTGCTTTGCTACGGGAACCTCGCTTATGGAACGGAAAAAAAAGAAACATTTTATTTATTCACAAAAACGAATTACATCAGGTAAACTAAAACCTAAAACTTAAAACTAAAAATAAAGTAAAGTTATATTCTAAAAAATTAAAATTCATTTGTAGCAGTCGGAAAAATTCACACACACAAAAAAAAAATTAAATCAAGTAGGATAAAATAAAACTTTAAAATTTAAAACTAAAACTAAAAGTAAAGTTTAAATTTCGTTGTCGCTAAGATACTGGCCTCTCACCTCTGAGTCCCGGGTTCGGTTCTCATGTGGGTTTCGTTGATGGTAGCGATCCGCGCTGGGCAGGTTTTTCCCGGGGTTCTCCCATTTCCCCCGCATTTCTCACGCCATCCTTTCTCAGTCTTTCTCCGTGGGATAGCACAATAGATCTTTCAGGTCGCGATGCTCGGCGTCTCTGCCACCCACACTCACCCCCAAACTAACTAACTAACTAACTAACTAACTATTTAAATTCTAAAAAAATATATTTAATAGAATATTAAAATCCATTTGTTACAGTCGAAAATTTGCTGCCTGGCAATGCACGTGCGAAATTCCATTGTTGTGGAGAGAGCCGACCACACAACAATACTCCTGTTGCTAAGCAACGCGACTGCGAATTGTTGCGAAATTCAATTGTTGGCGGACGTACGTACACACGCAACACACACACATTTTTTTTTTAATAATACAGATGAATCTTAGGCTTACAAAAGAATAATGAATTATTGAGAAAATTTCATTATTGTTGCATATATGATATTTTTAAAGAAAATTAGTAAAAAACGTAAGAAAGGGGCTGGTATAATGCAAAAAGAGAGTTTTATTGGAGAAAAGGGGGGGGGGCGGAGTTGTTTTAGAACAATTGCTGTAATACATGCTATTTGCATGTAACGATTATTACATATATTTTGTTATTTATATCGTTCGTTAAAAAGGAATTTTTTCCTTTTAGTTTATTGAAATTTATTACTTTTAAAAGATCCTAAAAACATATTTTACACATTAAGGATGGTTAAATTGACTCATTAATGTGTCGGAAATTGTTTTAATTTATTGCATTCCTGAATTTCTGGGTAAATGATGGTAACGGGTACAGAATAGCCAATTCTAATTCCAAGCTTCTGGTCACGATTTGTTCATCTTCTGTTGACTGATGACTGTGTTCAGAATACTTTCCCGATCGGTTTATTTACGCAAAAAAAGGAAATCCGTGTACGAGCGGAAAACATTGCGTAATATTTAAGCCTAATTTAGAAAAAGAAGCGGTAAAAATTGTTAAGTAACAGGAAAACTTGTTCATTTTTTAAAATGTATTTTAACAATTTAGATATCTATCCCTGTTTTTATTATTATTAGGCCTATTATTATTATTATTATTATTATTATACTGTTGTTGTTTATACAATAAACATATGGAGGTTTTGCTTTTATGCTTAAGGGAATTCATTTGAAGCTGGCAGATTCTACCACATGAATTTTTCTATTTTATCTTTAATGTGTATTGATTGTTTAATTTTAAAAACAATAATTTTTTTTTTTTTGAAAATTTATTTTTAATTTTCGGAGGTATCACGCTCTTCATCACCATTAATTCTTATGACCTTTGTATTGAGACCTCGCTGTTCATTGGTGATTATTGTCAGCTGATGATTGCCAATACAGCGTAAAACGGCCGTCCGGGGATATCACCTAGTAAACACTTGGTCTCTACCATTTATCTTCTTGAGCATTTCTTTCTCTTTATCTGTTTGTATGCGCATCCCGCTGGACGGATTTCCTTAAAATTTGGTACATTGGTTATTTAGGATCTAAATTAATATATAGGTCTACATTTATTTTGGTCTACCGCTTTAAATCCCTCACATAATCCCGACTGATTTATTTAAAAATTTGGTAAGATGCTTATTTGGTCCAATTTTAAATTTTAAGCACAATTATTTTTGGTTCTCCCCAATCCCATCTTCAATATTAACCGCCCATCGCTATCTACTCAGTACCCACTATGCGATAGAGCGTATATGCGAGAATAAACTAATCAAAACCCTATTCTTCATTATAACAAATAAAGAATTATTTGTGTTTGTTTTAGAAACCCTGTTATAATACTATGTTATTCTTGCATCACTGCTACAATGGCGGGAAGGGAAAGATGGAAGCTGGGGTATAAGTTTATCGACGGGTTCCTCAAATCACAAACCTCAACTCAGTTCTGTAAACTTGTGTCAGAAATCGTTGACCGTTTCCTAAAGAATAAACCCTATCAGTTGATTTGACAATCATATATCACAGAAGGAGAGGTTCACTCTACTTCATGATTCTCTTTATCAAAGTTATAGAGTATTTATTTTTTAATGTTTAATTGAACTTTTATCAAATAAATACTTATGCCTAATATCTGATTTGTTTTCATTTTTATTTATTTATTTATTTTTTGCTGCTATGACTTTAGCTGAAATAAAGTTTGTTGGGCTATGCTGTAATATCTTTTAATTCACCCCTCCCCACGCAATGACGTAGACCATATTTTTTTGTGGGGAAGCTTTCAATTTTCGCCTTACATTTTTTGTCATTAAATATTAATAAATTTAAAATTCTTCTTGACAATATTCAAGATTTTAACAAATTTCTGATAATATTATTTATGGATGGAACGAAATCTGTTATAACTGCTTTGTAAATTACTATTACTTTAATTAATTCAGCGTTTGTTTAATCAAACTCTTAAAATAATCAAACTCTCAAAATAAATCGGTTAGGATATGGTTTCCTTTAAATACACTCTGTGACAAAAAAAGAATTGAAGCACAATGAAGAAAGCGTCTAATTTGAATGAAACTCTGTTTGCCACTACCATTAATTAAAGTTCAGTTGTCAAGAAACTTCACCATCACCTTCAAGGTTCAATTTAAGAGCCTTGTGATTCATAAAATAGCCCTCAGAACCTACTAGACACATTCTGCTTTCATGGAACAATTGCATTCACATCAGTTTACTATCAGTAATGTCTCGACCCCGCGCTCGAAGATCACACTAGAAATTGCAGGACTTCGAGAGAGGCTGCATCATGGGACTACGAGATGTCAGTTGGTCATGCATACGAATCACTCGCCATCTGGATCGTAATGATGCTTTTGTGCGAAGGTATTGAAATCAATAGTTGCTTGAGGATATTCATTCTTATCGCCAAGGCTCTGGTCGATCCAACAGTATACCACTACGAGAGATAATCAGCTTATTGTAAGGCATGTCCTAACTACTTTGACAGATACATTCTCTGCTATCTAGAGAGGCATTCTCTATTATCTAGAGAGGTGTGGCATTCTCTATATAACAACCGGTATTTACTCGCACCAATGCTAGACGAATTGCAGGCTGGGATGCATTCTTGTCACACTATACGAGGCCTACCATTAACAATTCAGTATGGGAGACTTCCTCTAGAGTGGTGCCGTGCCCGAGAAACATGTGCGGTTCTCGAAGGGTCTCATATTATGTTTACTGATGATTCCCGCTTCTGTCTTGCAGCAGACGATCATAGCATCCGCATAGCAGAAGGACTAGCCAGCACTCAGTCCTGGCAATATTATCGGGAGGCACACAGCCATTATAGCTGATATAATGGTTTGGAGAACCATTTCTTTTAACAGCAGATCCCGTTTCATATTGATTCGAGGAACTTTAAATGCGAAACGATACATGCAGGAGATCTTGAAACCGTTTGCTTAGCTCTTACTGTCACTCCTCCCAGGAGCTATTTTCCAACAGGATAACACACGCTTCCCAGCAATGCTTCCTTCAAATCCTTCTTTGGCCAGCCAAGTCCCTAGACTTATTCCCATTTGGAGCAACTCTTGCAGCTAGCGTGGCGTGATCTGTCACAAGACAACATTAAGATTTTGTGTCACTTCAAGCCACGCCGCATATCAGCAAACGTAGCAGTAGCTCAACACACAACTCGACAGCAGCATGTAACAATTATTCTGCTATTGTTCAATATTTTTTTTTCCAGTGTGAAATTTTCCTCAATTCCAATTACCTTTATCCAAATGACTCTTACAAAGTTTCATTCAAATTAGGCGATACCTTTATGAAACGTCGATTTTTTTAAATTTTTTTTTTTTAATTTTATTTTGTTTTGCTTCATCTGAAAAAAAAAAGTACTTTGCTTAACCTTGATATTATAAGTTACACAAGAAAAATAGTTAATAGTGGTATTTGAAATTATTTTTTATGAAATATCGCAGAATTTCAGACAAATAATTCATAATTTTACTGGTATTTTTTTGTAATCCAATAAGCAATCTCTTTGTTTTAATTTTCTTTTTCAAAAGTAATATTATTATCGTTATAATTACATTTTTCTATTATTATTAAAACTAAGTAATTAACGAAAAGATCCAATATCTTTCTGGTTTGTATCTACTGTAGGTACTACAGGTTCTCTAAATCCATGTAAAAGTAATTTTAAAACTTAAAGTGTTCTCAGCTTTAAATTAAAGTTTTCGGAATACAAACAAAACGAAAACTGAAAAGTTACGAATGGAGATCGATATATTAATGAAATCCTAATTTCTAGTTTACAACCTAGTATTCTTGTTTCACTCTTGTTGATTGATGATCATCAGCTTTGGGATCTGACAAAGTGGTATCTTTTAAGTTATTAAAGTTCCTAATTAAGTAATTTTAATTTTTTATTGCTAAAATAAACAAACTTATGGCTTTGAAATTCAAGCTTTAGGGAAGATTTTTTTCTCCATATCTGATATTTGTTTTACATATTTAAGCATATTTTTTTTGCATATTTTTACATATTACATATTTGTTTTTTTGTTTTCCATATTTCTTTTCTATAATCACTCAGTGAAATATGGCGTTTTGTTTACATTCACTCGTACTTGTTTGGCGCGAAAGAGTGTCATATGTTGAGGACCGAGGGTCGGGCGCCTCCTTCTCGGATCAACGCTCGTGCGGGTCGGCACACCAAGGCGCCGCGCCAAAACAGCAGGTGAGATGCAATTAAAAGATTCCTCCAGCGACTGATTTACATGCTTGCTCGACCAGGTTGACGGCTACAACCTAAGAAGCTGTCTTTGCAACAGTATTAGCAGAAGTGTGGCGTTAGTTAACGAATTTGTAGCAACGATTTGAAGTCTTAATGTTAAGGAGGGTGTAATCTTCATATTGAATCTTTATCCTCTGTAATATTAACAAGTAAACTTTAAATATTTCAAGTTATATTGAAATTTACTGTGGCAAATCTCTTACGATGACCTAATATTGGAGTACAGTAAAGTTATGACTTTGGAAGCATCTACAGAACTTTATTCTTGCAAGGACATATCCTGGAAACAGGGTCGCGCTTGGGACCACGTTTAGACAACTTCTTCCATTTGCTTGCTTGATATCTATTTATTTTTAGTGGTCTCATTCTAAGAATTTTTTTTAATTACAATAAATTTCACAATTTTACAAAATTAACTACAAACAGTAAATAGGAGAAATTAGGGGCAGTTAAATTCACAAAAAAATTGAGGATAGAGATTAAAGATATCTTTAAATCATAATACGAAATTTTTGAGTAGGTGAAAAATATAACTTATCAAGAGATGTTAGTCTATAAATTAACAAGAGTCAATCTGATATAAACTTCATACTTCATAACATAAGTGTGGTTTTCATTATAAAGACCATAATTATATAATTCTTTAAAAAAAAAAAAAAAACAAGAAAAAGAAAACAACAACAACCTAGAACCATTACAAATTTACTTAAATGCAGTAAACTCGTGTAAATTTAGAAAAATTCATTTTCCTTGATGAATTTTTAACATTCAAAACTTTATATTTGAAATCATGATATTCGTAACTGTGAAGTTATCTAAGCAGTATTTCATTTAAAGAAGAATCAACTATCCACATTAACAGAAAGTATGTAAACGATGATTGTCCTGTATCATGATCCGAAGATTGGAGATATCCCGTCGTATTGAAATAGCTCTTACAGACTCGTGGGTGGATGCTTCTCTCCAGGATTCTCACCTCTAGTGGTTATCTTCAATGATTGTGTGGTTACAGCTCAGCAGTGAAGACATTAATGTTTGTGTTAGTGTTGTGTTCCATTCTCAATACACTTTTTTTTTTTTTTTACTAATAAACATGGGACAAATTCCAGCTGTCCCTATCAAAATGTAAGGTTTACAATGTACCAGACATAAAAATTACACTTACAATATTTCTCACTGGTTCAAAATACATTCGCAATATAAAATCTCACAAACTTTGTTTACTTCGAAAAAAAAAGTTTGTAAATAAAAAAATAATCAAGTAAAGTAAATTCATTACCAAAATGAAAGAAATCCTTGCTGTCTAACAGTTATAGAACTTAAAATTAGTCTATATAATATGACAAAAAATAACAAGGGAAATGTTACGGGATTTGGGGAATTGTTACAGAGGTGTTTCATTAAGTTATTTAATAACTGTAATAATGAATTGACTTTATTTTAAAAAGGAATATTTTATTAACTAAACTGTTAATTTACATTCTATAAACTTTTGTATTGATTCAAACTTAACAAGGAAGTTATTAGACATCTAAGCTTTTTAAGTCAATTCTTTGGTAGCTTTTAACTTAGTAACTTTGAGGCTTTATGAATACCTTGTTTTGATGTCTATTTTTGTTTTTCCTTCCGAGTCAGTCTGTATTTGTTGTGTGTGTGTGTGTATGTACGTATATCTATATCTCCAATAACTTTTGAACCGCTGCACTGGAGGAATCTTTCTAAAACTTGGAATTCTGAGGACAAGAGACGACGTACAGTAACTTATTTATATTTGAAATTTTGTCTGTGTAGATCTTGCCGAAAAATTAGCGCAAGAAAGCGACAAAAGTTCCTAAAGCAGTAGAAACGGAACAATATTAGCTAACAATGGATATTAATCCGCTTACTAATTTCACTACTTTGCCCTTTGATATGCTGAAAATTTAGCGAAACATTATGCTTTTCTGCCGCTCCGGTTTGAAGGGATGACAACAACACACGCTTTTCAATGAGAGGTGTCACACTTGTGCGGTTATGCCCCATCCACCGGACGCTGCCGCATTGTGCTGTTGCGTGACGGGATGAAAACACAACCGGACGAACGTAATTGAGTGCACGGTGTCAGACTATGCGGGTTGGCCACAGCGTTTTCTAGTTTCTCAGTTGTTTTCATGTCCAATTTTTTTTTATTTCTTTAAAGCTTTCCTCCACTCAATCTTATTTTAGACATTAAAAATGTTTGATTTGGATAGATTTATTACGTGCATTTATGAGAGCCAGTACTGTGGGTAAAGAGATCGAAACAGTATTTTGATAAAAAATTGTCGTGATAGATCATGGACAAAATAGGCGAAATTATATACGTGAGAATAGTAATTTATTTACAGGTAAATATATATCTAATATATAATTCTTCAATTTTTAACACGGGAATAGTGTGACTCGTAGATGCCGTCCGGAGTCAAACCGCATCCCTTACATAGCCGCAGTGCAGCGGCAGAAACACACACTGCGACATCAGCCTTACACAACTTTAACAAGTAATGCTAATTTAATTAATTTTAGAAAAAAATGAAAATTGTATTGGACAGATGTTATAATTTTTTTAAAAAAGGAGGCATTTTTGCTTGTGTCGTTTTTATGACGAAAAAAAAAAGAAAAGAAAAAAAAGAGAAAATTTTGTTTTTTTTTAGAACTTTCTTTTCTTTATATCTATTTCTTTTATTTTTTAAGGACAACATTATAAGGAAAGTTTCTCAAGAGCTTCTTATTCAGAAAGTAAGGATCTGTACTTTTTGTATTTGGCAGATTTTATAATTAAAAATAAAGGTAGAGTTTTCATTCTTTTTTGATTTTTAAAAATTAAAAGAAAAAAAGTGTTTTCTTTTAATTTTCAGAAAAGTAGACTTTAAGTTATTTAAATTATTAGACTTCTTACTTATACGTGCTATTTTAATTAACTTTATATGTCTACGAAATTCAATCCATAGAAATTTCGATTTTTAAAAAACATTTTTTAGTCAATTCTCAAATATTTCTTCTATTTCAACAGTCTTTGAGAAGTTTCTATAATCTGAGAATATTTATCATCTAGTTTTCGAAAAAGATTACCTTGTCTACGAAAAAGCGATCAGAACCAATTGAATATTCTGAATTGAAAAAAAATGAGAAAGAATAGAAAATAACAAGGTAGGAGATTAATGAGGCTATTTATGGAGTCCAGTAGCCTCTTTTACATTGTTTCCTTAACTGCTGAAACCCACACTAACCTACAATCATCTTCTTAATTTGAATATATTGGTCATTGCCAATTTGCTTTATGTTATGTTGTTTCATAAATGCAGGGATTGTTATAGCAAAGCTCAAAATTCAATTCTTCTATTTTGCAATAATTTCTTTACCTTGACTGAATTTTTTGAATGAAGATGAAGTTATTAACTTGTATTTGGAATCTTCTTTAGTAAAATAATTCGTCATTTATACAACCTGAAGTCTTATTACGATAAAAATCGTTATACAAAAAAATTTCCTAGTCTTGCTCCACTTTCTTAGAATGCCCTTGATTTAATAAATCTCCCACTTAAAAGTTAACTCTGTAACCAAGATTGTTTTTCATAAAACGAATGATAATACATACAAAGAGAATATTCCAAAAACATTGATTTATTAAAAATTAAATCGAACTCTTTACAAATTTACCATTTTTTTTTTCGGATATAAAAATCACGCTGTCTTCCAAAATCGTTGGACAAATACTGAATTTTTATTTTTCTCTTCACATGCTTATATAATTGGGTAGTTATATTCCATAATTCTTCCGTGGTTCAAACGGGTGCCGAAATTATAGGTTCCAACTTTCAATGACCATTAGGACTAGTTGAGATTTAGTGGTCAGCCTAATGCTTGTCCGCCTTTACCCCCGGGAAAGAAACGCGTTTCTCTTTTATAGAAGGCTGAGTGAATCCTAGGTCCATCCGGAAGAGAAGTAACTTAGGGAAAATATAATGAATAAATAAATATGTATTAACTACGGATTATGCTCACTAATCTCTTATAATTTTATATATAGGCCTACTCTATTTAATATACTGTTTTTAAGTATAATTAGCTAGGGTAAGTGATTCATAACCAGAATGTTTGGTATATGATTGCGTATTTGTGTGTTTGTATGTGAGCTCATATGTGTGATCGTGTACGTATCTCTTCAATGAATGGGTCTTCTTCAAACTAAGCATTGCATTTATGTATATGAAACGATTTAACTTTTATACTTAGAAATTGTCCCGGGTATATTATTGAGATTTTGATTTTCCTGCGTTTTTTTTGTTTTTGTTTTTTTTTTTGAAGTCTTTTAAAAATTTGGTGAGTGATTAAAATATTAATTTTGTAATTAAATTAATATATATAAACTGAATTCTATGAAAAATAATTGGATAGCATTAAAATCTAGTACCTTAGGTCTGTCAAATAAGAGTGAGTGGGTGTACATCTCCTTTTAAATTTTGAACTCATGAATTCATTCTTGAACTTGGCATCCATATTTATAGACAAGAGATAATCTAACTTTTATATTTTAAAAATTTTTAGTAAATAGTCCCTGCAGAGAAATTAGCGTAACAGAAGTCTTAATTTTTATAGTATGAATATTATAGAATAGAAGTGGGTTTACAAAATCTAATAATTAAAAATTAAATTAATTAATTAACAGATAATATTTTTATAATGATATTAGGGGGGAAAAAATGTCTTCAAATTCAATGGACTTGTAACTTCATTAATGTGCCACAAAGCATTTCAATATTTGTAAATTCTTAGTCGCTGTTAAAAAATTTCGCAAATATGCTTCCTTATCATAGAATTTACTATTTTAAATTTGTATATTCTCTTAGCAACTATCCCAAAGCTTATATCAAAGTAACAGTCAGACAAACAAAAATATATAAAATCTTGGTTATAAATTAAAAGTTATGAAAACTTCACGATATAAAATTGAACACACTAAGACGTCTGTAGCAATCAAATGTTTAGTGTGGGAATCCTCTTTTTCTGATTGTTATTCATAGCTGGCATCCATTTCGCACTTCCTGGGTTACTCAATATTTCTACCCTAATCAAAACAAAAGAGAATTTATTAATTCAGAAGCAGTTTTAAAATCATGGGGATTCTTAACATGGGTGCCACTGCAACACTTAACCTCAATCCAAAAGCGATAATTATTCCTTTTTTTAGTAAAAACTGTTGCAAAGCTATCACTTTGGGTTTTCAATTTTGCACCCCGATTTCTGGAATGTCTTCCGCTTTCCTCATTAGAATCGTAGTTTCTTCTTTTATTTGTTGCAGACTAGATTTGACAACATAAACAGAAACACTGTTATTACCACTATTCTATTCCAAAAGAGATAAAGTGGCACTTTTCAATGACAAAGAGGAAAAAATATAAAGAATAGGAAAATATTGAATCTACTGATAAAGAGATATCATAAAAATGCGAATGACTCTTACATGACTTTTCAACGATGTAGCTGTCACGAGTTTAAAATTAAAGGTGATCCTCTTGTTTTACATTTAAGTCAACTTTAAATAGTAGAAGACTTTATTCAGATAAAATAATGGCAAACAACTCTAAAGACCCAATTAATCTGAAAATTTTAGTATTTTTTACAAATACTAATTTGTAATTTAGAGTTTTTTTTAATCTAACTTATAAGTTATAACTGATAAAGATTAATTAATTATTTATTAATTTTAAATTAAGATACTTACAGTAATTAATAACTAGAAAAAAAAAGTTATACACTTTGATAAAATTAAAGTGTTATTATAAAAACTATATAATATTTTACAATTCGTTCTCAGAAATGTATATTTAATAAGAGAGTTCATATTTACACCGAAAAAGAATAGACTGCAATAATCGTTGCAATAACTCTCACTGACAACGAACAGTGAAAATGTATTAAAGTCCAACAATGTATCTTAGTCACATTACAGGCTGTACTTCGTCTTAGAATCCTATGGCACTTGATTAGGTGGCATTGATGCACATTTTCTGTTTGTTTTGTTTTTTTTTTCTGCTAAATTGTCGTTACAGTGAATTTTAATTATCACTATTCATTGCTGCAGTGACCTATTAGAAAGATTGCATACGTCAGTGTCTTTATTAACCACTAACAATAATCCACGATAAGCTATATTGCACAATTTATAAATCATTTCATCTTGTTTTGTTTCGTTTATGGATTGAGGCTAGTTAACATAAGGATTTGAAGATGAATTTCAGGATCAAATATTACAAATTATATTACATAAAAACAAAGATTTTCCTTTAAATTGTTTTCACGACTTTACAAAACATAGGGAAAAAAAGTCTACATTTTAGGCTTCAAATTCTTTTCGAATTTCTTATGCTACACCAGATGGATCATCTTATGGTTTCTCTTGATTTAACAATGTCTAAAATATGCTTGTACAGTAAATAGAGCTTATATTGTAATACTGTGATTACGACCTTAGATGTAAACAAGTGAGAAATACCGATTTATTGTTTGTAGAGATACGATACAGTAGACATTTTCTAAAGAGAAAGGCTAAAGACAGCAGAGCATTAACATAGTACGTATCTACTTTGCGTAATATTTTGCTAATTTCTCAATGCTATATGGATACTATGATTTGCCGTTGCATGTTATAACAAAAACAATTATCTATAACATAAAGGAAAATTTGTGAATATGTGTGTGGGTGTCTGTTCACGATGTTTAGCATACTTCCCAACAGCTACAAACTTGAAATTTGGCATATGGGTAGGTTCCATAGTGTAGACAATGTAAAAACTTTTTTATGTAGGGGGGGTGAGCAAGAAGTGTGTGGCGGCAACCCGCAATACACTTGAGTTAAGTGGTCTGCAATGCTTTCCCCTGCCATTTCGAAGTGATCTTACAATTTCAATTTCTTTCTCATCCACATCATTGTAATCCGTACGAAGAACGGGGATTTTGTTAGTTTTATATAAAGTTATCATATTTTCATGATAACTTTGTACTGTGAATTGAATATAAAAGTAGTATTTTTATAGTATCATCTACTACTTTAGTTTTCATCCAGCAGCTTACAAATTGAAAAGAAACGAATAGCCTTTCTTGACATATACCGTTATTGATACTATTGCAAAAATTAGATGAGATTATAAATAAATTACAAAAAGCAGATACCATTTTTTTAAAAATAAGTCTTAGTAAAGGAATAGTTTCTGACACAATAGTAAATCGTGAACTTTATGAACTATACATTGTTTACAGGTTCTATAGTCAACTATGTCTCCAATTTCATAAATGATTTGGCAAAGATTTAACAAATTTGCTTGTTCAATTGTTTTCAAAATATTTCTGAATTTATTTTCAATATTTACTAGTTGATGATTTTCTATGAGATTAATTTTACGGTTTTTAATTCAAAATATAATATATTGAATAATAGTAAATATTTGTAGTAATTGAAAGAATCATTTCCTTGTCAAAACTTCATTCGAAACGCTAGGCAGGAACAACTCGAATGATTTGGCTTTTGTTTGAGTAGACATGACTATAACTCAAACTGACTGAATTTCAGATAGCTTACCTTAGTTATCAGAAAGGCTTATTAAACACGGATGTTTCAACGCCATGATTTATGAGTACAAGTGTGAAGCTTCATTAATTTATATAGCAAGGGTTACAACCCTTGCTTTATGCTCAATGAAACAAAAGATCAACGGCCATTGCTTATCGAAAATTCGAGAAAAGAGATCGTTTGTAGAAAAAAACAAAAAACAGACCAGAATAACATTACGTTTTCGAAATGTAAACTAGTAACTGTTAAGCATTTCTCTGCTTAGATGACAGTGTTTAAGAATTGAGCCAATAAACTTGAGGGACAACGACCCACTGTGTGCCTGTTTACGCGTTGCAGGATAAAGGTAGGATTATCACTACGATTGGTGGCAATTTGTCTTCCCCGCTGAGTTTCCATCCCTCTACTAATATGACAAGTCAATAGATTATCCTCAATATGGGAAAGCAAAGATAAAGCACAAAGGTTTAAGTCCCCAGATCTTGTCAAATAATTAGTAAAGTTAAATGAAAACAAAAGATTGCTCGTAATTTATTTACATTACATTGTTACAGCAATTTGTTATAAGAATGACAAAAAACTTAAAATATAGAAGCCAATATGGGAAAAAGTAAATTTCATTTTTCACTGTTATTTTTACAAACAAAATACGGGTTAGAAATTTTAGTTTATTTTTTCAAATAATTATGTCTCAAAACTTATTGCAATTTGTAATTGAAAATTAGCAAAGTAAGTAATTTTTAAAATTAAAATTGCTTGATCTATTGATAATATATTTATGATCATATTTTATTCGCAATTTTGTTTTACACTTCGTATTTTATATAAAAAAAAGTGTATAATTAACATAAATGAATAGTCTGTCTGAGATTCTGTAGATTGCTAACAATGAAATTGATGTACGTCTCCTTTCTATTACGCCGTGTAAAAAATGATATCTAATATGATATCTAATATCTAAACAAATTAAAATATTTCTAATTAAAAAAAAAGTATGCATTAGTGCCATTGTTAGCCATCTAATAATAGTGTAAAGAAATTTGACTACAGTCATTTCATTTTCAAATGGTTGAGCTAAAATGCAAAGCCAATAGATGACTTTTTCCTTGAGATACTAATTCAATTTCATCTTAACTTTGTTGAATAAATAATAACAAAATAACAATGAACGGTAATAATTTATAATTTTGTTAGTTGTTAAGATTTCACAATGATAATGTTTCAGTGAAGCTATTGTTTAATAGCTTAATGACTAAATAATTGAGTTATTATTAAATTATTTAGTTCTCGTACAAAAGAATCGATATTTTAATGAGCATATAATTGAATTAATTAATTAAAACTCCAGAGAAATAATTTTAGAAATGTGATTGCAAAATTATTTACAGTGATTACACTTCGAAAATTAGAGTATTAACCATCATCAATACTTTCAACTACACACTTTTCAACTACTTTCAACTACTATAACAAATAAATACGTTTTTCAACAGTATTTATTGGTTATAGCAGGGGTGTACAACCTTAGGAAGTCTGAAGTCCAATATTTTTATAAAACTTCTGATGGAGGGCCTCAGCGTTTCATCCTCCAACCCTTACTATATTTTACTAATTAATGATGTTATAATATCATTTATAATAATAATTATTAATACTACATGTAATTTACATAAATATCTTACTAAGTGTCCTTTATAATAATAATAATTAATGATAAATGTAATTTACATAAACTTCAAATTATCAAATAATGAGATAGTTATGTTTCATACCAACTTTACAATAGTTAAGTCTGAGATAGTTGCTGTTGCAAGTTATGACATTTTTCAGTATATCTGTTGGCAACAAAGGCTCAAATTTAATTTTAAGTTTGACACTACCGGCCGCAGTAAATATACCGACGGGCCTGGGTTATGCACCTCTGGGTTATAGTACCAGGATAAGAGATAAGCGGATTTAATCATCAGCACAATTTTCTACAAATTCGAAAATATTATCAGCAAAGACACTTTATATTCATTTGTTTATTTTTAATTGTTTTTCAAAAATATTAGATTCGAATGCAAAAACATTCAAGTAAACGAAAGCAGTGAAGAGCAAGCTAAGTCTTACTAACTTATTTCACTTGAATATTTTTCTTCTTTGTTTATCCCTTTGTCTGTTTGTCTCACGCTGAAACGGCTACATCGATTTCACCTAAATTTGATACGAGCTTATTCATGGTTCAACTTACACCTTGAGATGATTAAACACAGTATATTACTTTAATATCCATTCGCTCTTATAAATGACTTCGCTGTCCATAAAAGGCTACACTGGTCCAACTTAAAAACAGAAACATAATTATTTTGTTCTCCACTCTCCTCATCCATCAAAAATGCACCCACCCACTCAATCGCTGTATTAGCAATAGCTAAGCATATTAATTTTAATTTAATTTGTATATATATATAAAGAATTCTGAATTATATTAATTAAGAATTATAAGACCATGACTTTTGATATACTTGTCTTGTCTTGTCTTGTCTTGAACATTTAAGGTTTAGACATGTTTGTCTGTTCCTAAATCTGAAGATGATTTTGATCTCTCCATCTTGTTCTTGGACGTCCTAGGTCTCTTTTTCCTTTGGGTTTATATCTCAAAATTAAATTTGGAATCTTATCGTTGGACATTCTTTCTACATGGTTAAGCCAATTTTTCTGATAATTTAGAATTTCTTGAATTTTATTTGGAGTTTTAAGTTGTACTCTGATATCATTATTTTTCTTTTTGTCGAAACGTGTAGATCTTAAAAATTCATTTGTGCAGTTTCCAATCTTTGTTTCTTTGTTTCAATATCCAGGTTTCACTCCCATATTTAATTGCTGCTTTGGCTGTAATGTTTTGTAATCTTAGTAGTGTTTCTTTCGCCATTTGCTTTCCAAATCTTCTTCTAATTATATACATTGATATACAAATTATATAATTTTGATATACATTGAATAAAAATATCACCAATAGTTTTTACATTAATATTAATATACATTTTTTTTCCAGGATTTCTCCATAGATATTCCACTTGTAGATCAGCTTTAAATCTCCTTCAATACATTGCAGCAACGGAATGTTCCTCTCCAAAATCACTGGGCGAACTTTGAAGGACCCTTAAACACAGTAGAATGAACACCTCGACCAGCACTTGAGCGTTGTATTTCAAGAGACTTTACCTGACCAACAATGATACGATGTTATTGTTGAGTAGTGTATTGGACTCTCGGTGGCTGACAGGCGTCGGGAGATGCCTGAAGAGTGTCATATGGGTCAGCATGCTGCCAGCTCAAGACCACTTCGTGCGACAGGTAAGGGTCAAAGGTCGAGGGATTTGGGGGGTAACTCATCTGCAAACTCGGCAGAAGAATGTGGGCGTTTGCCAAGAAAATAGGAGGGTCCTCGTTCAGCGCACTTCCTCTTGGAGTTAATGACTTTCTTTGATAACAATCAAATTAACAGCAAGTTATATGTAGAGATTATACCTAATATAATTTTATAAATACTTTATTAATTTGAGAATGCTATAAAAATAATCATAATCATCGCAGAATAAACAAAGGGAGGGGATAATCTTTTTTTTTTTTAACTTTAAGCTTTACATATATTTTATGTTATTAGGGTATTGTTGGATTGGTCTAATGTTTCTCCATAATGAAAATCCAAAAATTATTTGTGTTACGAAGCTGAAATTTTAATAAAAGGTTTAGATTCTTTATGCAAGATCCCTATTAATTTTGATGGATGTCGGACCAGTATGTAAGGAACTATGAATGACAGTCTTCTTAATACTTGAAAATACTTCATAATACCAGTACGATTTTATAAGAAAAAGATAAAAGTTCTCTTTTCTGTAATACATTCTTCTCTTTTCCATCCATAGTTAATCTTTGAACTGTATAACTTTCATCTCTTACGATAGCCTCCAAACAACTTCTTATTTCTCAAATTCTGAATTCCTTTTCTGTCTATACAAGCACTTTATTTTTTTCTTTTTCATCAGTGACGTATTTTTCCTCATATTAACATATAAACTAATATTCTTGTATTCGAAAGTTGAGGAAGCCAACTAGCTTATTGTTATTCTTTATCATTTCTTTTCTTCCTTTGAATCTTTAATTTACATAGTCTCTAAACATTTCTATTTTCATAATCTTCATTTTTTTTATATATATAAGTCTTTAGTTACAATTAAATATAATTATTGTTTATTTTTCCCTTGTAATTCTTATTCATTTCTAAAGTCATTTTTTTTTTAAATCTATAGTTAATCCGTTACTTACGAACGGATTCCGTTCCGACAGCTTGGTCGTAAGTCCAAAAAGTGCAAAAAAAGGAAACTCTATACAGTATGTAGGCTATCTGTAGTTACATTATATGAATGTATATATAGTATAAAACTCATGTAACTCGACGTGCTCGGTAGTCCTGCCACCCACTTTCAATTAATCTAATCTAATTTAAACATTAATGAAACTGTTTTAACGTGCAGATAAAAACTAATTAAGCATTAAATTTATTTTGAATAAATAGATACAATAAATATTTGTTATGACCTTTCTTATCACTTTTTCCAAGTTTTTAAAAACAAATATTTCTTAAAAAATGTACAGTTTTAAGTGTTGAAAATACGATTGTGCATATCTACTTGGATTTCTACGTGGGCATGCAACGTAGAAATTTCAGATTTCTAGGTAGTTTAGATTTTGAATACCACGGTTCACAAAATGTGATCTAGTTGGGAATGGAGAAACTCGCTTCGCTCGTCTAAATAACCAATAACTTTGGACAGGAAACAGCTCTACTGCTTCTAGTTTTTTGTCTGTGAAATGATCTAGAATTCACTGTCAAATATCGCAAAGGACTGAAATTCTTAAAAAATTAGAGCAATAAATTTTGATAAATGGAACAGAACATTAAGAAATAAAAGTTATGTACTTAATTTTTCAATCTTTATATCTACATCTAATTTCAGTGCATTACGAAGCCCATCTGAACAATGTGGGTCTGATGATATTAGTTGCTTGGTATGTGACCATGTGCTGACCACAAGATGAATCGAAGGTAAACTGTTTCTTCAGAAGTTAAATCCTGGTTAGTTTAAAGCGGCATTGAGTAATCAGATATGACAATGACCTATTTTTTATTTTATAGTAGCCCTATAAGATTTAAAATATGAATTAATTTCAAGGAAAATGTATTTTTTTATATTGTGTAATTTAAGTTTGATATGTTATGATTTTCATTAATTTTTGAGTTGTAATTTTTTTTAGTTTTTGAAACTTTGTTACACTCTTCTATAAAATTGTCTTAAATTCAATTTTTTTTATTTATTACAAGTATTTTTTATATTTTTAAAAATTTTTATTTCTTTATTAATGTATCATACTTCTTTGATCTTTATTTTTAATAATTAAAATTAGAAAGACTTGTATTTGTTGTAATTTCAGCTAATTTTTCTATCTAAGAAATGTTCATTAAAATATATATATATAAATAACTTTTTTTTTTATTTGTGAATATTATTTATAAATTTCATTACAATTCTCTATTGCAATACTTATCCTATACTATAAATTGGTTTGTTATATAAATCTAGTATCTAATTATTATATAATTTCCTAGTTATAATTTCGTTATTTTTAATTTTATTTTGTTACCACTTCTGATTTGGATAATGAAATATCTCTTCTATTAACTTTAAATAAACTAGCATACTTTTACTTTTACATACAATATTTACATATATATATATGTAATTTTCTTATATATATCTCTTTATATAAGTGTGTGTGTGTGTGTATAATATTGTATGTAAAAATAAAAGTATGCTAGTTTATTTTAATCTATAAAAAAAGCTTTACTATATACACTACTACAACAAAAAAACTTTTATGTATTATCAGGAAATAATTATTATAATATTTAATAATAGCGTAGAATACAATAAAACATTATAAAGCACTACTCGTTTTAGAATCAAAATAATTAACAATGAAAAGGAAAAATAGCAGAGAAATTGAAAGGTAAAGTAGGGGAAATACTTTCCCTTTTCATTCTTTATCTGAATCCTTTTCTTACTATAAAGTTAATTGTTAATGTCAAAAAAAAAAAAAAAATTATGACTATTTCTTCGAAAGGTAAGTATTTTAGTTAATTAGAATAACTCCATAATGACTTCCTGGTAAAAAAAAAAATGACCCAACAATTTACTTTGTTTATACTTCAAATAGTAAACAAAATTAAGTTATGGATAACATCTTTTTCAGGTCCTTTGAAGACACCAGGAAAAATCCAATAAAAATTAAACAAAATGTAATTTTAGTTGGTGTGAAGTACAAGAGGAAAAATCTTTATTTTACTATCCACGACTATCTAATTTTCCTTATATTAAACTGCAAGACTTTTTTTTTTCGGTTAACAACTTCCGCATTTTAGAAGCAAATATCTTTTTTTTTTCTGTTTTGTTTTTTTACTTTCACTAGCAGTGAATTACTATAATGAAGCATATGATTTGAAGATCCTTTTTTCCCAGTGCAGTGCTGGAATTTCAAATATATATTTTTTTCTATCTATATATATATCCTTAAGTTTCTATCAATCTGTACTATTCTTAAACCCTTTTAAATCGTTAGATTTTGGAACACACCTTCATGCGGGAATGGGTCGAGCAAAGATATTTTTTTTTATAATCAGATCAGAAATTTCATTGTGTTGGGGAGACCTTTTTTCTCTAGTAATTACAGTGGCATTTTGGCTATTGTGTTATCACTCAGGTCGTGGGTATAAGAGGCCTCTTTTATTTGCCAGATGAAACTGTACCGAAGAGGAATGATACGTGGTAGGCCACGTGAAAAAGTCAGACTTTAATCTCACATTCAACGGTGAGAATTTGGTGAAAGTATAATTGGTTTCAACATATTGTACTTTCCCCTTTTTGGCACTGCATCAATTGTATGCTCTTATTAAAAAAAAGATTCTACATAAGAAGGTATCTAATATTTTACGTTTGAAGAATGTAATTTTTTTATATATGCAAGTATATAGAGAGAAGTATACAAAGAAATATTTATTAGTCTCAGATTTCTGTGCATCATTGTTAGTTGAGAGATTTTTTTTTTTATTTTTGTTACATCCACTAAATAATGAATAGAAAAAAATCCTATGCATTGTTGCGTGATGAAATAGAAAGAAAGCATATGGCAACGGTCACCAAATAAAAATATATTAACAATAATGAAGCTAATTGGCTCCTTTCCCATCTAGTCTTAACCATTGTCCTATTTCTCCATAAAAAAAGTAACAAATAAAGTTATTAATAGGGGAGGCTGATTAAAAATATTTGCATAAAAGCGCAGTACAGGTCAGCGGTGATTCTATAAGTCAATATCAAATTGATTAAAAATACAGTATTTTAAAAAAATCCCGAGCCTGTGGCTAACTTGCCAATAATATACTTAAATTAGGATTATTTCTATTATATATCAGAAGAGTAATTTACTAATATAAAATATTTTTTATTGGATGAATTTTGGCTATCGGGACGAGTGATCACAAATGCCAATTTGGAATTCAAACCATCCAAACAAAAGAATGTATATTTTTAAATAGACGTAAAGTATTGAATATATTTATTTAAAAGTAAAGGTAAGTGTCATTTTGTATCCTCGAAGGAAATGTGCAGCAGAGGAGTTATAGGTACTGCTGAGATCGACAACTTGGAGGGAGAGCGGACCAGTCTGCCGATCGGCCCTGGAAAAGAACTTAATTTAACAACACGTTGGTTGCACTACATAACTATCTGGAAGGAAAAATATCGTAACCTAATAGTTAAAAAATTAAAAAAAGACAAATGAAGTTAGCGAGTAAAGCGAGCATGGGCTACAATTTAAAAATAATTACTTGTTAGCAGATCTATTTGTGAATGGATTACTTTTACATTATGAATGAATACATTTTTGTTATTTCTTGTCGTTATTTTAGACATTACCGTCATTAAATGTTTTTATATAAAGTGGAAAGGGGCAAAAAGATATAAATAGCGAAAAAACCAATATCTAAATAGAAGAAAATTATTGCATAGTTTAGCTAAATGAAGTTCACTCTGAGAATTGGTACAAATCACGTATCCCTTCCAGTCATTATATAACACAACTTTCATTGTTGGATTCTACTTATTCATGCCTTTATTGTTATATTTTAAATTAGCTGTTTTCGAATAATGCTTAACTATTAGATAATATTAACATGCTAATATTACTAAGATTTATGGTGACATAATAACTGTTATAAAGTGATCGTATTACGTACTAAGACAACAAATCCATGTTCTGGAAAAAACAAAAGAATTGTCTGGTTTTAATAAAATTCTGAATAGTATCAACATTCTCATCCAACCAATAATTGAGCTTTATTACTAGGAGTGTCGATTTCTTATTAAATCATAAAGACTATATTTGATATTTATAAAATAAAAATAATTCCAAGTGTCAGAGAGAGAGAGATTGTACACGTGTGTGCTTGTTTATTAGTTGGTTTGTTTGTTTTTATAAGTAACTAGGAACCCGGGAAAAGTGGATTCTCCCAACGTGCGACTGCTTTTATCGGGTAATTGTGAGAAAGTGGATTCTCCCAATCCACGACTGCTTTTAGAACCAGCGAGTGCGTCTATGACATATTTGTATTTTTTTTAGGGATTAGAATGTAGTCTCCGTGGCCTAATGGATAAGACCTCTAACTTTGGATCAGAAGGTTGCAGGTTCGATTCCCGTAGCGAACTTCCAGAAATTACTTCTATTTTCACAAATCACAACAATTGCTCAGGACAGACAGAAAAATAAAAGATTTTTTATAATATATGATTGCATAATATTGTTGGATGAGAATATATACTTATTTCTCTATGTTTGTGATTTTTTTTCCAATTAATAAAAATAATTGTCGGAGACATCTAAAATTTTTACATCTGTTTCCTTAGCAATCCTGTTTGTTTAAGGATCTGTACTATCTTACAATAAAATGTCAAGTTGTTCTCACTGGTTGTTTCGTCTTCGTACGAGGCGATATAAGCACAGATCTTTCTCTTTCCAGGAAAAAAGAAACAGAATATAAATAAGAAAAGTAAATTTACATTCCATTTATTAAAAAAGAGTTACTAAAATTGTTACTATTTATTAAAAATTGTTATTAAATAGTTAAAAAATTGTTACTGTTCATTAAAAAATTGTTATTGTTTATTAAAAATTATTACTTAGAGTTGTTTTTTATTAAAATTTGTTGCTATTTATTAAAAAATTGTTAATTTCAATATTTATTTGTTCATAATATTTATTGATATAATGAAGTCTGTTCTAAAGACTGAAGTTAAAACGTAGTTCTACAATAATGTCAACCAGTTGACCAACTATAAGAATGCAAAGTTTTTATTTGCCTCTTTGTTGTGTATAAGAACTTATTAAGTATATTATTATGTATTTCGATAAAATTTAATATTAAAATAGGAATTTGACTGTTATCAATGAGAACAAAATTAAAAGTATAGGAACAGTGTTTACAATGGTGTTAACCTGAAATTTCCGGAATCTTACAGTACTTGCAAGGTTTTGAAAATAGATATTTGTAGATTTTATACTATTAAATTGGTCAGGCCCAATATATACCCTAAAATGATAATTCCAGAATTAACAAAAGACATATTCTGGACATTCATAAATTATTTGGTGAACAGTTTCGTGTTTACCAAGATCACATGAACAAAAAGCAATATTTGTAAGATTAAATTTGGCCAGGTAGGCTTTGAAATTATATATCCAGTCAAATCTATGAAAGAGCAAACGTCAGCTCGTTTAGGTATAAAAAATAAATAAATAAATAAATAAATAAGCCTTCTGCAAAATTCTGGCTAAGCAGGAAGGAATTCTAGAATGTTTGCATTATTTGTGCTTCTTCATTGCTGTTCTGGGTTAAATAGTGGTAAGTTCTCAGTTAGCCCAGATTGAAATCCTTGAAAAAAAATAATTAAGCAGTTTTTAACATGGAAAGAAAAATGTACCCAAAAAAATCTAGTTCTTGTTAAAAGACAAATTACCCCAAAGCTTTCCTCTCTTTCTTTCTCACTGTATTCTTCTTTGGTATTTAGTTCAGAACCGCGAAGCCTAACGCCGATGGTTCAGAATAACCTTTGGTTTGACTTGAGAATCAATTGTGTTTAAGAAACGCCATTTTTACACTTTCACTTTCTCTGGGCAAATTAGAATTCCTAAGCTGTGAACAATCCACTTGTCATTGATGAAGTAGAATTCGAAATGAAGGCAAAAGCAAGCTGCGAAGATGAGTTCTTTATGTTCAGTGAATTTTATTAGCTCCTTGTTACCAGGTACAATGGTTGAATGAATTTAATAACTTTGGAAAATGCGCCATTAGCATGGATTTGAGGTCGTTTTAGATAACCCTAATGACTATCATTAAGTCAGGCATTGAAATGAAATATATAATTACAGAGTTTGCCTTATTTCGTTTCTTCCTGGAAGATGCTGAAATGCGAAGGTCAAAATGTCAACAATAATAAATGGAAATTTAGATATTCTTGTAAAGAATACATTTTTTAAAATGGTGTAAGGAAATATTATAAATGATGATCCAATTTCTACTTTTTCTTTTCTTTTCTTTTTTTTTTCTATAATTCGACTCCGAAACACTTAAAACGAGAACAAAAAACGTTTTTATTTTAATAAGATTTCTACAAACAGTTTCTTTAGAGTTAATTGGAGGCCAATTATAATTTATGGGAATTCTCCATTAACTATATCTAATCCTTTCATTACCATGATTGTTACAGTAGGACAGTTCGCAGGCGAATGTGATTCTTCTTATGGAAATTAGGCTTAATTAAAAAAAATAAGTACAGTGAAAATTGAGTTTCGAATAGTTAAGTCTAAATGTTTTAAGTACTAAATTAATTTTTAGCTTCTTAAAGATGGAAAGAAAATAAAACGTTTACTTTCAGTGCTAAAAACTTAAAAGAATAAAAAGTTAGTATTAAACCTAAATACTTTTGAGATATGTAATCGTAATAAATCTTTTTTGTGCTGCCTTTTTTCTTTTTTTGCACACATTTGTTTTCAATAAATGAATAAATAAATAAATAAATAAATAAATAAATAAATTTATTAATAAACTTTTTTATTCAGTTTGCTTTTGTATGATCTAAACCAGTGGTCGGCAACCTTTTGTTGTAAGAGGGCCAAATATGTTATGTGGGGATTACTGCGGGCCGCACTTGGGCCAAAAAGGAAAATCTTATTTTAACAACCAAAAAAAAAAAAAAAAAACGGAAAA
>JAFIDM010009631.1:239092857-239114871 GCA_023159025.1 Thereuonema tuberculata
TTCTCTGAAACCTGACGCGGGGAAATTTATGCTTTTCCAAAGATTATCGAAAAAATAAAGTATTTTCCAACTTACGATGGTTTCTGTTATTTAGACAAGTTTCCGTTGCTTTTTGTACGGTGCAGTAAACTGTATATTTTTAACCGTGATTATTTTTTAAAAATAATTCCCTCAAGGAGTCAGGGATGGGTTGAACTTTATCCCCCGAACATGGCCACCGGAAAGATACCGTGAAGCGTTAGAATCGAACTCAGTTAAGTTTTATAAGCAGTGCTGAGCGAAGGTAATTGAAAAAAGAAAAAAAAATACTTAGATTTTACCAAGAGTAGAACCTAGAATGAAGATTGTTAGAAGATGAATGAAGAATAATATATAAAAAGCAAGAAAATATAAGTCTCCAATATTTTTTCTTTCTAAAAATCGTCATTTTTACAGTGGTATTGTAATTGATTATTATTTGTATTTTCTTTCGTTTTTGTGTGTGTGTGTGTCTGTATTCTGTCAACTCTGCAACGACGTAACTTTTTGCTGTGTTTTTGTAGTATTTCTTGGCACAGATACTTTTTTCTGTTGCCTTCCGTTATGGTATGGCTCCGAACCTGAAGAGAAAGAGAAGAAGAAGCAGACAAGTACAGGAAAGGAAAGAAACATCTAGGTTCAGACACATCAGCCTCGTGGCGAGCCGCTGCCTTGACCACAAGGCTGTGGCTGAACAGCATTCTTTGTATTACAAATACCTTTTACTTTTGTTGGTAAACTATTTAAATTAAGTCCGTTAAAGTTTTGAATCAATTCTAACCTTTGGCGTTTGTTTAATTTGTTACTGTTATTCAGCCATTATCTTCTTGATTTGATTCAAATTATCCAATCCTTACAAAACATATGACTTCTCATTAATCAATAACAATCTTTGTAAATATCCTTCAAATTCACCTACCCTACTCTTTTTTTACCGATTACAACATAACTATGTAAGCTTATTTAAATATTATGAGTTTATAATTTGTTATTAATCATTTATTTCGTTTTTAATATGCAGAACGCTTAAATATCTTTTTAAATTATACTTAATAAAGAATGAATTTACGTCATTGATACATAAATGATTATAGCTTTGTCATGTCATCAAGGATTAACTTGATGAAATATAGCTTAAATATTCACAAATAATTATACATGTAAACCTGGAAACCAAATACCGTAATAAAGGTACAAAGTAATTAAAAATTCTTATTAAAATAATGTCTGTGTGCAAAACCTATGACATGAAACTATTTAATGATTATTAATATTGTAGGTCACGGTGTTAATTAATCAGAAGATTCCCTCTGGCATCGTTAGAGTAGGAGTTTTCTTGCGAATCTCACCGTTGCATCATTATGATGAAAGTCAAGAAGCCTCCTTTGGCCTCATTTCAATTGCTGAAGTGAATTCACTGAGCAAATACATTAAATGGCTCAAGTACAACATTCGTGTTAGATAACGAATCAGTCCATTTGCTCATATAGAGAACTTAGCGACAAAAACCATTTTCTATTAACACACATCCCTCTGACATACAATTAATTTAGTTCTGTGGCGTCATGACAATGGTTTTGGCTTGTTTGAAGAATCGTCACCATGGGTCTTCAAGTAATGAAGTGAGAATCATTCAAGGGAGCAGGGATTTATTATATCCTGTAACCTAAATCTCTATTTTTAAATGCTGTTTACTTTTATTATATCTGCATTGTAAATACAATTCCAAAAGACAATTATCCTCTATTGCTGTAACGATCTCAACATGCCCCCAAAAGTCAGAAAAAAGTTAGAGCTATTGAACTTAGGAATGCAAAGGACAATTCCCACTTCATCCCATTTCCCCTTTTAGTGAAACACCTTAATCTTTGCATTTTTGAATCTACTATTAAAACCATAAATAATGATTTAAATTTTATTGATTTAGGCGCTGGGAACTTAAGTTCTTTCTAAAGTGTAAAGTTGCCATACGATAGCATGTACAATGACAGTTTTTGTTTTTTTTGTTTTGAGAATAACTTAAAAGATAATATTGAAGAAACGATATGTAACTTGCTTATATGTTTCTTGCTTTAAATGTTTCTTGCTTATATAAGCAAGAAACTACATAAACGTATATATAATTTGATATGTAAATCAATTTCAAATTCAGTGAGAATATGAAAAATAGTAATAATAAAAAAAAGCCTCGAATTGTTAATAGTTGCAATAATTGCAAGGATTTTGGGCTAAGATCTTTATTGATTGATCAAAGGAAAAGTTCTTTTCTCATCAGAGCCATCATTCTGCTTCATCAAGTGAAAAGAAGTGTTAAAATAAATAGTTTATATTTCTATAATCTCTGTGAGATTAGTGTATTTTCTCATTATATTATTTTGAAATATAAAAATTTGAATTTTGCCTAAGATGTAGAAACAATCTTAGGAAAGCATTCAGCCAGACTACGTTCAATGACCAAGATTGGTCTAAAAACTGCTTACAATGGGAAAGTTTAATTGTATTAATTGAAACATGAAAAAGGGAAAATAATAATGAAAAGGGAAATAAATATTATACTGGTTACATTGATTTCTAATATTGTTGTCTGTTTTTGGAATTTACCACTCACGGGAGAGGGAGCAAGATCTTTTATTTCTTTGAATTTATCATCAATAGGGAAATCTATATGATGAGTCCTAACAAGGACGATCATTTCATTATTTTCATTCTCAATATTTCCCTTTTTTAATGCCTATAACCTTAGAAAAGAAAATATCAATTAACTGTAGAACCTTAAAAAGTTAATAATTGTTTTTTAAAAATTATCAGGAATCACTTTAAAAGAAGGAATATGTTCTGTTACTTCTTGAAAACAAGAAGATGGCAATTAACAACACGAACAAAGAGAGTTTTTATATCATATTCAATGAAATGGATGCATTTGTATCAGAATGATTAGTAAGTTTAAGAAATAGTTTAACTCATTTTGTGTACGTTTCACTAAATAAACAAACAGAGAAACTGTAATGCTTACATCACAATTAAAACTACATGTAGCTGCAAAAAAAATCTAAATTGCTAATAAGTGTAATTATAAAGATAAGTAAGAAGTTTATTGGCCTGTAATAAAAATGAGCTTTTTGACTAATAAAAGTACGCTTTTCACTATTTAATTTGGCTTGCGAACTTTTTTTGTAAGGGGGCATGTGTTAAAATAATTGAGTATTTCAAGTAATAGCAGTCTTATTTACAATATAATTTTTCAAGGAAACTAAATTTTTTAAGAATTAAAAAAAAAAAAATTGGTTCAATATAATTAACTTTTCTCAAAACAATTAGGTGTAATTAAATCACACGACAACAAAAAACAAGTGTCACAACTTCAGTGATTCTATTCACGACAATACAAATTCTATCCTTGATATTTATAGGAGTTAATTGATTCCCTTTCGATATTTACGTTTTTCGTCAACTGCAGGAACAGATCTCTTTCTAAGCTACATTCGATTTCAACCATAACAATTTTCTGTACATTTTATGCACATGTAAGTTGCTTCAAGATTGTTTGCACTTTGAATTTGAAGGGCTACATCTTATTGTATTTTAAGTTATCAATTCTGATGTTTTAAGAAGTTCATATAAAAATTGTTATTTGTCCTAGTGTTTCTTATAATTAATATAAGTGGTTGGGAGAATAGAAGTGCACTTTCGCTGTCATGTAATAAGACTCAAATTTAATCTTTAATTTAACAGCATCATCAAATTTCTGTTATTTCTGTTATAATGGCGTCAAAGTCCATTTACCTAAAGGCATGTAAGGACACAGATGATAAAGACTGAAGAAACACAACAAAAATTAAGTCAAGGTTATTTTGAAACATTGAATTTATTTCCTTTACTTAAAAATCTTAAATTTCTTTGACTATTTAATTACGTAAAATTGCCATTCCGTGTTACATGCTTGCCTTCGAATTGAATGTTAATCTCCTTCAGGTAATTTGCATTTAATATACTCTTAAGTCATAGCTACCAAGAAATCAGAAGCTCCTGTCTTTCAAGATGTTCTCATGTCACTCTGTTTGAAGATGTCTGATAATTAAGATCAGTGGTAAACACACCGATAATCAAACCACTTCATTTTCGTAATGGAGGTCACCGAGATCCTGATTCAAGTTTATTTACAGCTTATTTCTGTGCAAATGTTGTTACCAAGCGATACGAAATAGCTGTCAGAACCTAATAGTCTTTTGTTAAGGTCGAACTCTGGCATTGTGGGAGCAGGTTAGAAGCCTGTGATTTTGTATGAAAAGCAGTAGGCGGACTTCTTAATAAAACAATTCTTCCATCTGGTTTATAATTCACTGTTTAGACCCGTTCGGCTTTCTTTGGCACCGTGGATCTTTTTTTGAATTGACCTTATTTTTGCGATGGGAAATTAGTTAAGTCTGGAAAATTAACTTTATTTAGAATAATAACTTATTGGAGTACTAGTTAAAAAAAAGATGTTTTTGAAACCTAACTTGAAATTTAAAATTAAAAAAAAAGACGAAAATTCCATATAATACACACAACTACATAAAACTAATTTTAATTAAGACATTATAATTACCGAAAGAATAATTATTAATTATATGTAAATTAATAATGAATAATTAATAATATTGAATAAATAGATAAATACTATGACACGAAATTCGCATTTATGGTTACAGAACCATATGTACAATATATCTTTTCCTATATAAATATAGGCCTATATATATTTGCATATTTTTGTCTACAAATAAGAATTTTAAGTGAGTGTTCTGAACTCCATGATCGGTCGATTCTGTTCTTGAGGAATTAATTATTTTCATTTCCAAATTTTCAAGTCATACAGTTTAATTTTTCTTTGTAGCTTTTATAGAAGGATAGGAAATTTAGAGAGCATCACATTTTCAATTTTTTTTCTAATCAAAATAAAATTTATATTGAACCATAAACTCCTAAAAGAAACTCCTTTACTTTCCTTACAATGATACAGGTCTTTTTTGTTTGTTTCTTCAAACAAACAAACAAGGAAATTCCGGATGTTAAATTCCTAATATATGATGAATAATTATTTTGTAAATTAATTAAGTGAAGAAATCAATAATTTTAATCCTAACAAAGTAAGCGCAATTTACAGTGCTTTATTCGTTTTACATTGTTAGACATTGACAAAAATTCTTTTTTTTTTTTCCTATTGTTTTTCTTTGAAAATTTTTGTCACCTTCACCTGCAAATTTCTCATCCGATACCTACATGGAAAAATAGTTACATAAAAAAAGAAAAAAAGTCGGTAGATATGCACGTTAATTTTTAAAATGATCTAATCACTGGCTACTCGAGCCAAATAATAATTCTGACTATGACAAATTCCGACTTGAATTTCTTAGGAATCTAGGTTAGCGAAATGAATTTTGAAGAATGATATTCATAAAATCGGGGAAATGTAATTCAAGAAACATGCGATTAATAATATCTTACATTAATTACTTACAGAACAAAAGATTCAGATTTCTGTTAACCAGAAGGTCGTTACCGCTATTTTAGTGAGTCAAGTTGAGATTCGAACTCGTCAATCCTTAATAAATATATTCGCAAATGTTTTTCAACTCCGCTATTGTGTTCTAGTAATTTCCTGACATTTTTGGAAAAAAAATCTTTTAAGTTTCACCAACTTTTTGCGGGCGGTTTACAAAGGGACTTCATGTATCCTTCCGCCTTTCATTACCGTCATAGTAGAGTGAATTTTAATTCGAGGAGTAATTTTAATTCTTTTAAAACATTAACTAGTTCTTAAAAGATATTCAAAATGTGTCGAGAACGTTGAAGAATGTACTTACTTGATTGTTATTACAATGAAGAAGTAAGCTATTACTGATTTCCTGTAGGCCTAAGGGTTTTTATAAACTCTAAATTTTAACATAAACATTGAATCTTTTTCTGAGGCAAAGGACCACCAAAATTCTGATTTCCTGCAAAATCTAGAAATTTGTTACCTCTTACGATAAGCCCAAATCGATAGAACGATTTCGTATGTATATGCCATATGATGACTGACTATATGCAAATATAGTCTTATAAATAAATTTAATGAGTGTAAATCAATCCGATAAGACGCCATTTCAATTAGACTGCCTTAATGATATGACATGTGGTGCTAACAGCCTCTGACGCCGCCAGCAGCACACGCTTGTCGTGCGGTCCGAGTTGCGGGTGGTATCTGCGAATGTGTGTCAGTCAACAGCATTGGCGCGTCCTTCTCAGCGTAGGAGGAAGTGAAAAGAGGGCGGTGCACCCAATTTGAGAACTGGGTTCCCCTCTCTGTCTTCGTTCACCCTTTCTACGCGACGGATGCTTTATTACTATTTACGTTTTTTTTTTTTTTTTTTTTTTAACTTTCACTTTTCCATCTCCTTCGTTCTACTGTTTTTTTTTTTTCGTCTTCTTCTTCTTTCGTTTTCAATGTAAGCGTTAGTTAATAGACACGATGTGCACAATTGGACTGAATTCTTCCACTCCTCCTATTAATAAATAGGCTACTCGGACTCATTTAATAGCAATGGATATTCTAATGTGTGGGAAATTACAATCAGAAGAAAGGATAGAATAGAATGGAAAGGAATTCACCGTTTCCGCATTAAAGAATCGATTTGAAAAGCATTAACACACTTCTTTAACCTTTAACTATTCAACTAAGATTCACTAACAGAGCAACAATAACCAAGTAGTAAATGTTGCATCAAAATAAGCAGTTCTTTGAAGCCATCTTGGTCTAGAAAAGCATCATAAATCTATTACGATTGCTCTCATTTAAATGATCTTAAAAGAGTTCCAGATTTTGTTCTATGTATAGAAACATCGTACAAACATCATTAAATCTTTTCCATTCCTCTTTTTTTAATAAAATAAGCTTTGTTATAGGGATTTTTTTTTAATCTTAATTTGTAAAGATTCTTTTGCTGTGACGTTTAGCTGCCCAAGGATTTGACTTCTCCATTTTTCATGTTATTTTATTTTCTTAATCTTCATTTTTGAGAGATCAATTTGATTTCTATGAATGTATTACTTTTATCCTTATACGCCTTTTGAGCTTTGGGATCAGGGTAGCCCCGGCTGAAGAGCGCCTGATAAGTCCGAAACAGTTGTCCCAGGATCTCAGCTTGAGTCAGATTTCTTTATCATGATTTTTGTAAAGATTTTGTAGAGTAATTTTTTTTTTTATAAATTTAGAAGTTAATTAACCTTAGTTATTCAATTGTGGGAAAGTATGGATATTAAACAATATAGAGTAGCTTACATAATAATTGAATAATAATTGAGATATAGCTACGGATTAGCTAATCGACGATGAAAACTAACGTCGAAACTATTTCTTCCTGAAATTGTTATGAACCTGAATGTTAGTAAAAGTTAATAATAATTAATGGTAATCACAATTAACAAATAACCACGAATTTATTACGATTTTCAAAGCTTTGTAATGGTTATCTTTTCAGCACCACGAGTAATACGTCTTCAGAGTGTCCGAATATTTTAGGTCAAATTGAACATTTTACTGCTGTTTAAGCGATAATTATTTACTTAAAATAATAATAATTTCAAACTCTCTTTACCCTCATA
This sequence comes from Thereuonema tuberculata, assembly GCA_023159025.1. Taxonomy (NCBI): domain Eukaryota; kingdom Metazoa; phylum Arthropoda; class Chilopoda; order Scutigeromorpha; family Scutigeridae; genus Thereuonema; species Thereuonema tuberculata. The sequence goes on from JAFIDM010009631.1 coordinate 239,100,502, forward strand.
ACTGTATTTGAAAAAAAAAAAAAGAAGTCTTGGGAGCTGCAATCCCAGGACAAAAGTTAATTATCTAAATTCAGATATTAGACTTGCGATGGCAAGAAATTATTACATTGCAAATAGTCTCGTTGGTTTCAAATATAGTTTCTATATTAATCATTAAAACATTAGGAATATATTTAAAATAATATTTTAAGAGAGGTGACAATAAAATTTATTCATAAATTCATCAACAGCTAGCACACACTCACTTATTAAGAACACGGTCCCATACTACAAGTACACACCGTATTAGAGTCACCCTCATATAAGCTGTACTGGGACCGCCACAATCACAGAGACAAAACCATACATCACAACAGACCTGATATCACACTTGTTGATAATGTCAACAAACAGACCTATCTCATTGATATTGCAGTGCCTATCAGCAAGAACATGCAGAAAACTCACGCAGACAAGATCAGTAAATACACCGACCTAACACACGAGCTCCAGAAGCAGTGGAGGCAAGACCGAGTACGTGTTGTACCCATCGTCGTGTCCGCCACTGGTCTGGTGCCTCACACATTACATCACAGCCTCAGCACACTAGTTTCACAAAAACACTAATGCACAACTACGGAAGACTGTGACTCAACACAACACGCATTGTTAGGAAATTTATGGACACCACCACACAACCCTAACCACTTTCTTGCATTTTTTTTTACACTTGGCAACATGCGCTTTGGTCCTTGACCTACCATGTTGTCTTTGCTGGGGAAACCCAAGGTTTGAAACTTTTACATAAAAATGAAAGCTTCGAACTTGCTACTGCAGATTCAATACTTTCATTACATCGCTTTTAACCGATCAGCCACCGGATCATCAACTTTGTGTATTAATAGTATCTACGAAGCAGAAAGCCAAGATACCGATCTTATTTTATATACAGATTTAACACAAAAATTTCCAATCAATTCCTCAACATTGATCTAGCAAGCTCTCCTGAATTGGTAAAAAATGAACTTCTAATCTAAACCTCGCATGATAATAAAAAGCTTTCTGTTAATTACAACAAAATGGCAAATAATAAGTTATAGGAATTCTGGAAATTGTTCTTATTATAAACAATAGATGTTAATAGGTTCAACTAGATTATTTATAATTGTAGATAGTTAGGATTTCAGCAACTTTTTAAAATTAGACATAGAAAAATAGTGCATTTGCTTATGAAATACATGATAAATAATCTATAAAAACCTTTATTCAATCAAATATCCAAATCTTCCACAGCGTATTATTGAATAAAATCACCTTTGCTCTTTTATTAATTGTTTTTTAATTGGTGCATTGTGTTTTCCTTCCGAAGCCCCGAAGATAGAAAAAGACATATAATTATAAAGGAGTCGGATGGATACGAGGGTCCTCTAATAACAGATCATCTTTAGGGAGTGTGAAGCTGTGTGTTCTCTATCTAGTGAAGCAGAGGCGTCGGTGACATCAGAGGACCAGACCTACTAATATGAATGCTTTTTTTTCATTCCCCAAGAAAGGTATGAATGAAAGAAAGAACTAAGTTTTTATGCTGTAGCATAAATAGGTAAAAAAATGACTCTTATGTTAAGACCTGACAGATGCAAGATGACGAATCTCCAAGGTGGCTAGACAACATTCTTTTCCATATATCTCCGCCTTCAACTTATTAAATCTTTTTCGTGAATAACAATGTTGTCAAATAAATCCAGTGAAATTAAGTATCTACTATTAAGTACAAGTAATCTTTTCATTCACAGATTTATTACTGATTTTTGCTATACTTTCTAGGAAAACCATTCCTAGGAGGCTCATCAGATCACTCAGTCTGTGTGTGTGTGAGTGCTTGTTTATCCTTCTTAATTACTTTTGAACCACTAGATAAATCTTCTTGAAACTTGGCATGTACAATTAAGAACAAGACATGAATTAAATTTTATATTTAATTTTTTTTTCCATGTGTGCTTATTTCTTAGTTTTATGGTATGCCGCCAGAGGGTGTGAAGAAAAAAACACATTGTTACTTGAAACTTACAAGTTTTCAAATAGAACTAATTTCTTTTCTCGATTATTTAATGTATGAAAGGTAACTGTTCAAGAATAAAACTAGATATCATACAATTTTGATTAAAAATAAATCATGATAAAAGTTACATAACTTTTCGGCAATTATAGGCCCAATTGCCATTATTAAGATATAGGTACGAAAATCTAATTAATTAATTCAACCAAAGCATCCGCAAATTAATAAGCATTGCTAAATATCATGTTCATGCTTTTTCATTTTCTTGTCCAGATTTCTTCACGGGGACTCACAAGGAGAAGTATTAAATATTCAATATATATGCTACATTATCTGTAAACATGCATATCAAGTTTCAAGAAGATCCATTGACGTAGTGAAAAATAATTAAGGAGATACAGAGATGAATACATGACTGCACGTTTATACACATGCAGATATAATGATTTCTTTACCTTTACCTTTCTTTGAAAATAGGCTGAACGTGAAACAGGTTGATTTTTTTTTTTTTTTTTCAATTTCAAGAGATACAATTCACTGGTATATAAGTTATTATTCATAAACATACATATACACACAGCATCGTCTATGTAGATGAACTGATTTGAGGAGATAATATTTCTCAATTTTGTTTTGTTAATCTAATGTTTTCCATTCATTATTATTTGGCGGGTTTTTCTATTTAAAATACATAATTTTTAATTTTACTCTTGGGTGTTTTGGATGTGAAGGGTTCTCAGCAGGAAGGAACTGTCATTCCACCTACACCCAAAGGACCGCTTCTTTATTAGTTCTCAAATAGATGCGAAGGTGGACAGATATTGTAGGAGTGATTTGCATGCTAAATGAATGGAGTACAGTTAGGTGCGACACATGAATTCCACACCAAAAGGCGATGTCTGCAATCAGGTCAAAGAGTTACCAACAAGATTCTTCTGGTTTCATCGTCTTTAACGTTTCCGCCATGCCTTTCTATTCACTCTTCAAATAGATTTGCCTGGATAAAAAGAAAAGCTATTGGGTGATCTTAATACCATTCAAGAGCTCTACGATAAGAAATTCGCAACTGGTTTTTTTTACTATTGAAAATGAACAGTAAAGGCTTCTTCTTTTTCTCTCTATCTATCTTTTTATCCCATCCCTAGTTATGGGATTAGGTCAGAAAAGCAGGTAAATACTTCTACTTATCTAAATACACGTAATTCGTTTTGTATGGAAGATTTTTTATTTATTTATTTATTTTTTTTAATCGTTAAAATAATACAAAGTCTACGTTTATTTTTAGATTATGTTATTACAGAATATAACGGTATAGATTTTCTGAAAAATAATAATAATAATTAAATCACAAATAATTACTGAAGTTGCCTAATTCCAATTAATTTGAATCATATCAAAACATGCGGAAATAAATGGATTGCTAAAATATTAATGAGCATTGTTAAAGATAAGGGTTTGGTTCTAACACTTTTCTGTGGGAATTTTTCTTACCTTTCACGTGGTAACTTCTCACTAAGAACTCTCATGAAAAAGTTTTTGAAGTATAAAAGTGAAATCGTCAATATGCATCAAAGTTTCAAGAAGATTTATCCAGAGGTTCAAAAGTTAAAGGGAACACACACACTCAGATTGACTTCTTTTATGAACCTCACTTTCTTAGGAATGTAAGCTACAAAATAATTGAAGATGAATAAAGAATAGACCTACTTATTAAGGGAAAAAAATACAAAAATTATCTGTGAATTGTGCAATCACAAATGAAGTCGACAAACCAACATTAAATGAAAATCCACTTTAAACCTGTCCAGAAGCGAAGCTGAAAATTAGTACTGTATATCCAGTGTTCCTTTTTTTTTTTTAATTCGGGGGCCTAATCCGAGCAACTTTTAATATTGAATGGAGAAAATTATTTATTTTTAATAAACGTTCTTCGTAAAGTGAACAATGGAAATTAGAAAAATACGTGTTTTACTAAAGTTCACTAAAAGTTAATGGGTAATTTTCAAATTTCATTTAAAAACAATTATCATAAGTTAGTGAAGACTTTTTTTGAAAATTACAACTGTAAATAAAATTACAATTTGTCCCCTCAAGCTTACTGTTCATTATTCTTTAATATGAAAACAATATTTCACGTTATGAAAAATTCTTATTTAACTAAAGATGATAAAACTAGGCTAAGCTGAACATCAAGAAGTGCTTAAATGCAAAGATAACATAATATTTATTGCCGGTAACACGGGAGATTTACGGCAGTAATCTTCATTGTATTATGTGAATATATGTAGGCGCCATTTTCCGTTGAATCCCTAAGGGCTTAAGTAACTGTATCTGCCCAGAAACATTCACAACATTTCCGATTTGATATTTCGTAATTTCAAATTAGTGACCCCTATTTTTTTTCTGTCACGAGGAAGAGATATTTGAAATTAAACTAGCCTTATTGTCGTCTCCAACATTTTCGTACAGAATAATGTTGGATAAGTATATGATTAACTCTATTAAGTATTCCATTCAAAGAAATTCTAAATTTATTCTATCAAAAATCTAATCAATTCTGCATAAATTCAATATAACTAAACTCTGAAACGACATTTGATTTATTTTAGTGCAATATTAAATCAGCTATAATTCAAATCTTATGGGGCAGGTCCTTTTTTAATCTTCACCGTGATCTATGGAAACTAAAATTTGATCAGACCTGACAAATGCAATTTATTATAAAATAGCAAACTTGAAATATTTTGGTGCCTGATTGATTCAGTAATCTTATCAACAATGATAAAAAAAAAAATGCTTTTGCTTAAAGCTTTTTTTTTAGCTAAAATTTTCTTGAAAATTTATCTATTACAATCACGTTTCGTCACTCTTAAATAGCCTAAGCTTAATTAAAAAAGAAGTTAAGTAACTTAGCTTGGAGCATTATACTTAACAATAATACTTTGATGTAAACCTTCACAATATTTCTTTAGGTAGTTCTAGAAAGTAGTATAGAAAAACAAAAATTAAATCAGATTAGATTTATGAATGCATAAAAGTTGAGCTCTAAAATGGAATTTAGTGCTTTTTAAGGTGTAATTGTTTGAATTATCGTACAGCCAATAGAGATTATTCGAAATATATTTAGAAGGTTTTTATGGAATCTCTAAACATATATATAGTCAATCTTAGTAAACTTGTTTCTGTTGATTCTCGATTTTTTTTTTTTTTTTTTTTGAGAATTAAAAAAAAAATAAATAATAAAACCTATGGATTTACCAACACTGCATTTTTGAAAAGCATTTGTTTCACTGCAAGTGAAAAAAACAAGAAAAAAACAAGTGGCAAAGTTTTGAAAACAGGTATTGTATTTTTTGACATGAATCTCATATAACATAAATAATTTATGTATATAGTTTTTTTTTTTAATGTAATCTAATATTCTGTTTATACATAAAAAAATGAAGTTCAAAGTTTTGTATTGTGACACATTCTGAAGCAAGCATTCAGTAAGCAATGAATATGTTGTTTGATTTACACATCTTCTGCATTATCTTTACACTTAAAAAATAAAATAATAAAAAATGCAAAAAAAAAAAAATAATAATCGTAATTTACAAAGCGTTTATAGATTCTCTACAAAATAAGCTATTGGATATATATAAAACAGAAATAAACAAAAAAAATAAAAAACAATGAGAGGATTTTAAGGAAAATTCTTAATTAAATTTTCTCAAAATATATTACATTAAACGAATAACAAAAGCGTCAAATAAGAATCAAATCTAAAATACTACTACCAAAACACAAGATAATCTATATACAGTCAAACTTGGAGAATTCGAAGTTGAAGAGAAAAGTTCGAAATATCCAAAAATTCGTATTAAATATATTTTCTCTCAAACAGAAGAGATAAATAAAAAAGATTAACTCCACGATCAAAGATTTAACATATAAACTTTTTCTAAGAATACTGCTACAGTTTATTTTGTCATTAAATCAAACATTTTTTACTAGCTTAATTATTCATCACTTTAATAAAAAAGGCAGGTATTTTTAATTGCTTTATTGAATGCAATCTTTGAGTCATAGCATTTGATTCCAACCTATCAATTGATACAAAAATGCATTCGAACCCTCGCTTTTGTTTTCCTTAGAAAGACCGTTAAAATAAATAATGTATCTTAGCTGAGAAAAGTCTCAGGAATAATTTTTACCGTAATATTTTAAGGACAATCGTACGAAAAATTATCCAAAATAAAATTCGAATTATCCAAGATTTTTTAACATTATTTTAATACATAATTCTAGGGACCGAGCAAAAAATTCGAATTATCCAGAATTTCGAATTAAACAAGTTCGAATTATCCAAGTTTGACTGTACTAATAACAAAAAAAAAAGCTTTCATAGTTTAAATAATAAATAGCGATTACTGCTAATATAAAGAATACAAAAATGCTAATATGAAAATCCAAAATTAATTATGGCCTTAGAAACTCTAACAGGATTTTATTAGAAGTGTTTAACCAATTGGATCATGACATATATAACATCAAAAATTTGAAAACTTAAAAAAGAAAAAAACTTTTAACAGAAAAATTAATCAACGAAACATAACCTGGAACATACAAAAGTAACTTACAACTATTATATTTCTCCTCTTTCTTAAGTTTTTTCGTAGTTAATTTATTATTGAAATTATTGTACTTATTGTAATATTCTAATTACGTTCTCCTTACAATGTAATTGTTGACTTAACCACTTATAGCATCTGCATCATAGTACTTAGTAGGATTGAAATGTAAAGTTTCAAAATGAATAAAAAAAAATAAGTAAGTAAATAAAAAAATCAAAATAAAATAAGAAAAACGGTGGAAGTCATGTTATATTCTATCTAGTAAGTAAAGTCTTTTCACTTGAGGTTCTAAAAGATGTTTTTGTAGAAACGGGAAAACGCTCTGCGGGAGATTAAGTGATTTCGACATTTACTGAATGGTTTAAATGAGGATTTTGGTAAAATCCCACCTTAACATGCCACTTAAATCACGTCATAGAATTGGGCCGGAGTTAGGGGGTCTGTGTATGTTTTCTTGTACTAAATACAAAGATAAATTCCTTCTCCAATAACTTCCGGTTTCAAGAAAGAATTCTGAAATGTCTTTGAAAAGTTTCTTGTTTTGTTTTAGAAATTGAATACCGGTACCATTCTTTTCTTTCAATATTAAAGATTTCCAAAAGGTATTTTAAAATTATTATTTCGATACATTAAAATTTATGAAATTTGATTCATTTAATATATGTATGCTGCTATAAAATAGTAATTATAACTGTATTGTCAGAAATTTATGATAATTAATAGCGTTTAGGAGGAAGAAACGACTAGTTTAGCAAATAACAATAAAAATAATAATAATGCAATCATGGGAGTCCATTGAAATTTTCCCGGCAGGGGCAAAAATAATAAAAATAAATTCGTATTTTACACCGTAAAATAATAACTTAATAAAATTTAGTTTTTTTTTTTTATCCTCTGAGATAAAAAAATTATATATTATATTAAAGTGAAAATTCCAAGAGAGGGAGGGAGGAGGCAAATGTCTCTTTTGCCCGAACATGAGGCCGTCCATGATTGAAGTAAGTTTTCTGTTTTTTTTCTGTAATACCTACTTGTTTTGCCTAAGGAAGAACAACTCCTTTGCGGATTTGTGTATTCATGAATTCCTGATGAATATACAAATGACAACTATTTCACAGCAAAAAAAAAAAGAAAAAAATGGATTCAATAATAGGTCATTTTTTCTAACGAAATTCTAAACCAATATTTTTATATATATAAAAGAAAGGAAAGGAAAGAAAGAAATCTCGCAAAAATAATCAAAAAGAAAATTCCAATTAAAAAATTAAGTATTTATTATTAGGTTAGCAAGGACATTTCTGCATTTAATTTAGTCTATTTATATTTATTCTTAATGGTGAAGACTTAGAATTATTATTAACTATCTCAATTTTATATAATTAATATTTGCATAATATTAATCGATTAAGTAAACATGTTAAATTTTATATAATTAATATTTGCATAATATTAATCGATTAAGTAAACATGTTAAATTTTACATAATTAATATATAAAATAAGCAATAGTCATATAAATTATGGTCGATTCTTGAGTCAAAATTATACATATTATATATTTTATTTATAAAAGTTAAGCAGACAGAACTGAAAGCAATAAGAACATCAATAATAATAATAATAATAATAATAATAATAATAATAGCAATAATGATGTTCTAATAAGAACATTAGAAAATAAGTATTTTCCACTTGATAATTTCTTAATTTTAACTACTTTAAAGTTGTTATTCTTCGTGCAGTATGTTAATTGTTTTGTAGGCCTGTATGTAATATGTTATATTTTATAATTCTTTTGCATTTTATTTTCGTTTGAAAAAGAAATTGTTAAACTGTACAAAGGAACGTTTCGATAAAAAGGAACTTCAACAATCAAATTATTCTATCCTTGAAGCTTTTAGTCAAGAATGAAACTTTCCCACTGACGAATTGAAAAAAACAAAACAAAAAACAAACCTCAAAGCAGTAAATAATAACAAATATTAAATATATATGATTCGTTGATTCGCGTTTAAATTCGATTGGGAATCATTCGAATTTGACCGTCGTAAAAACGAATTCGGTCGTAACAAGGTCGTATAAATGAAATTGGTCGGAAAGAGGTCATAATAACGATTACGGTCGTATCAAGTTCATATAAACGATTTTGAAGTCATTTAGACGAGTTCGGTCATAATGAGGAATTTTTGTAAGACGAACATTAGTCGGACGGTCGTAAACCGGGAGGCTGTTTTTTTCAGACTTTCACTATTACAATGTGCAATCTTAAGAAATATTTTCAGGCAGGATTTTAATCTTCTTCTGCTAACTTCAAAAGACGTAAAATCCCATATTAGAGCATGACTCATTTTTAAGTATTCATTGAAAATTTTAACACTTAGCCTATATTGTAACTAAGATTTCTCAGAAACCAAGGATTTCGTAAAATGATTTTTCTTTGAAGATGACACCTTGAAGGATCAGTGGCGTGAAAAAAAAAAAAAAATCTCTACCGGAAGAAATACCAGTAGGACAGCATTCAGCTACTTCACTATCCTTGGCTAATGGAAGACAAAAAAAAAAAAATGGAAATTTTTCACACAGCCTAATTCTATAAAGACAGTATTTTAAAATTAAAGGAATTGAGAAGGTCAGCAAAGACGTGATATTTTGAGTGATTTCCGCTCACGATACGACCCAAAAAAAGTTAACCCTGAATATCAGAACAAGAATTGCAGACAAAAAATTTTTATATTCTCTAATAGTGTTTAATTATCAGACGTAATTATCATTAATATTCAAAAAATAAGATCTTTTTTAAAGAATTATTTTGTTATATAATACCGATTCCAACTACAGAAAAATATGTTACCCGAAAAAGAATTGAATAAATAAATAAATGATAATTGTAACATAAAAATAATAAGAAATTGATAGTAAATAGATAAATTATATTAGAATCTTAGTGTCAATTACAATGTCATGTAATCTTTATAATTTTATATTTAATGAAATAAAATTTGTGTAATAGTTTAATAATAAATACTTTTTTTTTATTTATTTATTCATAAATATAAAAGTTACAGTCCTTTAGGAATGACAAACTCCTATTAATTCTGATTTCAGTTAGAATAATTTTTATTTTAGTATTCAATATTAATTACATTATTAATATTGAATACAAATGTTTCGAATACAACATTAAAGAGTATAAGACTTGTATCAATATTTAATTGTGAAGTAATTTCAGTTAAATAGATCGCTGAGTATTGACTTTCCGCAAAGAAATATTAGGAAGTAACATAAGTAATAGTAATGCATATTTTTATTTAAAATTTAATATTTTTTTTTTATTAAATATAAAGTAATTGGCTGATTGGATTTACTAAAGCAAAAGCAACAGTGGCCATGCAGCGCCAGGAAAGATAAAATAACAAAAATTGAATTATACTAATAACAGATAATGAATAATATGAATTTATAGATAATCTAATATAAAAACTTAATATTAACTGGTAACTGGTACAGAAATGCTTACAAAAAAAATATTTTCAATAATTTAACTATCATCGAATTGCAGACCATTACTTTAGAATCCTTCCAAATATTATTATTATTATTATTATTATTATTATTACTCCTCCAGAGAATAGTAATTAAAAAAACAATGGAGTAGGTCCCAAGAACTTAAAAATTGATTATCAATACTTTATATTTTTAAAGTAAATATATATATGTATATATATATATATATATATATATATATATATATTGATAATTGACTACTGATAATTCAAAATTACTTTTAATTTATTATCAAAAACCACTGAGATAAAGATGATTCAGAAAATCGCAGAATATTGACTTGTGAGTATTTGCTCATATATATGTCACTCTTAATAACTTTTGAACCGGCGAATAAATCTAATTGAAATTTGGCATGCATATTACCGGATAAAAGACGGTCATATTTGTTATGTTTGAAAACTTCTATTTGTGAATCTAATGGAGAAACTTATGCAAAAAGGTAAAAAAAATATTAAAAAAAAAACAAAAACCTGGGAATATTAGGAATATAATCTGCAACTGACTAATAACAAAAATCTTGAAAAACTTTAATTAGCAACAACTAAAGAGTTTCTTACAATAACTTTCAGTAAAGAGATCATCTATTACACCCACATTTGTCGGAACATTAATCTTAAGCCAGAGTTTGTTATAGAATATAGTTAGGACACAGCTTGTGGCCACTTGTGATCTAAATATATGTTCGTGTAAATCATTTCTATTTGCATCCGTTGAATTGGTCGCAATACAATGAATCGGCAGGGGTTTTAAAAGAACAGAAGTAGGAGAGAGGCCAGGTCAACCCACATTTTCTTAAAAACTTAGTAAAAAATATGTCTTCTCCTGTTGTTTGTTTCTTTTTTTTTTGTAACTGCAGTTTTGCGTCATTTATTATGTAATAATCATGTATTCAATAGTTGGCACATTATGCTACGTGAAAAAGAGATTTGTCTGGCATATATTTACTTGTGTATACTAAAGAAACCATTTGAAATTATTATAAAAATTACTATAATTATTATTAACCAAACCGCACTTATTGTACAACAACATTATTACCTATTTATAAAAAAAAGAAGTAAAAATAATTGTATTGTAAATCAATAAATTTATTTATCTAAAGAAAAAATGTTGTTTGCTTGTATGTTTGTTCTTTATACATTCAACTGAATTCATTATACAATGGTTGCAAACTTTTCTGTGGGATTTCACTTTCGCAATGAAAATTTGCTCTCACTATACTAAGTTTTTATTGATAAGAAATACCTTCAAAAAGACTAATATCTTAAAAAAAAAATAATAATAATAAAATTATAATAAAAACTGACTGACAGCGCTCACCATTCTCATTATATAATTTTAGTATATGCAAGAAGTGCTTATGAATTTTTTTGAAAATATCTTTAAATTCTTGATTGTTTTTGGATTCATATCTCTCGCCAACTCGCCTTTGGGAACCATTGCTTTAAGAGTTACCAAACTCTCCTCTACGCAAATTTGACTAATTGCTTGTCTATAAGGTGGCGGACGACCCGGCAGTTTGGAAGGCAGAGAAACGAGGTCTCTTTTTCATTTTTTGGTTGGAAATTAAAATTCTTGAACCTAAAATGGTAGTATCATTTTTTTCGATCAACTTAGCTGTGCCACTGTTGCTGGTGAAGGTCAAATTCGGACAAACTATTTTGCAAAAATGTATTCATAAATTTTGGATTTTTAAAACTTACCATGAAAGCAAACTTTATATAGAGTTGCTTAATCCAAGAGAAGGTGGAGACGGGATCGTGAGTACAGGGGCAAAGTTTCTCCCTTTCCCAGTTTTCAGACGTCAAATCTTGACAAGTTTTCTGTGTGCTTGAGTTAAATTAACAAAATTGGTTAACAAAAGAGTTGATGTGTCCAACCTGAAAACAAACTAGTTGCTTACGAAAAATAATGTTTTAATATTTCAAATTTTCAATTAGAAATGGAGGGAAACAAGTAAAAAAAGAATATTTGAGGAAGGATGACTTAAGGATTTATGGAATATTGCATTTTATAGAAAAGATTTAAGTGTAAATTAAGAGAAGCAAATAGGTTTTTTTTAAACAGTAAACATGGGTTTTTCATAGGTCTTCCGTAAATAGTAAATATAGGTTTTCATAGATTTAGGAAAAACGATCTTGGCTTATTTCTCTTTATAAATATTAATATACAGAAAAATCATAAGAATACAAAACTTAAAACTCAATTTTGTAGAACAGTATTTTCTCAAAATTTTTTTATCACATGCACTTTTGATGTTTAGAACATTTATTTCATTTTCTTATAATTTTATTGTAATACTGAATAAAAAAATAAGCATGTAATATGCTTACCATATTTATTTATCGATGATGACAGGATCGTGAGAATTTTAAAAGAACTATAATTATAAAACAGAGGATTTTAATTAGAACATAATTGTTGTCTTGAGATAATAATAGGCTAGTTTTACAAATTTTTCAATCATTTTTGGAACAAAAATTCCTATCTCAAAGAACATATTCCTTGATGTTTTATTTTATAATGCTTTTAAATTATTTATTATCAAAATTAATTATTTTACTTAATTATTCATTTTTGTTTGAAGATCGCGTCCCACAGTTTAAGAACCATTGAAGTTAAGCACCTTGTACTAAATTTGGAAATTTCCATTTTTCAGAATGGTATTTAGTTTGGATTTCTTAATATCCTCAAAAACAATTATCCAGGTAATAACATAATAACTGCCATTTGTTAGGTAAAAGACACAAATTACTTAATTGAATTGAAGAAAATATAATAAGCATACGACCATTGAATGTATCCTGGACACCAGTTGTGAATGCAAGGCCGTACAAGGACGAGAAAGTAATTTTCAGCAGCTACTTCCAGAAGCCAAAATACAATGATAACAACGTAATCTCATGATGATAGAGTATGTTGACCCAAGTAGAAAAATACAAGTAAAGCCCACTTCTCCCAACAGGATTATTTAGATCATTTTGAATGTGAGATAAAATGACTGGTTTGGTGTTTTCCAAATTCGCTCAAAATAAAATTGTATGGTTAGAGCAAGAAAGGATGACGCCTGTTACCAATTTGCTTTAACTTGAAGAATGCTGAGGTAATAAAAAAAGGGGAAAACTCTCGCTTTTCAGTTTATCCGTGAAAAATCGTATTTGAAAGTAAAAAGAGCAGGGATAAAAAAAAAGTTCACAAATTTGGATAATAACATTCGAGAAAGTGTTAAGAACACCAGAAGAAGAAAGAGAAATTAATATGTATTGAATAGATCTCAAATTTAATAAATTTTAAAGAAAAATGTACAAGGTGAAAGACCGATAGTCAAAGATCCTGCAGTGAAAATTTAGTTACAGTTTATCATAATAAGTATGCTATTATTCTGTGATCCTATTATTAAATCTAAGGATTTTGACAAGATAATTTGAGATAAGTAAATATATTTAGAAAAATAAATAATTATCAATACTAATACGTTCCGTTTTTATACTAATTACAATAGTATTTAAAAAAAAATGCCTTCTTTACAATATTATTTTTAAAATAATAAAAAAACAACAACACAAAAGAAGAAATGAAAGGTTACTGAAAATACAAGCTTCAATTAAATAAGAATTATGTTAATTGCTTTGTATAAAATATAATTTTGTAATATTTAAATAATAATAATTTTTTTTTAATAAATAAACAGCCGATTTTCCTGAGATTTGTATATTTGGACAATCAACATATGATAATGAAATTACAAGATTAAAAAAAAAAAAATCTTCAGTATTTTTTTATTTATTTTTTGTGAAGGTGTATCATCGTATTTAAAAAAAAAATTATGACTAATATATATATATATAATCAAACAGGCAAAACTCAAACCCTATCCTTCGAGTTTTGCAAAGCAAAGATTTCAATCAATCATTTGCAATTTTGAAAATTTAGAAAAGTATAGAATATAAGAATAAAATTAACTTATATTACTAAACATACGAAGCCGGACAGTCATATGAAATTTGAAAATGCCAATACAAAGATCAAATCATTGTTTCTATGGTGATAAAACCAATTTATCAACCACGTCATCAGCGGCAAAATTTAGGAACAATTTTGAAAACATAAATTTTGCCGCTGATGACGTGGTTGATAAATTGGTTTTATCACC
>JAFIDM010009631.1:239119871-239137928 GCA_023159025.1 Thereuonema tuberculata
TTTGAATCTTCTGCATTCAGTTCTCAAATGCTCAGTACAGATTCAAAAAATTTTTAGATTAATAACTTAGAGAATTAGTAATTAGTTCAAATTTTTGTTTAATTCCTTCAAAATATTTTAAACTTTTCAAAATAATTTAATAATTTCCCAAAATAATTTTTCGAATAAAATATCATATAGTCACAGTATTTTAAATCGTAATTCCCCTATATTATATGATTATATCTTGTCTTATAAACGGTCAACCAGAATTGATCAAAAATTATAAAAATTGACTGTGGGACTAAAGTAAAGAAATTGATTTAAAATCTGGAAAAAAAATGGCATCAAGAGAATTATTTTTTGACAATTGCCTAAATTCTTCGTGGATTGGTTGCAGCCTGGAATATCTGGCAGCTGTTGGGACTTTTACATGATTATTTCTCTTCTGAACAGGTTATAGATTCACCCAGTCTCTCTGTGAAACTGTATTGTCAGATGCTTTATATGGGTTGAAGGCGGCCGAGCATCGGAGTGGCCATCCCACTTATATCTCTAAGGATAAGGGCGAGATTCCCTTTAATATTTAAATTCTTTACAAATTTTGAAAAATTAAGATTTTTCCAAAAACTAAGCGGAATATTACAAAATATTTTCACGAACGTTTTAACCTTAAATTTTTAAGCCTATTTGAATTAACTTAAACATTGTTTCATCTGATTCAGGTATCAACATTGGGAAATCACTAAAACTTACTGTAAACTTACTTTAAATCTTAGACGAACATAAAATATGAGGATATTCTTTTATTAAATACTTATAAATAAATAGATAAGCACCCTTGAACTATCTTACCACGAAATACAACTTACAGCTCGAAATGGGAACATACATATATAAAAGTTTACCTCAGGAAGGAATGAGAAATAACTTCTAGAAAATTCTAGTTGTATAATCGAGAACTTGACTTTTCATATATGGGAATACAGTACAATATTTTCTGAATAGTATATTAGACATTTTTCGTAGTGAAGTTTCGTTCTATATATTTACTTTCTTTTGTCTTCTGTTACAAATGGTTATTATTATTTTTCACCTTTTCCATGTGCATTATTCAGTATTCATTAGAATTTTCTTGATTTCATCCCTGTTTCTTAACACTTTCTTTAGATAGAACCATGTTTGGGATAATGAGTAATCGAAGATGAAACAGTATAATCTTTGATTGGATCCAAGGTCTTTGCATAAAAGGATTGTCTAAGATTTTCCGTTGTTTTAAATATTCCGGTCATAATCCGTCTTTGTTTCATTTTAAGAGACGATTGCTTCATCTTTGAAACACAAACCGTTGTCTGCAAGAAAAGAAAAAGTCCTTGAAGGTCAGAAGCCACAAGGATGAGTCGCTATAAAGCAGGTTTCAAACATAGTTTCATCTCTCCTCCCACACGAATGGCAAAGATGTAATTATTTTCATAACTGTTAAAATCTCTTTATGACAAAGCTTTTATTCCAACAAGATATAATGAGGCGGAGTAAAGTGGTCCTTTCAAAAAATAAAGAAAGCCCAACTTTCACGAAGCAAATACTTAAATTCTATTGTTACATCAAG
The DNA here is from genome assembly GCA_023159025.1 of Thereuonema tuberculata. Classification (NCBI taxonomy): domain Eukaryota; kingdom Metazoa; phylum Arthropoda; class Chilopoda; order Scutigeromorpha; family Scutigeridae; genus Thereuonema; species Thereuonema tuberculata. Next base: position 239,121,460 of record JAFIDM010009631.1, read on the forward strand.
GCAGTGTATTTTAATTAAAAAATAAAATTGTTTGACTTTTTACAGTAAATAAATGATGTTCATATGTTTTTTTATCAATGTTAACTCAAATCTTTACGGTATTCTAAGACGTATAGTAGAAGTGACAATTGGGTTTTTTAACAATTTAAATTCCTGAAACAATTTTTAGCTTACTTTCCTTAAAATGCCTCTATTTTTTTTTTTTCTTTGTTCTTAAAGTTCTGAAAATTATATTGGAAAAATCTCCAATTATATATCCAATTATATATCCAATAATTATAAGTAATCGGGCAAATATTTTTTCCTTGCTAAATTGGTTAAAATTCTCAGATACTTAGGATACAAAGAAAAAAAAATAATAAACTGAATAAGAAAATTGTTAATAACGTATTGATTGGATATCGATAGAAATTCATCGTTTGCCATCACTGAGAGTTAATTGTTTTTTTCCTACAGAAATTTTGTCACCTTTACGCGCAAATTTCTCTAGAAGAATTCACAGGGAAAAATTTGAAACTCGAAAGATTGACCACCTCTTATCTATAAATATGCATGCCATGTATCAAGAAGATTCATTCATTGGTCAAAACTTACAGATAACAACATATAAACAAACACAGAAACATAACTTTTCTTAGGTAAGTCACGCTCGTACTGTCATATGTATTTTTTATTATGTAATACAAAGGCCTCATCAAGTAATTATTAGGCGATTGTATAAGTAGTTGTTTTTAAAAATAAAAGGTTACGCTATATTTTTAAATTAGACTGGTTGGTTTCTCAAAGTTAATGTTTACTGGAATATTTACTTCAATATACTGAAAAAAAATTAATTAGTTAGCAAATACTAAGCTTCAACCATATACTCGAATTCGATTAAAAAATTAGTTATATCTGTTATTTTAATCAGAAAATGCATTAAATTAAGAACTTCTATATAAAATGGACAAATTTCCATAAAATTCCCTTCGATGATTTTCATTAGGGACTTTATTATTACTATAATTATTATTATTATTATTATTTCATTGTAATAGGGCCGAGAACTTTTAGTCGTTTTGAACAAACGCTAGAATTTGCCATTGACCGCAGACGGAGAGAAAGAGAAGATGCAGCAGACAAACACAGGAAAGTAAGGAAAAATCGATGCTGCTCCGGGATTCGAACCCAGATTTAGACGTATCAGCCTCGTGGCAGGCCGATGCTTGACCATAAGGCTATGCCTGAACAACTATTATTATAACTATCTAATATCGTTTTCAATAATTTGATTCAGAGCCTTCATTAAATGATTAATATAAATTAAAATAATAAGAAAGTGATTTTATAAATCCTTATTTTTTTTTTTAAAGTAATGCTTTAAAATTCAGATCTGGCTTCTATCATGAAACAAAACTGAATAACATATTTTTGTGTCTTATTCAAGTACTTATGAATTTTAATTGCCACAATTGGTTGTTAAGGCAACGACTAGAAAGAAAGAATACATCAAGAGTACTGTTAGTCTGCTAATAATGATTCCAGAAATCTAAGATAGACTATTACTGAGAATCGCTTAAAAATTTAAAACTTATTAAATATTAAAAAAAAAATAACAAATACAAAACAAAAAAGAGTTTGACAGCTCTTAACGTAAGATAAATTGTTAAAATAAAAATAATTAACTGAAATAGATTTTTGAAGACAGTTAATATTATCATATTGTAATCAGATTTAACTTCAGTTGAATTTAGCTCTTTTTTTGTTCTTTCTGCTGTGGTATTTCCAGTCGGTTTCCACAAAAATAATTTCATTTACTTAGGGCAAAAAAAAAATAAAGAAAAATCCAAAAATTATTTATTAAAAAACAAGGGTAGGCGAATAAACTATTAATTATTTTGATTAAAAAAATCTAAATATAAGTTTTATCTTTCCAAAATAATTTCATAACAGGATGTTATTTTCCTAAAATTTAAGAATTTACTTGCAAAAAATTAATTTTAAAAATTTAAAGGTTTTTTTTTATTACAATTTTATATACATAATAAAAAGAAAATTCTAGGAATTTTTAATTTTTTTGTTATTTAATTTATTTAAAATTATTAAAATTTTGTTTTGTGTAAAACTTTTAATTTAATTAAAAAAGACTTAATATCAATATAAATAAAAAAGTAAAAGAATAATGTTTAGAAAATGAAATGACTTATTTTTTTTTTATATTATTATCTGAATTTATATTTTTATATTTTTTTTAATGAAAGGAAGAAAATTCTAACAATTTTTGAAATATTTTATTGTATAAAATTTTATAAATATTTTTATTTTGTATTAAAATTTCGATTTAAATAACAGAACTTAACATTAGTATAAATAATAAAAAAGGTAGATATTGTTAAGAAATTATAAATATCTGAATAAAAGAAGCCGTGAATCTTGTGTAGGGAGAGATCGAAGGAAGAGTGGATTCATTTCTTTCACTTTTTCCTCCTAAGGCCCTCTAGTGGTGAGATCTGGAAGTTCGTTGGCGGCCAACGAAATTGATGAGAAAGAATTACTGAAGAAGATATTTGTTATAACGAACATCTAACCTGGATTTGTGAAAGTGACTTTGTAAAATTATTATATCCGATGATGAGGATATTAAAAAAAAAGTTAAATAAAAATAAACAAAAGTAGAATTGCGCATGTGTGAAGGAAAAGAAATCACCTAGTGCTCGCATGACCTACTGCTGCATCTCCTCGTCTTCCCAGCCCCCACGCACTCGCTTTTCTTACATCAACCGTTTCTAAACTTAATTCCCATCGATAAATTTGCATTTTTTTTTTTTAATTTGTTTGAGGCATGCCGTCTGCATGGCGTCATCAAGAGGCCTCCTCAATTGAACAGTTTAACAGTATTTAGAAATGTCAAGATCTAGGTCCCGAGGATCTGGAACTCACGTCGCCAAACCGCGTGTTGTTGGCCAGTCACGTGAAGGATGCGCCTCCCGAGAAAGTCATGGGGGAGTAGCGTAACGGTAAAAGCCCGCCCCCGGCCTCAATCCCCTATATATAACGGCGATGGAAGATTCTTCCAGCATCAGAAACATCTGAGATCTCCACACAAGTGAGACCAACAAAGCACACAGACCAACATTTCACTTTCAACTGGTTTTATAAAAAGAGGAAAGTGAAAACCCAGGATTTACCCGAAAAACGAAAGTGGTAAGTTCCTCCATCATGTCCATTGGATTTACTACTAACTGTAACTTCCCATCCCTGGAGGAGAGTATTTTGTGCAGATTGGATTTTATTATATGGACTTTTTTCAGCATAAAATGCTTATTTCCTTTATCGTCGCTTGGAAATACACATATTGGATACCTCTATAATATAATGGATATTTTTTTCAAGTATTTAACCGCTAATATTTAGAGTTAAAATAATATATCACTGAGATCCTTTAGAATTTAACATAAACCTTTTTAACTATATCTAACTTCAAGATTAAACTGTGAGTTAAATGTCTTTTATTTTTATATACTTTTTTATTTTTTAAAGCTATTCTTAACAGTTTCCTTCAATATTTTTTTATAAAATTGTTTAATATGTAAAAAAAAAACTAACAAACAAATCCAAGTTTAATTATATTTCTTTGATTTTAAATAAGACTTCTATTTCGGTATTGAATCCTTTTTAAGTAAATTTTTGGATTTAATTTTTAAAATTTGAAATTTCAGGATTAGAATTTTATGAAATACCACTGTAGATTTTAAAATTTAAGTTATTATTTCCTCTACGAAATCCTGTAATTTCATACTGTAACTTATTTTTTTTTAATTCTAAAACATTTATTAACACTAAAGCTACAACGTTATTTACAATTTTTCGTGGAATGATAGTAGTTATTATACTCGTTACAATTCTCCATAAGCTACAGTCCCGTGGTTTTTCCCTTCTGCAGAGACAAGATAATCTCTTCCAGTGAATGTTTTTCCATTCAAAAGTGAAGCTTTTTTTTTTTTTCTCATATCCGTTAATTCTCTCTGTGGGAAACGGACAGAGAATAACTCTATTAACTGCGTCAACAGGAAATCTAACAGTCTGGTTTTTTTTTTCTTTATTTTTCTTTTTAGAATGAAAGATTATACAAAGATGAACCTAAGCCTTACGGTTGCGCTAGTATTTGGTAAGTTTTAATTATATGTTATATTTAGAACTTAAATATAATCAAACAGCATTACGTAAAGAGGCATTTTAATATCTTTACAAGTATTTTTTTTTTGCATGTTTAGTTATAATGTTTTCCAACTAAATTTCTTTTTTATTTTATTGAATTATTCCTCTACTTTTTAAAATTTTTATAAAGTGGATAAATATATATGTAAAAAGGAAGCTATAAACACGTTAAAATAGTCGTTATTTTTTTTTTATATAACTACAGATTATTGAAATCTGTAAAGATGCTACCTGCAAGTTATCAGCTTTTTCTTTAAATTAAATTTATAAAACAATATTTTAATATATTAAACATTATAAAAGAGAATTAAACCCGTTTAGAAGTTAGAATTATATCGTGATAACTGTTATTAGTATTTACATTTTTCTAAATATACTTAATATTTCTTTAAAAATATTTATTAAAATATAATAATAAAGTTAATAGCTGAAGTTGGTTTATACATCGAACCATTATATTAAATACAGTTGTTGTTGGTTATAGTTGAGATCTATAAAAAAGGAATTAGCTAAGTTGCTTTCTTCTTTGACATCCATGTCCTCTAATCAAATTTTAAGCTGCCCATTAATTAAGCTTATCTGCATTACCTTATGTTATGCCGGGAAGCCATCATTTCCTGGTTTTTTGCTTTAAAATTTTTCCCGCTGTTTTTTTTTTTTTTTTTTTTTTTAATGCACAATTTAATTTTTCTTTCTAATTAGAAAAAATTAATCATTGAAATCACGTATTAATTTTCATCAATTCATTCTTACCAAAAAATTATACTATTTTAAATATAGTGGTAAAAATCATGCATTATATTAAATAAAAAAAAAGTTGCTTCAAAAAACTCACTTATTAATTTTTCTTTCATTTTATTCCAAACTTCAAAAAAAAATGATATAAAGTTATGCGCAATATTAAACGTAAAAGATTACTAAATGTAAATCAGTAGGCATAAAATTCTGTAACTTTAATTCTTAATGCATGTAACGATTACTAAGTATATTATAAAATAAAAAAAAAAAAAAAATTAGTAGAAATGAAATTACATATTCTAATTTAATATACGTATTTTAATTCAATCGAGCTGAATATTGCATAGAACCTTTAGATGATAATGTAATTAAAGCTTTCTAAAAAATAAAGTTTAAAATGCTTTTCTAAAACCTAGGAAAAGGGAATAAAAATATGAAACAAAATAAATTTCTCTATCAAACTATATGAAAGTATTTTTAGATAAGTAATATTAGAAAAAAAAGTGATTTGTTATATTAGAATTTTTATATAAGTTTAATAAATTTATATAAGTTTAGATGTAAAAGCTTTAAAATAACGAAGTTTTGCTATAACTACAGCTTAAAGGAACAGGGAACTCGTAATTTTACTTTTCACTTTGAGATCAGGATATACATTGAAATATGGCTTTTTTTTTCTTTGTGCGATTCAAAGGGCTTCATGTAAACAACCTTCGGTGCGTTAAATAGCTGACATAGCATTTTCATTTCCCTATTTCGTAGTAGCGAGGCTGCGTTGGTGGCCGGCAGGCGGTGTCCTGTTGTAGGCGGCCATTTCTCTGCATAGATCTTGAAGTCCTATAGAATCTACGCGAGACACAAGTTCAATGCCATTTGGCCCATGTAGCGCCGGCATCTGTTAATGGGCTTTCGGGTTATTCGAAAAAAAATACAACGAAATTAATGCTAATAATAATAGCAAAAAAAAGAGGATGGACAGAAGAAGCACGAATAATGCTCATCAGAAGAAGGAAACGAGTTTTGAAAAATGATTTGCGGCAAACAAAATAGAAAGGAAGAGAAAATATATTTTAGTAAGTTCTGATGGTATATTTGATAAACTGCACTTAATTTACGAAGTTAAGATAGTTAATGAGGTTGAAATATAATTTTCAAAGTTAAAAATAATTTTCAGGCTTTGATTTTTACATTCTAGATTTAAATTGTTAAGTATCTCAGAAAACAAAAATTTCACAAAAATTAATAAATTTCTTTCTACAAAAATATTATTGAGTTCAAGTCTGCGTTGCATTTACAACTTAATTTTAAAATAGCATATTAAAATTGATGATTTAGAATATATTTTTGGAAATTCATTTGGGTAAAAAAATTTAGAAATGAAAAACATTATTTTCTTGTTATTCTTTCCTTCTCCATCATAGATGATATTTCTAATAATAAAATAAAGATTATATTTACAGTATAAACATATATATATATATATATATATATATATATATACTTTGCAGATTTAGGCCTGAGCTATCTTATGTTACTTGGAGATTAGGCAAGATTTTATTTTCTCTTAAAAGTAGGTGGTGAATTTCCCTGTTTGTTATCCTTCATCCTTTTATATAAAGAAACATGTTGTTTTCCTTCGCTTCACCATAGAAGCCAAATCTAGAGACGCGGAATCTAAAGAGTAAAAGAAACTGAACTATGAGCAGTTACAAAACCATTTATGGCTATTTAATATTTCATTTTTCAATGTCAGTTCAATTCCCTTGACTTATAGCAACTTTGAAATTTTTTGATCTACTTAATCTTTAAAATTCCTGTATATTTATCATAACTATTTAAGTTTTCCTCATTTCATTAGAAAATTAAAAAAAAAAAAAAAATCAACTTTTAAAGGACCGGTAAATCTGTCACGTGAGTACCTAAATATCAAGTAAATCAAGTAAATGAAATGTAAATTACATTGACAACTTTAAATATGTACACGTTATTACAAATGTAGTTAAATCTTGAGCAATATAATTTATTTAAAATAAACCAGGTTGGGTTCAGCCTTGTTTATTTTATATTCAAATTCCTTTGCGCCTGATGGTTCCGCAGGCCAGGATTTGAAGTTTTGCTTGTTTGTGCTTCTTTTTTTAAATGTGTTTTCTTTTGGAGGGAGGCCACAGCCGAGAGCGGCAGTGATTTCCCTTATCACTTACGCACTGTCTGAACATTTCATCTGGTGAGTGGGTCTGGCTGATGAGTCCATAAAAAGGACGAAACGGCCGTCCCAAACTCTCATCGATGAAAGTTCAGATATTTTTATTTTCTGTGCCATTTCTTCATGCTTTCATAATTTCTGGCACGTTAAATCTTTTGTTTATATTAAACCAGGTTGGGTTCAGCCTTGGTATTTTATATTCAAATTATTTTGCACCTGACGCTTCCGCAGGCCAGGATTTGAAATTATGCCTTTTTGGGTTCTTTTTTAAATGTGTTTTCTTTGGAGGGGGGACCACAGCTGGATGTGGGAGTGGTTTCCCTTACGACTTTTGCACTAACTAAGTATTTCATCTGGTGAGTGGGTCTGGCTAACGAGTCTACATAAAGAACGAAACCGCCGTCCTTGACTCTCACCGATGAAAGTTCAGATATTTTTTATTTGTATCATTTCTTTATACTTTTATACTAATTTAATGGCACGGTAAATCTTTTGTTTAAATTAAACCAGGTTGGGTTCAGCCTTGATTCTTTATATTCAAATTCTCTTGTGCCTGATGCTTCCGCAGGCCAGGATTTGAAATTACGCCTTTTTGGTTTCTTTTTGAGGGAGACCACAGCCGAGAGCGGGAGTGGTTTCCCTTCTGCACTTTTGCATTAACTATGCATTTCATCTGGTGAGTGGGTTTGGCTGACGAGTCCACATAAAGGACGAAACCGCCGTCTTTGACTCTCACCGATGAAAGCTCAGCTATTTTTCATTTGTGTCATTTCTTCATGCTTTTATATTAATTTGTGGCACGTTAAATTAAACCAGGTTGGGTTCAGCCTTGATTCTTTATATTCAAATTCCCTTGTGTCTGACGCTTCCGCAGGCCAGGATTTGAAGTTTTGCCTTTTTGTTTTCTTTTGGAGGGGGACCACAGCCGAAATCGGGAGTGGTTTCCCTTATCACTTTTGCACTAACATCTGGTGGAGTGGTTTTGCATTTCATCTGGTGAGTGTGTCTGGCTGATGAGTCCATAAAAAGGACGAAACGGCCGTCCCAGACTCTCACCGATGAAAGCTCAGATACTTTTATTTTCTGTCATTTCTTTATGCTTTTTCTGGCACATTAAATCTTTTGTTTAAATTAAACCAGGTTGGGTTCAGCCTTGGTTCTTTTACATTCAAATTCCTTTGCGCCTGACTGTTCCGCAGACCAGGATTTGAAGTTTTGCCTTTTTGGTTTCTTTTTTAAATGTGCTTTCTTTTGGAGAACCACAGCCGAGAGCGGATGTGGTTTCCCTTATCACGTTTGTAGTATCTGAGCATTTCATCTGGTGAGTGGGTCTGGCTGATGAGTCCATAAAAAGGACGAAACGGCCGTCCCAGACTCTCACCGATGAAAGTTCAGATACTTTTATTTTCTGTCATTTCTTTATGCTTTTATACTAATTTCTGGCACGTTAAATCTTTTGTTTGCTATAATTTATTTAAACAACAAAAATCATATAATGTTGACGTTTAGAAATCCAATAATATGTTATTTACAATTGCAAATATTGTTAAAAATATATATATATTATTTCTTTTAAATTTCAAATCTCAAATAGAAAGTAAAAAAAAAAAAAAATACTGCTTAGAGAAAGTTGTTGTTTTAAGTAGACCTTTCTAAGTCAATATAATCTTAAAGAAAAGTATATTTGCTTAAGATTGAGTTAACAAACATAAGTTTACGATCTAAATTTGAAACAAGAAAGCAATTGTCATTATAAAGCCCAGTTTATTGCGAAATAAGCAGGAGATGACACGTAAAGAACGCCTTTTTAAAGAGGCAAGCGTAGTATCTCAGGGTTAGCCTAACAATCATTAGATATGAAAAATGTGTCATATACCAATTGACATATATATTTAGCGTTGGTTTTCCCACCGCCTTCTCCATTTTCTTCTTTACCATCTTTCCGGGACTGGACAGCAAACTGTTGCAGACGAAGATGGTGTATGTTTTTTATTGTTCTTGTAGTTCAAATAGGTCAGGTGTTAGTAAGATGGTTCCGCAATATCTGAGAGAAAAAAAAAAATAGACAATTGCCCAGTCACATGATTATACCTTACAATCACACAGGAATGCGAGTGCCAAAGTGTAAACAAAATGCATTGTAGGAACTTGAGAAAGTGTTTTTTATTTTTTTTTATTTTTTTTTTTAATGTTACAACTTTCTTGCAATCCAGCTTTCTTTCTTTATATTAACTTAAACTTTTTTGAGTATTTCGTACACGATATTTATAAAGTCCTTTTTTTAAAAAAAATATTTTATATGTTTTATATTGTACCGTATTAAATATTACATTATTAAAAAAATTAATAATATTAATAATATTAACAAATAAAATATAAACTGTTAAAAATACTTTCAGACATAATTTTTACTGCATTTCTTAAATTCAAAGTAAATAAATTATTTTAAAAATAAGTAAGTTTTAACAAACAGTGTAATTTTAAAATTCATAAATTTGTTTTTAATTAAAATATAACAACGAATTTTATTTTTATTAGTAATAAATTTGATTTATTGAATTGTATTAATGAATTTTTGTAGTGTTGTAAAATTAAATATTAATGATATAATGTATGATGCAGCAACTATAAATTGCCTAATTAGATTGTAACTATTAACAATGATATTGTAAAAGAAGTGGACTTTGTTCATGCGATCCAGTTATTGGAACATTAAGCTGATACCAACTTTAATCCCCATTTAAATAATTGTGATATATTTTTTTTAAAGTTTAGACAAATGTTCAAAGGCTCAATCAATTCTACACTGATGTGCCGTTTTTATTGGCAACCATTACTATTACATCCAAAAACATGAAAATGATAACCATAGAAACCTAAGAAAAAGAAAGTGGTTTAAGAACATGTAGGAACTTTACAATAGCTAAAAAAAGAATAGTGTAAAAAGATTAAATTTAGAAAGGAAATGCATAATATTTTAACATTGGATGACGGTAACATCTTATATGTAACTTTGTATGGATACTGACTATTTGATTTTTCTTATTGCATTTTGACATTGTACTTCAATAGTTTTACATAATATAGAATCCGTTCAGACAATTAGCTCTCAGAAGTCAATAATTGCTTTCCATCTGACCGAACTGGGAACGGGGAGGCCTCAATGAAACTTTCCCCAGAGTTCTTTATTCTAAGCCAGAATTGTCAAGGCCTAATTGAATTTTTCTCTAGTCTAAGGAAATCTATGTTTCACCATTGTTTTTTTAGGAAGTGCTAATACGCGTGCGATTTTGCTTACTCTTAATCCAGAATTAATAGCATCCCTCAACCCAGTTTTACTGAGTTACGTTAACAGTTACATAGGAATACTTAGCCAAAAATGCTTTCACCCTCAATAGAATATACTACGAAAATGAGTTATTTAGAATATTAAGAATTAGGCTTACTTTATGGCTCAATTTTACCAAAATGAATTTAGGATAATAATTGTTATTTATCTTAGCTAGTTATTTCATTAGGCAAAGTAATGTGGTGATTAGTCCTTTTATTTCTTGTCTATATTTCAATTTGCGGATATTATCTATGACAAATATGTATCAGTCTACATCTTAAATTTCAGCTTTCTAGGATACTTAGTTTGATCACAAACATCAATTAAAAATTACTTCCATAAAATTCCATATCTCTGTTAAACATTATATCACAATTCTATAGATATCTACATAAGCCTACCATATATAGCTTTTCAATGTACTATATATTTCACATTTATTATAATAATAATTTACAGTAAATATAAATATAGTTAGTATTTGTAAGGTGGAAATCTCTTCGGTACAACAATTAGGCTAATGATCTTTAAATATCAATAAATCTGTTAATTTACATGTCCTACATTAATGCATTATGTATTAAAAATAATCTTATTTGAATTTTTTAACCATTTTGTATTTTACTAGTCTAACTTATATTCTAAAATTCAAAGTATAAAAATTTTGTAATAAATTAATTTTTGAAAGACGGTATGAAAATGAAGAAAAACATTATAACTTTAAACAACAATAACAAAAATGGAACTTGTAGATTATGAAAAACATTATATAAGATATAATCACACTTATTATATAAAAGCTGTCAAAACTAAATTCACATGATGCTCAGGGTATGACATGATTTATCAATTTACTCGGGAGAAGAAGGTGTCATCTTTCTCTATCAGGGAAGAAGGAAGAAAATGTTTTACTTTGAAAAGCTTTCTATTCAGAGAGGCATTGTTCGGGTCAGTGGATGACTGACAAGACTGAGAATGTCAGTGACAGCACAAATGAATACAATAATCATACGCCTTAATTGGTTCGAAGAGTTTTCACATATCATAAGCTTAAAGCATGATAATGCTAATGAAGCCTAATCTAGAAAGTAAATAAAAATATTGTATCGTATTAAAAAAAATTAAGTTTTAAAGGAAATTGAAGCAAAGTACACTCATTTAAATTTAATAATTCCAGTTAAGTCATAAATTAAGAAAATTAAATTGTGAAAATTAAGACTACATTATCAAAACATTTTTTAAACTTCCTTAATAAAGTTCAAAAGGAAATTTGTATTTGATTTTTTTTGAATGACTATACTTCTTCAGACTATGCAATTAATAATATTCATAAATTTTTAGCTTACAATTAGTAACATATGATTTAGAAATATACTTTTTAAACAAATATCTTTAGTTTTATTATTTATTTTCGTTTTTTTTTATATTAATTCACCGTAAACTTTTAGCGTAATTAAAATTTTTCCTATGTGTTCTCAACCTGTAATAAAATCCTGTAGAAAATAATGCAGCAGTACTGTCATTAAGTAGAAATATTTCATGTAACTTGAGGTAAAATGCAGAAATGGATAAATAAGATTTAGAAAATTTTACTGAAAAACAGCTGAACATAGCTTAGTAAAACTACCGTTGCTGTTTTCTTTTTATGTTTCATCTTCGTTTTATTTTGTTCTACTATTTCCTTTTTCTCTCAAGAATAATTGTCTTTCTTTATTCCAGGTCTCGTTGCTTGTGTCTGTGCTACTGATGACAGGGTAGGTACTCGACGAAGAATTCCTACATACTGAGAATCACGTGTGTCTCGAATTACGTGTGAAACTTCTGTAATCCGGTTCATTTACATTCCACTGATCTAAGCTTATATAACCCCCCTTTAGCGTATTCATTCCAGGAACTATATAAATAGAAAGAAAAAAAAAACCCAAACAAACAAACATGATCGACCTTCAGAAATTAACTTAAGTTTGAGAAGTTAAAGAATAATGTTTAGTATAAAAATTTTTAATTAAGAATTTCTTTTTTTGCTGTTTGAAATTGCAAAAATATAATTGCAAGAAAATCCTATTAACAGTTTTACTTAATTTAAAAATATAGTTCTAGCTAACCGCCATTGAACCTGAGGAGAAGCATTCAAGTTCAAATTCTCTTTTTCTATCAAAAGAGAAAAAATTAATTTCTCAAGCTTTTTAAACTTCCTCATTAAACAGACTAGTAAAAAACTTTTACACTCTTTTAACTTTGTTTGATTTGCTTTTTCCAAGAAATTTTTTAATGCTCATTTGTCTGTTATTGCCTTTCAGTTTATTGTTATAAAATTAACTTAAGAAATAAATTTCATTTGCAATATAAGTTTTTCGAAAATTAATTATAATTACACATTCTTATAATAATTAAATAATCGTATTCTTTATAAGTTAATAAGATTCATTACATAAAATTTTGTTTAATTTAACATTTCTTTCTTTTAGCTGAAAAGAGCAATCGCCTATGGCGAGCCAGATGATCAGCTTGAAACTGGAGATGTAGGAGGTCCCTCAGGTCCTAGCGGACCTTCAGGTCCCAGTCCTCCTGCTAAAGGTAGACCATCACCAGCAGGGCCAAGCTATGGCCCAAGTGGAGCTGGTAGTCGCCCAGGAGGTCCCGCAAGCCAACCACCATCACGTACTCCTCCAGGCATTAGACCTAGTGGTCCTTCTTCTCAACAAACAGGTCCCACTGGTCCAGGATACGGTCCATCTGGTCCTTCAGGTCCTTCTGGTCCCTCAGGCCCTTCAGGTCCTTCTGGTCCTGGCTATGGCCCCTCTGGTCCTTCTGGTCCTGGCTACGGTCCCTCTGGTCCTTCTGGTCCTTCAGGTCCATCCGGACCCTCTGGTCCAAGAGGTCCATCTGGTCCTTCAGGTCCATCCGGACCCTCTGGTCCAAGAGGTCCATCTGGTCCTTCAGGACCAGGATATGGCCCATCAGGTCCCGGCTACGGACCATCTGGTCCTTCTGGCCCTTCAGGTCCCTCAGGCCCTCGGGGTCCCTCTGGTCCTTCCGGTCCCGGCTATGCACCATCTGGCCCTTCAGGTCCTGGATATGGTCCTAGTGGTCCCTCTGGTCCTTCTGGTCCTTCTGGTCCTCGTGGCCCATCTGGTCCCTCTGGTCCCGGCTATGCACCATCTGGTCCTTCAGGTCCTGGATATGGTCCTAGTGGTCCCTCCGGTCCTTCTGGTCCTTCTGGTCCTCGTGGCCCCTCTGGTCCTTCTGGCCCTCGTGGTCCTTCTGGCCCCTCAGGTCCTTCTGGTCCCTCCGGCCCTGGCTACGGTCCCTCTGGTCCTTCTGGTCCTCGTGGCCCATCTGGTCCCTCCGGTCCTTCTGGTCCTCGTGGCCCCTCTGGTCCTTCAGGTCCTTCTGGTCCCTCTGGTCCTGGTTATGGACCCTCTGGTCCTTCTGGTCCTGGTTACGGTCCCTCAGGCCCTTCTGGCCCTCGTGGCCCATCTGGTCCTTCAGGTCCTTCTGGCCCTCGTGGCCCCTCTGGCCCTTCAGGTCCTTCTGGTCCATCCGGCCCTGGCTACGGTCCCTCTGGTCCCTCTGGTCCTGGTTATGGTCCCTCTGGTCCTTCTGGCCCATCAGGCCCTTCTGGTCCCTCTGGTCCTGGCTACGGTCCCTCAGGCCCTTCTGGTCCTGGTTATGGCCCATCTGGCCCATCTGGTCCTTCTGGTCCTTCTGGCCCCTCTGGTCCTTCTGGTCCCTCTGGTCCTTCTGGTCCCTCTGGTCCTTCTGGCCCCTCCGGCCCTTCAGGTCCCCGTGGTCCCTCTGGCCCTTCAGGTCCTCGTGGGCCTTCTGGTCCCACTGGCCCTAGCTTCACTGGTACAGGACCTGTTGGCCCAACATCTCAGCAACAAGGCCCTGTCGGCCCATCTTTTACTGGCCAAGGTCCTGTTGGCCCCTCATTCACTGGCCAAGGTCCCGTTGGTCCAACTTTCACTGGCCAAGGTCCCGTTGGTCCAACTTTTACTGGCCAAGGTCCCGTTGGTCCATCTTTCACTGCTCAAGGTCCCGTTGGCCCCTCTTTCACTGGTCAAGGTCCCGTCGGTCCCTCTTTCACTGGGCAAGGTCCCGTTGGCCCCACTTTCACTGGACAAGGTCCCACTGGACCTAGCTTTGGAGGGCAGCCAGGAGCTCCAAGTTGGGTTGACACTCCCGGTGATTACTCTGCCATACCCGGAGTCCCTGAACAAGACTATCCAATCTTCGCTGACGTTCCAGAAACTGGATTCGATTGTGGACAGCAACAATATTCAGGATATTATGCTGATGTTGAAGCTCGTTGCCAGGTTAGTTTTCATTGTTATCCATTCTTAATAATTTATTCAGAATGATTTATTCATTCTTATTTTCATAAAAATATAATAAATAAATGTAATCATATAAGTGTAGTAATTTAGTTTATTTAATTTAAAACTCAAAGATAAATTAAAAAGCCTTCGAAAGTTATTCGAAATTACGCCGAATAGAGAATAGCCTGTACATAAATCTGATTATTTTTATCAGTAAATTTTTTAAGGTTTAATATATAATATATCATTGTAATAAGAACAACAAATATTGATTCAAGCCCCAGTTTTTAATTCGCTTATAACGTTTGCTTTATAATTTTTAAAATAAAAAAAAAGTTAACTTTGGCTGAGGTTTTAGTAATTTTTGAGAAAGTTGAGAATATGAATTGAAAGCAATCACATCCCTGCCTGTTACATCAAGTTAACTTTGACATGATATTTTAATATACAAAATAAAGTAAAATAGTCTGCTTCATTTTCAAAAACAAATTAAATACCCCTTTTTTGTATTCTTCCAACTCTTCTTTTTCTTTGTGACTTACAGAATCATGATAATAATTTCTCAAAGTATTTATTTTTAAATAATCTTTCTTAATTAATGTGTTTACCTTTGATAGTTCTTATTAATTTAGTATTAACTAATGTTGTTTTAAGTTTAAAAGTTCATTATAAACATTAAATTTGAGTGATACTGTTTCAATATTTTTTAATTATTTAATTTAAATTAGTTATTCAATTTAAATTTAGAAATACAAAAAAAAAGAAAACTTATTCTTTCAAAAATGAAAGTATAAAAAACTGAAAAGTCAGTCTTTCATAATCGATTAATTAATAAGAGGCCTAGTAAATAATTAGTTAATTAATTTGATTGGCCAAGAAAATATTTAATACATAAATTCTTTTTTTCATTAAGTTTTAAATAAAAAAAAAGGCAATCTGATAAAATAAGATCTAATTTAAGAATCCTTTTGTGTTTAATGAAGTCTGTCTTTTATTATTTTGTTTTTCTTTTCTTTGCAGGTCTTCCACATTTGTCAGTTGCCAGATCGCAAAGACAGTTTCCTGTGTCCCAATGGAACCATGTTCAATCAAAAATATTTCGTGTGTGATTGGTGGATTAATGTAAATTGTGAAGATTCTCCATCTTATTATTCCTTGAATTCTCTTATTGGAGTAGAACCAGTTGGAGGTCCCTCTGGTCCTTCTGGTCCTGTAGGCCCCATTCCTGGATCTGTTCCTCGCCCAGGTGCAGGCGGTCCTTTCGGTCCATCTGATACTTCAGCAGGTCCCGTTGGCCCATCTTTCCAAGGACAAGGACCTGTTGGCCCAACATTCCAAGGACAAGGCCCCGTCGGTCCATCTTTCCAGGGACAAGGCCCGGTTGGCCCATCATTCCAGGGACAAGGCCCGGTCGGCCCAACTTTCCAGGGACAAGGCCCCGTCGGCCCAACTTTCCAGGGACAAGGCCCCGTCGGTCCATCTTTCCAGGGACAAGGTCCTACAGGACCTAGCGGCCCATCTGGTCCATCTGGCCCATCTGGACCAACTGGCCCAACTTTCCAAGGAACAGGTCCAACTGGTCCTAGTGGCCCCTCTGGCCCATCAGGTCCTCGTGGTCCTTCTGGCCCAAGTGGTCCCCGTGGCCCCTCTGGTCCTTCTGGCCCTTCAGGTCCATCTG
>JAFIDM010009631.1:239138463-239158870 GCA_023159025.1 Thereuonema tuberculata
TCTGGTCCATCAGGTCCCTCTGGCCCATCTGGACGCCCTGGAGCTGGACCCTCTGGTCCTGGATATGGTCCTTCCGGACCATCAGGTCCATCAGGACCTTCTGGAAGACCCGGAACTGGTCCTTCTGGTCCTGGTTATGGTCCCTCTGGTCCATCAGGTCCCTCCGGTCCTTCAGGTCCTTCTGGTCCCGGTTATGGTCCATCAGGTCCCTCAGGTCCCTCTGGTCCCGGTTATGGTCCATCAGGTCCCTCAGGTCCTTCTGGTCCCGGTTACGGTCCATCAGGTCCCTCTGGTCCTGGCTACGGTCCCTCTGGTCCATCAGGCCCCTCAGGTCCATCTGGCCCCTCAGGTCCATCTGGCCCCTCTGGTCCTTCCGGCCCATCAGGACCTTCTGGACGCCCTGGAACTGGCCCCGCTGGTCCTGGTTATGGTCCTTCTGGTCCTTCTGGTCCCTCTGGACGCCCGGGAACTGGCCCCTCTGGTCCATCCGGTCCATCTGGCCCCTCTGGACCTTCAGCAGGACGCCCAGGAACAGGCACAAGACCCGGATCCACCCGCCCTGGTCAACAACCAAGTCAGACACAAGTTGGCGAAGAGGAGGAAGCCACTGGTGCACGGTACTAAAATTCTAAGAACTCTTGGTGCAGATCTACTGAAACCGTTAACAAAGATACTTGTATGAATTTACGATAAAGACTCTGGTCCATGGTGATTTGTTGGCAGATATTCTGCTACGGGAAAAGGACCGGATTTCAATGATTCTTGTCTCCAATAGGAAGCTTGCCTAACGCTATCTCCGAACCGACAAGCTACTAAAGTGATAATTATAAATCAATGTAAATTACCGTCTTTCGTTAAGATTGTGGTTGTCACTATTAGTAACATGTCACTCTAGTGCAATAACTACTGTTATTGGATAATAATTTATAAATTAGAACGTAACTTTTTAAGTTAGGTTCAACACGTAGAGGGTAGGCCGAAACTGTAAACTTGTATAGCATTTGTAAAATCATGTTTGGCTTTGGTTGTCTTTCGTTTTTTGTTTTTTATTTTTTTTGTTTTTAAGTAATTTTCATCATCGAAAAGTTTGATTTACTTTTTTTTTAATTTATTTCTTTTATTGGAAAATAAGAAGAAAAAAACAGGATAATATCCTATTCATCCATTCATTTGTCTTTTTTCCTTTCGCATTCTCATTTCATGTTTTGTGTGTCTTCTAGTAATTAAAAAAAAGCATTTGCTTTTAGCGTTTCAGCCTGTGAATTTTGAACATTGTATATTTTAAAGTTTATTTTGTATACTGATTTATATTTTTGAACAATGTGTATTTTTTTAATATAAATGAAAAAAAAATTCAATGGCTGTCTGCCTTACTTTACTTATAGCTGTCTTCGGCTATAAGATCATTTTGTATCATTTAACTAAATGTTTAATAAAATATGTTGAATAAAAATTTTCTTTTTTTTCTTTTCTTCCCTATCCATTGTCCCAATTAAATGCATGTTAGAAGCATAGTCAATAACTCATAACAACCAATAATTAAAATTGAAAAAAGTAATTTAACCAATAGTTGAAAATCGAAACAGAATTAAAAATACTTGTAATTGAATTGCAATATTCACACTTCAATGAATAATAGTTTTAAATGATAATAGCTTTAATCCCATTTGTAATGCTACCCGGAGTTTTACAGCAAACGACTCAAAGAATAAAAGACGGGGGAAAAAAAAAACAATAAAAACAAATCCAATAATTCTTAATTCTCACATTACAGCATTGCCATCGTCAAATACTTGGAAGTAAATGTTAGGATTTTAAATATAATTAAAGAATTTAAATATAACATTTAAATATAACATTATATTGTAGATATTAACCTGTAAATTTAAATAAACTAAAATTTTTTTATTTTTTTTATTTTGAAATTTGAAATGGTTACAACTATAAACTTTTATCGATATCTTCTCGTACTGGATGATTTACTGGAATAACTGACGTATCATGCTCTCTATCTTTTTTAATTTATTTATTTACTTAAATTTACTTGGCGCAGCTTAGCCGCAGCTTAGCCGCAGCTGCTTTTGCGCCATTAAACACCAACCAACCAACCAACCAACCAACCAACCATTTACTTAAATTTAGGCAAATGAAAATAAATTCTTTCTACTTACTTCTCGAAATAATACGATACTGTGATGTCTAAAACATTTGAAATTTAAGTACGTTTTTATAATGAGAAGTACAGAGAATATTTCTAAATTAATGTCATAATTCCAATCATTTACTATAAGAAATCAGTGAAATCGATTAATTATAGAAATACGTTAATAGGAAACTAAATCTCGAACCATTTAGCTAATTCATCCTCTCTCTCCATAAAAAAATAATAACTCATTAAATATTGATTTCTGTTTTGTTTTGTTTTTTTAAATTTCAATAGAAGTAGTACAATACTTTAAATACTGACTGCTATTAAAATTTAAAAAAAAAAAAAAAAAAAAACGGAAATCAACCCTGCGTATTACTGAGTTATTCATTTTTGACTAATATCTTTTTTATAAGTAATACATGTACATCTAATAGTCTTCAGTTTTCTCATTAAATAATTCATTATAGCAGTTCAATTCAAGGCTTAATAATTCAGGATTATTTAATGTATAACAAATATGACCAACATTTTGGAAGTATTTCCTCACTTGTTAGCTTCCTTTCCATTTTTAAATTTACATAAAGTGTATTTTTCTTTTTCTTATCTAATTCAAATAACACATTTTATTGTTTTAGAGCACATTTTTGTAAATAAAGGCGTATTTGAGATCATAAAGTGAGCATTTTTGTCGTAGTTTGGAATGCTTAAGGGATTTTTTTGGTTGGAGATCATATTTTAATGTTTCTGAAGTCACCACTGCATCTATTTATAAAAATCTAATTTTTAGCATGTAAATAATAATAATAATAATGAAATAATAATTTCAAAATTTTTAAGAGATTAAAAAAAAATAAAAATCAGTTTTAAAGAATGAATGCAGTTTTCTAAAATTATGAATTTACAATGCGATTATTATTATTTTTTTTTTGTAGAGTTCATTAGTTTTTCATTGTTAATTAATGCGCATAAAAATTTTAAGAAAAAAAGTAAAAGAAAAAAAGAAATTATCATAAAAATTTTTCTTATTCTTAATTTTTATGTTAGTTTTTTTTTTTAGTTACTATAATTATTCATTTTTTCCGAAGAAAGTAATAAATATAAAAAAATGAAATGACTACCATAACCCAACTTGCAAATACAAGCAAAAAATAAATGTGTTCAAGTAAACCATTTAAGAAACATAAGTAAAAAAAAATTAAAATACGCTAATAAAAATGCTGTTCGTAAAACATTTTTTTTCCAATTACATCTTTTGTTCATTCTCTTCTGAGACAAAGGAAATCAGTTTTCAAAGTCTTCTTTTTGTCGTCTGTTTATTTTCACTTCAATGAGTGAAAGTGTTTTTTGATGTAAGTGTGTCAAAAAAGGTTTTCAAATTAGGTTTACAACTGTTTTCTTATTGAAAAACAAATAATTTTATTGAAAACTAACTAATAATTTCCAATATGTCAAGAATGACTTAAAGGGGTTAGTTAAAAAAAATAAACAAATAAATAAAAGATTAATGTATAGTAACACAATTAAGAAAAAAATAAAAATTTTAATCAAAAGAAGAAAGTAAACTAGGAGACTTGCTAAATATATTATTTTTTTAAAATTTTATTACTTTTCATCGAGTACTACATTGTTTTTATTGTGAATTTAAATTAACAATATACTTAATGTAGAATAATCATATATAAAATTTTATTAAATTTTGGGAAAAAAAAACTACATTCTACATTAATGTAGAATAATAATATATAAAATTTTATTAAATTTTGGTAAAAAAGCCATATAAATTTATTTGTATATCAAATATCAATTTGTTCTTTTAATTACATGTTTCATACATGATTATGTAGGAGTTTTCAGATTATAAAAATTAAAAGCAAACAAAAAATTTTAATTACTATTTGTATAAAGCAGATTTTTTTTAAAACAAATAGTTGTTTTTTTTTATTTTTTTTTTTTATTTTTTACAATTTATGAACATGTAAAATACTCATGGACGAAACACGTATGAAAATGATTATTAGTGTTTGATTCTTGTGGATTAACTACTGTATTTTCTAAAAGAAGAAGTAATAATAAGAAATTTAATATATTTGGATTTTCTTTTCTGTTTCAGTACTTATTGAGAATCTACTATATTTTTTTGTGAATTTCATTTTTAATACAACATTAAAAATCTGCGTGAATATTTATTTGAAGTTTTTGCAGAATTAAAAATATTTTTTACATATTACATCAGTTTTAGTTTTATTAGTTGTTTTTAGTACATTGTTATTTGTATATTACTTATATAATCAATCAAAATTATAATAATTAAATATAAGGTAAAATCTTGTTGGAAAGATCCAAGTTACTGGTCATGGTAGAATTCTAGAGAATTCTATTTCTTTTGTTTCAAATTCTAATTTTTCGAGAATTTTTTTTTTTTATTATTTTATTTTAATGCTAAGCCTTGATAAATAATTTTTCGACTTAATCTACAATTCTACCAGATGCTATTAAAAAAAAAGATGGACTTTTTTAAGGAATAATTCACTAAGGGAAATTAATAACGATTATCAATTAATTATTTTATAAATAACAAATTATCATGTTTACGGAATAAGTATGTAAGAATAATAAAATATATTAGAATTTGTAGAGTAGATAAAATTCTAAGTAGATAAAATTGAGGCACAATGAATATAACTTATATGTAATTAAAAATTAAAAATAAGTCACTAGCCTTTTCGATCTGTCCTTTTACAAGTGTGAACATTAGAAAGGGGTGTTAGTAACGAGGTGATCCTCGTGTCACACATCTATGAAATCTGGAAAAAAACTGTTTTGTTGGCGTTAGCGTTTAAATAGTTTCTCTTGTCACTCATGGTTATGGATTTTTTGAGGGGACTTGTATATTATTTTGGATCATCAAAAATAGTAGTATGCACTCAAATATCCAACCCAGACAAAAAAAAAAAATCCTTATTTCAAGGCCAATTATTTCTTTCTTTCTTTTCTATTCTCTTTTTTCTTCTAGAGGTTTTGCAGATGCAATTGCGGGTTGGATGTTACATTCTCCATCACTATCTCTTCTCCATTGGATGCATCAGTACTTTTATCTGAAGTTCTTCCCATCAATAAATTGTCGTAAAGACAGCCTCCTCCCAACACATTTTCTCATATTCCTCATCCACTTACTACTATAAACGTATCTTTGGAGAAAAAAAAAAAAAAAAAAAAATTGAACGCGAATCATCCAGATTTAATTATACAGGTCAGCATAATTAAACTCAATAAATTTGTTTTAACTTTGAAAGGTTATTTTTGATTACTATTATGAATACAATTAAAAAATATATTTCAACCTTTTCTATCATGTCCCAGTACTTTGCAAAAAAGTGACAATTTTTTTGTGGAAAAAAATCGTAAATTGCTTAAATTTTATATGTTAACAATAACATTTTAAAATTTTTATTTTTGGAAACTTTTTCCATAAATCTGTATTTGATATCAACAGAAAACAACAGCATTTATTCACTGACTTCCATTAACCTTCACTAGATTTTGTCACTTCTTGGTTTTTTGCTTAAAAACTTCGTTGTAAGAAATCGTCTTTTGCAAAAAGACCTTACATTTTTTAATTCAGCTCCAAATTCTTATAATTCATGGTAATAATAATGAAAGCAATTCTTCAAATTGGAATTTCTCGGAAAATTCAAATTAAATTTTGGAAATCAGGTTCTCAGGTTCTGACTCCTAATTTGTTTAAATGCTTGACCAAACAATGATGTTAAGTGAGGCAATGAACCTTAAATGTAATTAAGGCATTCACTGATAACTCTTTACTGCCAAGAAGTTGCTTTTACTTGTACACTTAAAGCTGAAAGAAATAATGTGAACTTACGACATCAGAGAATATTGTGAGACTGGGTATTTCAAAACATCAGTTGTCTAATGTTAATAAAACAAATTTAATTATTTATTTATATTGTAAAATGTAAGAAAGATGTTAAATCCTTCTTTAATACAGATATTGTGTTGATTAAAAAACGCGGAACACGAGTTTCGGTTATGTCGCTCTTTAGCTGTAACTTCGGTGCGAAACATATTGTATGTACAGTAATTTTTTGCTGTGGAAAGAGGCCATAGACATTCCTTTCATAAATTTTATACATCTAAAATTTTTTACAAAAAGTTTTCTTCCTTCACTTCCACTTCCATGTAGGATAACGAATGCAGGAGCTTCTACTTCCTACATTAGGCAATGTTTTCTGGGTACGGTTTTGATTTTCTATCTTCTATCTATTTTTACTAATTTTTTATTTTTATTTTCAGCAAGTTCTAATAATGCAATTATTATGGAGCTTCCTATTTAAACTAATATATAAAATCCCAAATGTAAAACAATTTTTATTCCCGATTTATATGGGGGCATAATGAAGAGACATCTCCTCCTAAACAACCCGTTGGATTTCGGTGATCATTATCATGATTATTCTGGATGTCAGAGGTTCGGAACCAGTGGTTTTCCTAAAAATATTACAATATATAAACATTCCTAAACTTAATATATTTTTCTAGAGCTTGATAGCTCAATTGTCCAATACTACATAAACTGAAGTGTTGTGAAGTTTAAAATCTATAGAAATGAACTTTAAAAAAGTTTGCCAATAGGTAAAAATGCAAGGATTTTCAAAGCATTTAATGTATTTCCTCAATCAACTAAACCTAATAAATAACTGAATAAATAACACATAATGATGTCTACTAACGAATATTAATCATTTTAGCTACTTCAGTAATTTGCGCGCAGTTTGTAAAGATTAAAATTAATCGGATTCAAGTAAATACTTAATTCGGAGTTAATTTTTTTTCGGATAATAGAAAATTTATACTAATTCTATTCATCAGATATTATAAGTTAAAAGTAAGCGTAAACTGCTCGTTTGTATAATTTTCCGAAATAAAAGAAAACAAAAAAAGAGGATAATTTTATAAGGTAAGTAGGTTTTAAAGTTTTTTTTCAAGAACTTCTTGTTGTTTTTCTGTAATGTAAGTAATAAAAAAAAAGTTAAATAAAATAAATGGTAATAAATAATAAATATATAAATTAATCAAAATTTTCCACAATGTATTAATTAATGAGCTTTTTACATACTTTCATTTTTATCTACAATTCATGATTCAATTGAAAAGATTTTCTAAAATAGAAGTTCTGTGCCTTTCTTGTAACTGTTATTAATTTTAGGACATTCTAGGAATTAAATAAACTAATAATAACTTAATAAAAAACAACAATAATGGAAATGTTCTAGCAATAGACATTATTTTAAATATCATATTAAATTACATTAATTAAACAAAAAAAAAAAAACCTACCGAAATCTTACAAATGGAAATTTGGGAAGTGATTCGTTACTTTGTTTTCAAGGCTATGTTAAAAATAAAATACAAACTACCTTTAGAATAAAGAATAAGTTACAAACAATTAGTTTAAAAGATATCCCCTTGTGTTATGTTATACAAAAATATCAAATGTTAAACATACCATTATTTAATCTGGCTTCTATTAAATTCTTATCACAATTTTTTTTTCAATTTTTAACACACCCGGTATTTTCACATATTGACTATTGTAAAAACATATTGTGATTGAATAAACATAATCCAATACGATGCTATTTTTATGTTATTTCATTCTGTTTATTTTCGAAGTTAATTATCTCTTGTTGTTTGGTTTAACTGATGAGCTTTATTTTTTCGCTACGAAATATTTTATCCATTTCTAGTTCTTTATTTCTATTTATACATTTTAAATTTTGGGCAAATTGCTTCTACATATTTTCTTTTTTCTACATATTATCTCTTTCCAAACATAAAATTTCAACTTGAATAATAGGATAATAATTTTCTATTTGGATCTTTTTAATCGTTTGTAAATGATTTTTTATTCTAAAGGTAGTTTGAATATTATCTTAAAGATAGGCTTATAAAAGAAGTGACGAATCACTAACATAAAAACCCATAATTTTTATAAAAGCAAATACAATAATGAGAATCGTTCTTTTGTTAATTTTAAGGTTCTTGTTTAATTCTATTTTTAATAGCTGCTATCAATGCTGAGGATCTTGACTGCTTTCCTCCCCAATGAATCCTGGATCAAAGGTGAAACCATAGACCAGTTGAGATTGCTTCATGTTGTCGATTGCCCCATTTTTGCAATTCACGGTGTTAGTTAGGTCAAAGTCACACAGTGAAATAATTTTATCAAATATTAAAAAAGAATAACTGTTTTCTATCTCGCACGACTTTTTTTTTTTAAGTTTATTGGCCCTAAACAAAGCAGAAGATGTAGTCTAATTTAAATTAAAGTACGTTATTGAATTTAGCTTATTACTTCAAATTGTCTTAAACTTGCTTTATTTTGATGGAAGGTATTTCAGTAAATTAAAGGAAATCAAGAAAATTTTAGTTGTCTTGCCAACTTCTGATCTGCATAGTAAGACCCATTATCAAACAGTAAATCAATTTACAATCTAAACTACATTACCGAGCAAACTTCGCCTTTGCTTGATAAATATTTATTTATTTAATTAATTTATTTACAGCGTTTACAGATTACAGCGTTTTAACAAGAATCTGCAACAGCAGTTTTTGATTCTTAGCTCTGTATTGACTTCAACAAAGTCAACGGGTATTGAACCTTAAATAACATCTATTAAAATTTTAGCTTTCTAAAGTTATTAAGTTTTGAACTACAGTAATTATAGTAATGTAGAACAGCCGTTTTTTTGTAGCTCCTCAAATTACGCTTAACAGTTAGAAGGATCTCATAGTTGACAGACTAAAGATTTTAGTAAGTTTCATCTTACTGAGTAGTACTTTATATTTTGCTGAATTCGTCTTCTTTTGTCATTTTTTTTCTCCTTCTGTTGATTTCCTTATTAAGACTGAAGCTCTAAGTATTGTACGTTTAATCGCAATCTTTAAATACAATATTTAAAACCAATTCTAACCCCCCCCCCCCCCTCAAAAGAAAATATCCGATAAGAAATCTACCATCTACTGGTAAAAGAGGATAATCTTTTTAGCGTAAATCTCCTAATATTAATAGATCATTCATAATAAGATGAAATCCGATATCAATTGAAATAGGAGGAAAAATATTGTTTTGATATATTAGGGATACACCTGAAAAAAAAATTTAAAAAAATGAAGATTTCTGGGAAGCAACAAATATGATTACAATAAACGCGACAAGACCTTTGCCATTTCTTGTAGAAATCATCCAAATATTCGTTCTCAGAATATTTGAGAAAAATATATTTTCAAATTTAATCTCTTCTAATTTTTATTTTTATGTTCGGGCTCAATGAAGCCGTGGCTGCAATCTTGAGGTCGACTGTGGAGGGAGCTAGCAAATGGGACTTAAGCCCCGCTCCAAAATTATTGATTAGGAATAGCTGTTTTTTTTATAGATTGGATGATGTTCGTACCTAACATTGGAACGGAATTTTTTAAGTTTTTTTTTTGGTTTGATCTTACATAAAAGAACCAGGAACCTCTTCCAGAGTGAAATGATGAATATGATACATAACATAGTACATAAATAAATAAGTAAAACCTTGTGCCAAGTTAAGGTTTTATTAAAATTTATTAACCATACAACATATAAATATCAAAATTTGATTAGTATCTTCTTGATTTAAATGCACTAATATTACCTCTAAACTCTTCATCTGAAATTTCGACATTCCTCAGATTTCATCAAATAAGCAGTCTTCAAACTTAATTTGATTTGTCTTACGGGGACCACGACGTAGGCAGCATCTATAACTTCCTCTTCATAATCTAATCTCAACAATTAAGACATTGAAGGAATGCTACTTTTTTTGAATTTCCTCTTGACGTTTTTAATATCTCGTAAGTTGAAAGTGTTTTCCACGTGTGTCTTCTATTTTGTTGTTATTATTGGAGACGTGACTTAGAAGTGGTGGTGTTGAGTCAATGACCGCAATTAAGCCATTTTGACATTCATCTCCCGCTCGCACAAGAGATCAAAAAAGCCAACATTTAACTTGAATCCAAGAAGAGCAAATCTTAGTTTTCCAAATGACAACTTCCGTCTCACGTTTTAGTCATTTAGTACCATAGGACTCTCTAAAACCCGAAACGAATTTCTGTGATTATAAGAAAAAAAAGAAAAGAAAAGAAAAAAGTTACAGAGATAAATATCTCTTTGAAATTACCTTTATTTCAGTTTTTTTGCTGTTTTTGTAGACTTACAAATATTTTTAAAAAATTAACTCGAAATGTTATATGTGGGCAGAGGAATTTAGAGCCATAACCATCATTATATCATCTCATTATAAGGTTTTTTTCCACAATAAATAAAAGACACTAATTATCTTGGAAGCTGAAAATTTGTTAGCTTGGCAATTGCTGTTTTGGAAATTAAAAATAATTCACCAGTTCTCCAATTCTTAATGTAAAACAGGCAAAACTCTGAAAACTCCTTGTAATGTATATTTCAGAAAGCTTGTCTGTCTAACATTCAGAGCTATGTACCAAACTACAGGAATCTTTTACATAGACTTGACAATTTTCCAGCTCAATTTGCTTTTGAGCTATGTGGTCTGTTTTAGTTGAACAAAAGATAAAAAAAATATTGTTTTTTTACTGTGTAATGTATTTTTTTTTCATAGGCGCTATATTATTTTTTTTTCGCTTCATGTAAAAACCCAATTGCTGAAATCACGGATTTATTTAATATTTCACGAATGCTTTCTAGAGACCTGCGTTTTTTTGAATTGATATCATGTTTGTAGATTCCAAACCTCCACTGCTTTAGAATTATATAAGAAACCACAAAACATACGAAGCCGTGTAAAGCTTATTAGAAGCCGTATAAAACTTATTATAAACATCCCCATCGGGTCTCTTCTTCCACACAGACAACATTGCAGACAAACTTCTTCAACCAAAAAAAAAAAAAAATTGTAACAGTTGTAAGAAGAGTAACACGTTAATTTTTCCAATATTGAAAATAATTAAAAGCAATTATTGCTATTCGACTTTAGATTTACATCTAATTAACTTGCAAATTAATTAGAAATTCTGTTGCAACTTGCAACAGACCTCAATTTACATTGACATAATCACGAACACCATCAGGAAGGGAATTTCCAATGTTTGGGCTTTTCCCAATAACGAGAAATGACCCTTAGGGCAGTCGAGTCCTTGAATGTTTGGAAGAGCTGATACTAAAACGCTTTTACCAAAGACACGAAAAACAAATTCCAAATAAAAATAAGTTAGCCAATTAAATTAATGATTTTAGTTAATTGTGGGTTAATAATTCGACAGCAAAGTACCAATATATAAAATTCAAAATATTTCGAAAATCATAAATTGTTCCCTACTATCATGTTTTGTATTCAAAATAGAATATAGAATAGAATATCCCACTAGAGGCTTACTTAGCTCTTAGGGCCGTGAGAAGGTTAGGCTTAGACCAAGAGGACTAAATTAAAAGAAACTAGATAACAATTCTACAAAGGGCTGGGTGAACCCTAGTTCCTGCATGGAGAAGAATTCAACATGCAAAAATCCTGTAATATGGGAAAGTCACTTACTATTTGAACTACCGGACCCACATATATTAAATATAGTTGGCATACCAAATTTTCAACTATCATAGAATGATTGGAACAAATCAGTTATTCAGACAATCGATGGTCTAAATTTATAATCATTTCAATAATTTTTTTTCTAAATAATTAACTTACAATCATAATATAATATTTTTTCTAAATTATTAACTTCCTATCATAATTATAATAATTTCAATATTTTTTTCTAAATAATTAACTTACTATCATAATAATTTTTTCTAAATAATTAACTTACAATCATAATATAATAATATTTTTTTCTAAATAATTAACTTACTATCATAATAACAGTTATTTTCACTAACTTTATGGAATAGTTTAAATGGTTGGACTTACGGTCCTGAACTTGGTCCAATTTCGTGTCAAAATTACAAGAAAACTCTCAAGTTTCAGGTTTCTGGAGACAATTATGAGTGAATATCATTGAGCACTTTAATGGTAACACATAATGACAATTTTCAAACTCTTAGTCTTTACTTACGGGTCCAAAAAGTACCAAAATCAATAGGAATCTTGCATTTTTTTGTCTATTTCAGTATTTCGCAAAGGTGGCGTTGGAAAGATCTAGAGGGGCAGAGAGTGAAAAGGGGGTGGAAGGGGTACCAAGAAAGAGATGTATTTATTGTATATGTGTGGGGGCGCAGGGATATGGCCTAGGAGACAAAGAGGCGGCAGATAAAAAAAGCATGGGAACCACTCGCCTAACTCCCAGTCTCACAAGACGTGTATTTGAACACTATTTTGTACTTTTTTTTTAAAATTTATCAAAAACACTTACTTTAGCAGAAAATTCAATCATATAATAGTTTTCTTGTAATTATATGATTTTCTTTGTTTCCACCAATTTTTCAGTTCTCTGCTTTTCCAATTCATGCCTTCTGCAAGAAAAAGTGTATTCACTTTTCGGCATTTTTAAAGATCTATTTTTTAATGTCCTTTTAAAATTTAAAGTTTAAAATTTAATGCTTTTTTTTAAAAAATTTATAGTGCATTATTATCGAGATTGCATTTTCTTATCAAAGAAAAAAAACAAAAAAATTAGTTTATAATATATTTTTTATAGTCAATAAATAAACAAAAAATAGTTTATAATTAAAATGACAAAAAGATATTAGGCGATGCGCATTTTTTTGGAAAAGTGCAGAATTATAGGGAACTTATATTTTTTGTGTGCTTATTTTTTAATTAATTGGATATTTTTTTGGAAAAGTGCAAAAGCTTTCTATCAACGGTCAGGAAATTTGTAGCGATTTTTTTTTCTCATCATTATATATTTTAATAGCATATTATTTATATATAGAATTTATATATAACATAGACAAATCTAAATTTTAAATAAAATATTTAAAATATAATACATTAAAAGATAAAATACATAAAAAGTAAAATGTAATAGTTTAAATTTATATTTTTTCCTCATATATTTTAAAACATTTTATAATTTTTAAACCAAACTTAGAACATCCTTTCCTATGATTACTATACGATATAAAAAAAATATTTAAAATGTTTATGAGTTTAAATTCAGCAAAATTCAGCTTATTATAAATTTATTTTTAAATGGATTTTTTTTTTCTTCATTTCTTCAAATTCGACTCCATCACATTCAGTTCAGTCATTAATTTTACTGTGCTAAACTCAGAGTTGAAAACGCAATTCTAGCCATAAGGAAGACGCATAACAATTAGCCTGTTTTAAAATAGGGTTACAACAGATAATTTCAATTGAGCTTTATAATTGTCTGGATTGTCCGGGTAACAATAGTTGTAATTGTGTATAGATCTTCTCGTTTTCATTCTACCTTTTTTTTTTATCTTCTTCTTATTACTGTGTCAATGCGAATCTATTTCGGTGCCACAAATTTTCCACTTGAAGTGGAATGTGTGTTTAGTTAAGAATGTTCGCACGAAATAAGAAGAGGCACTTAAATTATAATAATTAAATGCTTTTTCCCAACTTGGACAAGGGATTGTTCTGTATTGAACTGCTTCTTTCCCAGTAAAGTATGAAAAAAATGTTAGAAAGATCTTTAAGGCATTATCTGTGGATCGAAGGATGTCATTATGTAATGGATTAGAAATTACACTTTTTTGGTGTATGGTAAGATCAAAGGTCACTTGGGTTTACTTCATCAGTGTTTGTCTGTTGCTCGGAAAGAATGTTATTATTGTTAATCTTGATGAAATGTGGTTTATCCACACTCTCCACTGCCTTTTTCTTAAAATTAATAGAAATATGAAATGACATGCCAATAATTGACATGCCATTTTCTTCATTCGCTTAGAGATAGCAAAACATTTTTAAGCATATAATGGTACTTCAATCCAATGTTTTCTCAAACTGTGGGGCCATGACCATTCGTGAGAAATCCTAGGTCGAGCATAATAAAAATATTTATATATTATTTTACTATAGTAGGAGCCTCCGGGAAGCGGAGGCTCCTGAGGCACGTATTACTATGATGTCGGTCCCCCTTTTGCATCGATGACAGCCTGAACTTCTTGAAAGACTTTCCACCAGGTTTTGATAGGTGGTCGCAGGAACTGACTTCCAGGCGGCCATGACAGCTGAAGTGAGTCCGGCCACGGAAGATGGGGGATTTGGGTGGGTACTTAATCTGCGTTTTATTTTGTCCCACAGATGTTCAATAGGGTTGAGATTAGTTAGGACCATAAATAAACAATAAATCAAGTTCCTGAAAATGGTGCAATGTAAAACCTCTACACAATTATTTTGTTCCATACACTGCCCATCCCTCTAAATTACCCCCACCTACACACAACAGCGCCATGCTCAGAGATGGATACCTTAAAATATTCCTAGTACACGTGTATAATGGCTTTAATATATTTACAGAATATTATACGTAACGTTTAAATTATATATGTAAACAAAAGTAAGGATAAAATAGTCTTTGCTAATTAAAACATCGTTATAATTATCTTGGTTATAAGCAGAATAAAATAGAATACTAATGTACATAAAAATTTTTTTGTTTTTGCATTTAGTCTTCTTGCTAGGAAATTATATTTTATAATTTTTGTTTAAACAGAATTTACATTTACTGTATTAAAACTAAAATTTAAATCGCTTTCAGCCAGTTCTTCCCATATTACAGTCTTTAGATGATTGAAGCCATTAAAACGTGAAAACCATGAATGATTTCACGTAATAATTAGCTATCATTGATATTCTGTTTTTTCAATGTACAGTAAAACCTCGTTAAGTCGTCACCCAGATAAGTCGTCACTCCGTTTAAGTCGTCGTTTTCCTTTGGTCCCGACAAAGTCTCATAGACAATAATGTTAAATAACCCTCTTTTACTCGTCACCAAATTTAATTCTACTCCGGATAACTTGTCACCCTCAAAACTGGCGAAAAGCATCTTTATTCTCAATTTTGCCCGCTATCTTTTCATCCCCGCCCCTTCACTCTTCAGAAAGCCTAGCCTTTACGGAGAATTTTCACGTGGGAAATTCACTTGGGAAATTACACACTTCTCGCTGCGACTCTTTGTCAAGCCGCTACTGAGTGTTTGTTTCTTGTCTTTCTTGGCCGCTACCGACTTGTGAGTGTGATTTCATTTCATAGCGAGTAAGCTCCGCTATAAGGGCTATTTTTTAATCTTGCAATTTCGTGGTTTGATTACATTTGTAAGATGTCAGGGAAACGAAAACTTACCTCGTTATCTTTTAAAGAAAAAAAAAGACTTAATTGCACTTTTTGAAAAATCAAGTGTTTCGTAAACAGCTTTTGCCACAGAACATCATATTCCCAGGACTACATTAAACGATATTCTTTCATTGAAACAAGTAATTGAAGAAGCTGACTGCAAAGACAAAAGAAAAAGAATGAGGAAATCGAAGTTTGACGAGATCGAGGAGGTTTTAAAATGTTCGATGGCATTTGGGAACGACATATTCGTAAACTGGATTCTCAGTTTTCGCGTCAGAAAAGAAAAGTTGCCATCATTGTCGATAACTTTACCGCCCACAATTATTTATTTCCAGTAATCAGCACCTTCATCATGCAACGCTGTTGGATTATTTTTAAGCCAGTAAAAGAAAATAAAATGTGGTAAGTATAAATGTTTTTTTTATTATTTTATTTTCCACTCATTCATTTACATGTATTGATTTCTGAAAATCTTGTTTTTCTCACCGAATCCTACAGCAATTCATATTGTATTCAGTGTTTTTTTTTTTCAAAAATGCCCACTCCGCTTAAGTCGTCACTCCGCTTAAGTCGTCAAAAATGTTCGGTCCCTTGAGTGACGACTTAACGAGGTTTTACTGTATTACTAAAAAATTATTCAAAACAGTAAATGCTGCATTATCATCAACATGTCATTTTAGCATTACATTTTATTTTGTTCATTCTTAAAGAAAACGATGACTTCTCTTCAGTGATAAATTAAGTTATAAATTAAATACTGTGATATTTCATAAATATCTGGTAACTTTAATTTAGGAATTTGTTTCTTATCTTACTGAATAGATCTAATGCTTATATTTTTTAAAAATGGAATTATTTTTTTATTTTTGTGTGAACCTAAATAAAAAAAACGATTGATGCGACATCTAGCAGAAACTGTCAAACTTAAAATTTCGCAATACGAAATTTCGTTTATCAATTTCTAAAGCGTAGAGCAGTTCCGGCGTGCCCTTGGGGTCTAGACATGGCCCTAACAAGGGGGTGAGGGATCAGTTAGTCCTCAGCACCGGGGCCCGGCCGTCAAAGGGGCCTGGGCTGAAGTCTTGACCGATAAAAAAATGTATGAATTAGTCTATCACTTCTAGGATTTTTTTAAATAATGAAATCTACATTTTAGTTTATCTGTCTGTCTACGTAGTTCCGCAGTGGCCTTGTGGTCTAGACATGAGGCAACTATGTCGGAATCTGGGTTCGAATCCCGGAGCGGGACTTGGATGTTTTATCCTTTCTTCTTCAGTGTTTCGTGCGTTTTCTGCGGGTGTAAAACCTAGTTCGCACCCTGGGTTACGCTAAAGAACTACCAATTCTGACAGCCAAAGAATCGATCTCCTGGCCAATGAATGCCACACGATACATAAGTAAATAAAATAATAAAGCGTATTACTAAAATGTTTCAAAACTTGAATTATAATTTAATTGAATCTGAATCAAAAAGATAATTATTTTGATCTAAAATTACAAGTTATTCACTGAAGAGCAAAGAATATGAGTTGTCAGGGCTAACTGTTAACATTTTATATATATATTCCAAAGAGCTAATAAGATAAGTCTAATGTAGGGGAAGGTGTTGTACCTTTGACCGATTGTACCTTTGACCGATTGTACCTTTGACCACCCTTGCTAGTGCTGTCATCTATCAGCATACTTTAAAAGATTTTCTGTTTAATGTGTAACATTCCCACTACCGGTATTTGTGACTTTAAACCTTCAGTAACAGTTAGTTCTTTGACTTGCAAGGAGTGAAAAATATTTTTCCAACTAGCAGCAAAGCCTGTCGGCTGACAGGCATAAAAAAATCTGAAAAAATCATTTAATTATCAACTATCAAATATAAAGTAAATGTAATCTAAATACTGTGCTAACTTGTGAACGAAGCTTCTACGGCAAAAATGGTTTTGAGTTTCGAAATCAGCGTAAACAACTGAATAAGTATGCCAAATTTCATTAAAAGGGATGCAGTGGTAACAAAATTATTTGGTTTTTAACGTATGTTTTGTTAGAATTTCAGTTGTCGAGGTCAGTTCCCAAGAATAAATTTTCATGGAAACAACATGGAATGATACAATGAACTAATATTTTCATCCAATTTCAGTACTTTTGATTCAGTGGTACCATTGAGAACAATTGGATCTATCTTAATAGGTAAATTATATCGAGTTACAGCAGACAGGCAGACAGACAGACGAACTTAGCCAATTTATATATATATATATTTGATTCGATTGATTGACGATTTGATTTGAATTTTTTTTTTTTAATGCTTATAAGACCTATTTAGGCGTACTTCTTACCTGAACACCTATAATATAGGTTCTAAGAGTTTAATCTAAAGGATCATTTTCCACCCAAAAAGAAACGAAATACCAACCATATCTAAATTTTAATTTATCTAAAGAATAATTATTATTTTTGACTCATAATGCCGAAAGGCATTTAAAACTCACCTTTGTATAATCTAAATACTGCGCTAACTTGTGAACGAAGCTTCTACGGCAAAAATGGTTTTGAGTTTCAAAATCAGCATAAAAAACTAAGTAAGTATGCCAAATTTCATTAAAATCGGTGCAATGGTAACAAAATTATTTGGTTTTGAACGTATGTTTTGTTAGAATTTCAGGTAAAATTTCATGGAAACAACATGGAATGACAAAATGTACTAATATTTTATCCAATTTGAGTACCCTTGATTCAATGGTACCATTGAGAACCCTTGGATCTATCTTAATAGCTTAATTATATCGAGTTACAGACAGACAGACGGACGGACAGACAGACAGACAGACGAACTTGGCCAATTTTATAAGTTGATTCCATCACCGAAAAAGTAAGTATTTTGCAAGTGAATGTTTCTTTAATAACATTGTTTGGTTTCTTTTGATTGTTATTTTAACAAGAATGAGTAATACATATATGCCTATAGATTAATTGTTAGGACTTTTAAGATGACTGTGTTAACCTAAAAATTGTAGCATTGCGTGAAACGTAAGTTTGACTGATGTTGTATCTTTGACCACAGCAGGGTGTTATTCCTCTGACCAGGTCAAAGGTACAACAATACTTTATAATATGTAAATGTTTTTACTTACAATCATTTTAGCATTATGTAAGATGGAAATTTAATATTTTTTGCTAAATTTTTATGTTTTTTTACCAAATCTTATCCAAAGAAAGTAAACAATCGATTGTTTATCCACGACTTTAAGTCTGATGTTGAATATTCATCAGGGGAAAGTGTTTTCGATTTTTCAGATGAATGCCATGAGTTGGAGAAGGAATTAAACTTATTAATTACATTTAAGTTACTTGAAATAACTTGTATCTAACTGTCAGTTTCTACTACCAGCTGGTCAAAGGTACAATACCTTCCGGTCAAAGGTAGTTGTACCTTTGACCACAAGGTATAGTTTTTTTGTAAAATAAAAATAAAATACTTATACTCAAAATATAATATATAAAACACATGCAGTTGATGGCAAGATGCGTGAAGATGATATGTATCCATTCAGGTAAGGATTTACTTGACTACAAAAAATTAGAAAATTCATTTAGTGAAAACTGGTCAAAGATACAACACCTTCCCCCTACTAAAAATGATTTGATTTTCTCGAAGATAAAGTTCGTCGAAGATAAAGATAGTATCCATAATAAAACTGAATTATGAATCTACAATTTGTACAAAAATGGCATCCTATTTCATAATCTGGATTGGACACAAAGAAATGATTGAAACTAGCATATTGGAGCAGTGTATACAGGCTACATTAGGACAATTATTATCGATGACACAAATCATGAAGACAATTCCAAAGGCGAACTTGGTTGAAGAAATGAATGAATGGAATTGGATGACCACGTACCAGCTTTATAGAATGCATAATAACAAATTCTCATATGCCAATGGCGATGTTTGTGCTTAATGAACATTAATTTGATGACGTTGTTACATTCGGATATAAGGATTATCCATGTGTTTGGTCCTGACGTGATTTTTCAAATGCCTAACGTGCTATATATGGCTAAAGATCATATGCTTTGCTACACCATAAGAAATGTTTTGCAGTCGAGCTATTTTTGTTTGTTTCAGTTGTTTCAACAAAAATACCTCGCCTGCAAAACATTACTTATGGTGTAGCAAAGAATATGATCTTTAGGAAAGGCTCACTTTAGGACCACCTAGCGCCTTAATGGGGCGTTTGCGGACATAGGTTCATTAGGAATATATTGATCCTTAGCCAGCATGCCACTACCACGAATTTTGCAACACCCTATATATCAAGCCGGACGGAGATGTAAACTTTGTAAAACTCTAATTCAAAAACCATATTTCGGTTTCTGAAAGGATTTTGCCAATTTATCAGCGATATTTGGTGACAACTTTTAAGTAATTTAGACTTTCTATTAAAAAATATTTTTAAGAGAAAATTAAATAGTACAGTTTTAATTTTATGTGTATATTTTTTAAAAAGCAAAGTAATATTTAAGGAAAAAAGGAAAATCTCCTATCATGCACTCATGTAAACAAAAACCAATTGAAGCTTCTAATTTTGTCATTGACGGGGAATCTAGAATAGCTGTTTCACCATTGTTTTGGATCATAAAGATTTACCCCTCAATGACAAGATCAGAGAGCATGAAAGTTTATGGAATCCAAAACCGCACCCGGTTGTGGGGTCCAACAACAAACAAATAAAGAAAAGAAATTGCCTGTATTAAAACTTCTTATAAAATTTAAGAACTTTGTTCTTTTTAATTTTATTTTTATATGTACAGAATTTACTGAAAATTACATTCATAGAAACTATAGTAATATTTTTTAAATACCGGCACATTTACAAACTTTATATTAATATAGCTAAAAAAGAGGGTTTTACGTGTTGTCAAATCTATTGGAAAA
>JAFIDM010009631.1:239179841-239202835 GCA_023159025.1 Thereuonema tuberculata
TCTGACACTGTTAATATTTTCTTGTGATTCAGCCCATTTTATAACAGTTTCCATTGCTGTTATTGCTTCTTTGGTTGTTGGCGGTAGCATCGCCCGCGCTATAACTGAGTGCGCGGTATAGCGAGCAGCGCTATAACGAGGGTTCACTGTATATATTGTATATACAGGGTGTTGCAAAATTCATGTGTAATATTCAAACTAAGTGTAGGGGCATGGCTAAGAATCAATATATTCCTAATGAACCCATGTTAATGGTCTTAAAGTGAGCCTTTCCACGAGAAAATATCCTCTGCAACACCATAAGAAATGTTTTGCAGGCGAGCCCACACTGTTTTACAGGGAGTCTGGAGGCAAAAATAGCACACCCAGACTCGCCTGTAAAACATGTGTGGGCTTGCCTGCAAAACATTTCTTATGGTGTTGCAGAGGATATTTTCTCTGGGAAAGGCTCACTTTAGGACCTCCTAGCGCTCTAATTGGGCGTTTCCGGACATGGGTTCATTAGGATTAGGAATATATTGATCTTAGCCATGCCCCTACATGTGGTTTGAATATTACACAACACCCTGTATATATATATATATATATATATATATATATATATATATATATATATATATTTAAATAAATCTACTTTAATAAAAAATAATAAAAAATTAAAAAAAAAAACAAACAAAACAAAACAAACAAACCTCCTGCTATCCACTTATTTAATAGGACTACTTTGAGACTTCTCAGGGGAAGATGAGAAAAGCGAAACGAATCATGTGGAAACTACTTTTTATGTTTAGTGATTATTATAATTTTAATGAGTAATAATATTTTAATATCTTCACACTATAATGAATCACAGTTTCGCATTACCAATTCTTCAGTTTGAATCAGGTTTTTTTGTTTTTCTTTACATGCAAAACGACTTAGGCTCGTTTAGTTCAAGATTCCGTTTAAGATAGGCACCTGCTTGTATTAATGAGGCAGCTAACACTCAGCAGAGGCGATAAAACAGAGGTCAAAGTTCTGTACTTGAGGGGGAAGAGCGTGGATCACAAAGGAATGGTAAAGATTTAAGTTTATAGTCCATAAAGCACGAGACGATTAAGTTGTGTTCTCATCATCTGCCCCGTGATGGGCTGAGAGGTCTATTAAGATAATCGATGGAAACAATACACCTGTCAAATGCCTCGCAGATACAATCCCAAGTAATGGCTGATTTCACAGCACCAATTCTCGTGGAACAAGAACTATATAATTGTTTTGCTCACAGACTTTCACTCAAATAACAATAACAGAAAAAAATACATTTGGAAAGTATAAATCATTTCTATAATCTTTGCAATTAATAAAAAGGGAAGATTATAAACTCTTTCTAAATTCTTTTAAAGAAA
Organism: Thereuonema tuberculata; assembly: GCA_023159025.1. Classification (NCBI taxonomy): domain Eukaryota; kingdom Metazoa; phylum Arthropoda; class Chilopoda; order Scutigeromorpha; family Scutigeridae; genus Thereuonema; species Thereuonema tuberculata. The sequence goes on from JAFIDM010009631.1 coordinate 239,181,227, forward strand.
TTTAAATATTTCTTGAATAAATATTAAAATAATTAAGAAACTGTAACATAAGATAAACAAGATAAACCAAGTTTTTAAGAACTTTCAGCTATTTTGTCTGTAATTTGTTCTTAAAAATGGTTTTCTTTGTATTGTTTTTAAGTCGTTTTCACGACACGAAGGAAAAGTCTCCATTTATTTTTACATTATATCTATTGAATACAAAAAGTAGAAACCTACAAAAGTACACATTTCCTGGAGAAAAAAAATTAAATCCGAAATGTTTATGTAAGCTGTCGAAATCCGATTACTTACGATTTAAAGCATTACTTAAAGGATTAATATCAATTGTTAGATAGATAGTATTGTTTTGAGTCTAATGCTTTACTGTTTCTTGAATTTTGGTCACCTTCTCGAGCTAATTTTTTGACAAGGACCTACACAAAAATGAAATTTAGATTGTCGTTTATTCATAAATATGCATGCCAAGTTCAAGAAGATCCATCCGCAGATTCAAAAGTTATTAGACAGGAGTAGTCTACATACAGATCATAGACTGAGTCTCATTTCATCAGGGTAAAGAAGTAAAACAAGCCTAAAACTTCAATTAGCTTATTAATATGTAAACAAGACGAATACTTAAGAGGTTTTGAAAAACCTACGAAAATTAGTCGTAATACAAAAGAGTAATTTAAGAGTCCAATGGTATTTTGGTTAATATTAAATCATAGCATAAATGTATCTAAAAATATGTACTTACAAATTCAAAAACCCTACATACGATGAAGGACCGCTACAGAATTTCTACAGTATCATTAAGATTATGCAGTTTCTAAAGCGCTTTGATTCCAAAACTAGAAAAATATTAACTTAGATGTTTTCCTAGGTTAATTCCTATAAATAAGCAGAATGTTACTGGCAAATTACACATGCATAGTAGAAACCATTTCGTTTTCGTAAACTTATTAATCATCATTATCTTCGTACATTTTTTTTATATTAATGGATTGTCTAACAATAATTTCTCTGATAAAACTTCCAAACAATTTCATTTGATTCAGTTTTAACTGCATTAGTTTGAAGCTACTTTTCTAATAATTTAATTCTAGAAACCCCTTACTCAAACCACTCTCTGACCAATCCTGCTTATCCTCGTGAACTATCAAATGTGTAGCTCTAGATCGTAACTCTAGACCAGAGGTTCTCAACCGGGGTCCATGTAATATTCTTCGGGGTCCACAGGGATCTCATTGAATCACACTTATTTTAAAATGGTTTATTATGAATTATTTACCAGTGTGTAGAATATGTATTATTTACCACTGTAGAATAATTTATTTGTATTAAATTAGTTTTCATTCAAAATAAAGCATAATCATTTACTATTTCGTTGATTATTAATATAATCCTTTACTTTTTAGCTATGGGGGGTTCACCAAAAAAAAAGAAGAAGGGGAAAGGGGTCCATGGGTAAAAAAAGGTTGAGAAATCCTGCTCTAGACTATAAAGGTAACCTCCTGCTCACGAGCCATTTGCGGCTCGGTGGGTTGATATCTCTCGTATCACTTTAGAAACATATAAATCGAGTTCTCTGTGTAAACTGCGAAAAACATGAAGATACTGATGTATATTAATTTCTTGCTGCTAATATATTTTCACAATTAGTTAAATCACTAAGGCAAACGGAATATTATACAAATGAATAAAACGTATTAAACGTTAGAATTTTTATTCATTTTTTTTGTTTTTGTATTTGAGTTTTTCATATCTGTTTTTAAGATTTTTTCCTTAATGTATGTTATTTAATTCGTTTTTTGTGTATGGTTACGTATTTTCGGCACATCATGTATTTGTTGAAGTAACGAATAATGATTTGTTTTTAAGAAAATGATGAAATTATTAAATAAATCAAGTTGAATCATTAATGCCATCATTATAAAAGTCTATAATATCCAGATAGGCAATAACGGACTAAAGTAGATAATAATAATAATAAATAAATAATCCGTTGTTTTTTGTTGTTGTTACATTTGCTTATCTAATACAGTCTATTTTATCCAAACACGTGCATTAAAAAAAAGAACCCTTTCATAATCATATTAATAATGAATATTAAAAACCAAAAGAAAAAGTAGCAGTGAATTCATTTCTATTATTCTTTTTTATTACATTTTTATTACAAAGAACTAGTAATATTATGCAATGAAAAAATAATTTCATTAACTTCATTTTAAAATGGAATATAAGACTACAAAGAGCACATCAATGGAAAAAAAAAATGAAGTGGACATTAAGTAGACAAAATAGTAAATTTATTTTAAATATATTTAATATATAACATATATTTAAACTAAAGTATAAATTAAAGTATCCATTGTTAGAAAAACATATTTTATTTATTTAAAAAAAATCCTTATCTGACTAAAAATTTAGTAAAAATAAGTTACTGAAATATCATAACTTCTTTTAATTTACGAGCTGTGGCGCTGTCTTGCATATTAATATGCATATATGCATATCTTAATGTAATTGAGAAAAAACTCAACAGATGGAGCAGTATATATTTGACTTTAATAGTACGCCGCCCTGGTGTTCAGAACTAAAATTAAAATAATCTATTTCACGGAGTTACTTTAATATGCTTATAATTATATCAAAATTGACTCTTATTTAAATTTATATAAACTGTTCTTATTCAACTTCAATCCCATGCAGTTGTAAAGATATTTAAAATGAATATTATATTTATTTAAAAAACAATTCAATAATTTTATTATGAAATAAAATGTCCGTACGTTACTATTTTGAGAGATTTCATCAGTATAAACAACATTTGAAAAAAGTAGAATTTTAAAATGTAATGAAAATATTTAAAATTTTACCCTTCTCTTGGTGTTCGTCTCCACTCAAGTTTTTTCTTCTTTCTTTCCCTAATGATTAATTGTGCATTCCTAGCTCTAATGTAACCGTTTTATTATTCATAACCAGCCTTAATTAATCAAATTGTCTGTAGAATTGCAAATGCAGCAGATGGCGTCTTTTATTACTTAATAAATGTAATGAACTAGAAATGCCCGAAGTTAAATATCTTTTTTTAATATTTGAGCGTTATAATTAACTTTACAGAAAATCCACATCTATTACTATTGTGTAAGTACATATATGAAATTAATTACATTGCGGAAGAGATTTAAAAAAATAGTAATAATTAGTGGTCTTCTGTGTATGAATGCATTTCTAAGGTTCAAAAAAAAATTTTCACTTTTTTTTTTCTGACTTAAATGCCGAAAACTAAATGTGACTTTCAATTGCAATAGATTTTTACGAAGTTTACTGAATTTCGAGAATGAAATTTCAATGTTTTACTCTATATATTTATTTTAGATAATGATTGTAGTAACGATTCAAATTCAATTTTGTCTGTTGTTTTTATTGCGCAATTTCAGATGTAATGACAACAAGCAGCTATTATCTAGCGGTCGAATTACCAAGTCTCTGCGAATGGAAAAATGTTTGGCAAAATAAAAAATACTTTGTAATGACTACAGGGATTTGAAAGGCTTGCAGTCGACCATACTTCAGTTTTAATTCCGAATGGACTATACGGTAGATCTTCCGATTTGGAATCTAATGTTTTGATGTTTTTTGATCAGAAAAATTAAATCTTTTTATTAATATGGAATATTTAACCAGTAAGTCAAATTTTACTTTCTAAAATCTTAAAGAATGCAACCAATCTTAAGAATTGAATTTATGCCGAAATCAGCCGCGCAGTTGGCGATGTCGCTACGACACTGGCCTATCACCTCTGAGTGCCAGGTTCGGTTCTCATGTGGGTTTCGTTGATGGTGGCGATCCGCGCTGGGCAGGTTTTCCCGGGGTTCTCCCGTTTCTCCTGCATTTCTCACACCATCCTTTCTCAGTCTTTCTCTCCGTCTGTCCTTCTTTCCGTGGGATAGTACAAAAGATCTTGCAGGTCGACGTGCTCGGCAGTCATGCCACCCACTTTCAATTAATCTAATTAATCTAATCTATGCCTAAATCATACCATATACACAAAAAAAAAAAAAAAAAAAAAAAAAGCTGTTAAACAGAGTAATTTAAGGAAAATTTAATGTGCGTGAAGTAAGTTTACAAGGGAAAACGCACAACAGAATAATTTAATTCAGTGCTAGAAAACTTTACGCATAACAACTAAACAACGAAAAAGCGGAATGATTTTCGAAAAACGTTAACGCAAATTCCCAAATACTAGAATAATAATAGAAAATGTAATAAAAACGAAAAGATAAATTTCGCTTTTTCGTTAAAAGATGATAGATTATTTCTATTTCAGTGGCTTGTGTTTCAAAGAAAATAGCTTAACCTCTTCCTCTCTCGTGTATTTGTCACCTTTATAGAAAACTAGCCGGCTACCGTCGCTTCGCTCCGGAAGCCTTGCGTAATTATGTAACTTTAAAAAACGCTTTATTTATCTAGCAAATTAACATCGAGATCGGAGAATATACTTCCCAGCCCTTTGTGGCCTTCTTCACACCCCTATCACTTGAAACCTTCCCAGTTGGTAAAAATCACATGATCATTACCAATTAATATTATATTCTAAATTAAAGCTTTAATTTTAAAAAAATATCCAACAAATTATTAATATGAACCGTATCGTATATTTATACAGCTGTTGACGAACGATCGACGCTACCTGTTTGGGAGAGAAGGGGACAGCCTGACATTATGATCGATCGTCTCATGCGTAGTGTGGCATTTCCTGCATGTATCCTCATGCGTGTTGCGTCGTGTCGAATGTGTTTCTTGGAGCTGCGTGTGAGGATGACTTGGTCCTGTATCGCGATTATTATTATTATTATTATTATTATTATTATTATTATTATAAATGAATTTTGTCATTCAGGATTAGAGATTTTGGAACTACTTTAAACATTCTCATTTACAAGTACTTCGAATAATGAAATAAATAAATAAATAATTAAATAATAATATCCTGTCTTATTTCGTGCTTAATTATTTCGTTGCAACGTTAAATGTAACGGAAACGAAATTTCAATGTAACGTAATAAAAAACGTATCCAAAAAATGAAATCACTTTTTTTTGTCTGAAACGAAAAAACGTAACGAATCATTTTTATTTCATTTATCACCTGTGAATACGATATTTAAGGATTTTAGAGCATTATTGTATGGTGCATTTATTGATAACTTACTTTTAATCAAATGAAAAAGAAAGTTCTAGATTTCTTGAGTATTGAAATCTAGAATTTACGTCAGGATGACCTACAAGTGACTAATATGACGTTGGTGTGACGTCAGTCTTGTGCGTTCTCTGTAATTATATTTCGGCTTGTTTTGGATACAATTTTCGTATGACGTCTCAACAGTTTTATCGATTTATCCGTGTTTATTTTGAAACTTTTTCGCCGACTTAAAAATTTTTTATTTCTGTTTTAAAGATCGATTAAAAAAGAATAGCATTAATTCAAATATTAATTAAATATAAATTACAAATGCATCGAATTTAAATAGAAATTTATATTAAAATGTATTATTAAATATAAAAATCCATTCATCGTCGTTCTGTATTGTGAATCTTTCATCCAGAAATATGATTCCTCATTGTCGACGACAGCGCTATTCTAGCGGTAGAGTCGACAACTATCGTATAAGATTTTTTTTTTTTTTTTGACAAACAGTTACTGAAACAGGTGTGGAACTAATCTTAAAATATACAGCATCGTTATAACATCATTTTTGTAGATTTCTATTATTCTTCCATCATTTTGAAGGATGAAAAATTATTCCTATGTATATTTCTCTGTTCTTTGCTACTAAAATTCGGATATCTACCATTTCTTAGTCTTACTTCTTATACAACTGAGGCTCATCACTCAGTATCTATGTAACCTCTATCACTGCATGGATCGTTTTGAAACGTGGCATGTTTTTTTAAGGACAAGAGACGATAAAACGTTTACATTTCAATTTTTTCTATGTGGATTCTTTTGAGAAATTAGTGTGTGAAAGTGATAAAATGTCCATTGAACAGCATTAGAAACAAAACAATATATCTAACAATGGTTATTAATCAATTAGTTAATCCACTAATTCTGCAAGCTTTGGTATGACGACAAACCAAATTAAAATTAATTAATGAATCGGATTTAAGCAACTTAATAACTTTTTTTGGAAATTTTCAACAGTTTGTCTTCAGCAGATTGAATATTACCATTCTTTTGTGTCGTTTTCACGACTTATTAAAAAAAAAAGAGAGAAATTTTAAGGACAACGTGTTATGGAAAGTAAGCTCAAAATTCTTTCCAAAAAAAAAGTGCTGTATGAAGACATTTTTGTTTTTGTTTTTCATGAGTCATGAAATCCATCCAATTTCTTTGTGCATGTGAATATAGATGACATATCTTATCGCTTTATTTCAACTAGTTTTTGTAGGGTGAAGATTATACCATGAGAAGAAGTTCTTGTGTCGCAATTACTTATAAATTCAGATGCTATAACTGACAAGCAACGTCAAGACAAGATAATTACATGTTTATGACATCTTTGGAAGCCTGTGTGATACATTTCAAAGCTATTTTATTCATTCTGTTATTCTTTCGACCACAATGTTTTAAAAATAAACTCTTCGATAACTTACACAATGATTTGAAGAATTTAAAATAAAGAAGAAAAATTATGATTTTTTTTATTTGTTATAAAATATTAATTATTTTTTTTCTTCGTTACTTTCTAAAGACTCAATTTAAAATGATATTCACATTTATAGTTTGTTTACCTTTATATTTGTAAGTTTTTGTGTGTGTTTGTGTGTGTGTTTTCGCCTATTAATTAAAGTTATAAAAGCAACGATCAATGTATCGTTATCTACAAATCAATCCAATGTTCTCTGACTGCAATTACAAAGCAAATTTGCTTTGTTTTTTGATCTTATTTACTACGGAAATATGGTTTTCGTTCATTAGCCAGATTATATTAAAGTAAACAGGATTTTCTTTATTTCTTTGTATTACGATAACATACACCCATACAGTTATAAATAAGTAATTTTAAATATAATGAAAAGGAAGATATTATAACAATATATATATATATATAAGGGTGTATGTTACTTTTAATATATTCAAGTAAGAATTAACATATATTCTAGCAATTTAAAATACAAATAGATATTTCTCCATATCAGCCTTTATGGCTCGTAGGGAGACAAAAACATAGGCTCCGACTTTTCAATGATCCTCGGAACACCTTTGGCGCCGGGAAAGAAACCCTATTTCCATTTTATAGAGGGCTGGGTGAACCTTAGGGCCTTTCTGGAGGCGAAAGAACCTGGCTTCTCTGGCCCACAGCCCAATGACTGTAACCACTAGGTATAGTAAAAATAAAAAAAAAGACTATTTCTTAGAAATGCAATTACATCAGTGAGATTTTTGATTATGAGTGAAACTTATTGAACCATTTTTCAGATATAGGTAAAAGAATAGAAAGTCTTTAGAATAATAAAAATATGTGAAACAGGAAACTTTAAACTGATGTTAAAATGATCTCAAATTTAATACTGCCAAATTACAGCTGATCAAGGAAAAAAAAATAACTTTCTAAATTGTACAGAAATTGTTATATGGTTCAAACATGGAAAACTTTAAGATAATTATGTCATTTGCAACAGCATTGCTACGAAATAGATGTTTTTTCATGCAAATTTAAAATGCTAAACGATTTTTTTTCAGGATTCTAACTTCACAGACCTAAAGCTAACTTAATAGAACGAAGATTGAAATATAAGTTCACTTTGTCCAGTGGTCACATTAATCAATTGAAAGTGTATTTACAAATGACGTCACAAAATGAACATCAGTCAAAATCCTTTTTCAGTATATTCTCAAAGTGTGTCAAATGATGCATTTAATTTATATGTAATAGTTATTTATTTATTTACAGCGCAAAAGAACTAATCAGAAGCTGCTGTCAATGTATTCCTAAGCTAGAACCAAATTTTTACATAATTTATAAGCAATATAAAATTTATAAAAATTAAGGTCTAATAATAATTTAGTATTATTTTTCATTATTGTTGCAATAAATTTATAAAATGCAGCGTACAAAGTTTTGGATAAAAAGAAAGTAAAATTAAATCATTATAATGCTATTATATTTTTTCAATACATTTTTAATATATTCAATATATTTTTAATTTCTATTTAACTACAATAGTATAACTTACAACTTCTCATTTCATATATCAGCTTTAGGTCTTCCCTAATTCAAGAGACCAGAAGTATTATATTTCCTGTTAAGTAATTATATAAAAAAAAAAGACTGAAGTAAGGATTAAGGTCTTAAGGAACTGGACGGAAGTGGCAAAGAAGGGCTCCTTAGTGGCTGACCTTAGAACGACTTTTCCTCGTCGTTGAAGCTAATGAAGAAAACAGACACTTCATCATTAACAGGAAGATAAAGCAGCAATTATAGCGAGACACACATAAATTAGTTTTATAATATGAGCTTAATTTCATTGAGGGATCTAAATTTCCTATTGCTTGTTATAGGATATAGGGAGACTTTTAGAATGCAAATTCAAGACTAAATTGCCAGTCAAATAAAAAGCTTCTTGATTAAAAATATGGTTCATTTTTCACTAAAGAAAAGTCTATAAAGTTTATATACCTTAGCAATTCTTATTAAGTTTGGATGTGAGTTGTAGTTTAGCTATTAATTACCAATAATGTTTTTGTTGTTGTTCTTTTGCTATATTTTCTATTGTTATATTCTTGATTTATTCAGCTGGTATGTGTTATTTTTTTTTTTTAATTAATAGCAAATATACCAAATACAACTTCGAAACTTTAAGAAGAGTACATCAAAATCTTTAATAATTATCTTTATTAAAGCAAAAGTGTTGTTCATTGCTATTTTTATATGAAATCATAAGTATAAAGAACCTACTGTTGCAGGATCGGTTGGGTGACCAACTCTTCTAGAGAAGGCTGTAGAATCTGCAGAGAATATTTACACAAATTCGACGCAAAACTTCTTCAACCCATCACCTTACTTAATACGTATTAAAAACAAAAGAAATAGCAATTCAATAGGTTGCTTTAAAAGAAATGTCCGATATTCCTGGAAGTGTTCCTGAAGTCCATCTTGGTCCATTTAATTCAAAATACCTACATGTAAAACTTAATGAGATATTCATTAGAGAAGTAGAAGAAAGAAAAGGTCCTTTTTTTCAGTTATTTTCTTGTTTTTGTTTAGGACAATTATTTAAGTTTTAGTACAGACTTGAAAATGATTACAGTGTTTGAATCGTAGTCATTATTATTTCTTTAAAAGGTTCTGCAGAGGTTTGTCAACAATGGTAAAGCTGGTTAATAAACGTATCAGAAGTTATCAGAAAACACTGGAAGCTCTGAAAATTAAAAAAATAAGATAAAAAGAAATATGAGAAGAAAGTATCTAACCTCTGTCTATAAACAGGTAATTCTCAAAAGAAGAGAATGAAGATGAAAAATCTGTGGTCTCAATTAATGTTAAGTTAACCATTTGTAACTCTATGAGATATGAGGAAATGTAATTCTGAACTGAAAAAAGTCAGCGCAATCTAAAAATTGGTGAAAAATGAGATGAATTTCGTTTTTTTCTTAAAAATTTTTTTCTTCTTTCTTAAAAAAAAATTAAATTCTGAAGTGTGAAGATATACATGAAATACTATAAAAGACTGCAATTGAAGGATCACCAACATTAAAAGATGAAGTTAAATAAGCCAGAAAACTTTGAATTCTTCACAACCAACAAAACAACCAAATGGTTGGCAGCTCGATCGTCACATTCTTGCACTAAGGGAAGTCATTAAGAAAAGCAGTGAATACTGTAATGGATTTTTTGATTACGAAAAAGCTTTTGATTCAGTGAACATATTGACTATTATTTAAAAAAATAGTTTTTGGAAAATCATGACATTTTGTTACTATCTACAATTGTAACAAAATCATGTTATCAGGGCCCCACAGCTGTAATTTGATTTTAATATGTGTAAGATACATGAAAAAATTACATAAATTATGAAAGAATATTCATTGACTTGTGACTACAACACAGTACTTACAAAAATGTAGATTTAATTTTGTTTAGCTTGGATTTTAGATGAATCGCCTTTATACAATCTGCTTTGAAGTGCCATTAATCAAGATAAATAAGAATGTTATTTTTAGACAATTATTCAAAAGAAATAGATAATTTTTGCATCTTAATCTGTGGATTTTTGGAAAGTAGGTATGAAAGTAGGTGTTTTCTACTGATAAGGTGTTACGGCATAGTTACCAAAGTATGTTTTGTGTGCTAAACATCAGTGAAAAAGCAGAAAGAGGGGGGGGGGGTTAGAAAACATAGTTTTAAAATTTAAGTTTAAATTGACGTAAGCTTTTGTAAATTTCAGTTTTCAATGTCTCCAAAGATATTAAAAGTTGGTCAAGTAAATATAAAACATCAGATACATCTCCGTCACCTAAACTCTTTTTAAGAATGAATTTCGGTAGAAAGACAAAAGTAAATGCTTGTTTAGTAATTGTTTATTGATTCAATCTTAAATATACAAAAAGAGCACGCCATTTTTATTAAGGTTAAGTAAATATACTAGTCCATGAAGACGAAAAGCAAAGGTAGACAGGATGCACGGGAAAGTTCTAAGTCACCCAAATAAGTTTTGCAATAGAGTTTTGAACTAATATCTAAAAAAAAAAAAGTATTTTTAGATAGCTAGAGTTAGAGAAGTTGGGCATTGGTATAGGAAAGCGACGATGCACTTTCAGATGAGACTGACAGCGCCCCAAATGGCAAAATGTGGAAATTAATAACCCTATCTCAGAAACTATGAGTGATACCGAAAAAAATAAATAAGAAAGTTGTAGAGCATTTCCAAATTAGTAGGAAATGAATCATTTTACAGAAAAGAATCGTGTAAATAGAAGGCGATAGACGTCGCGAGCAGTACCATCTCACAATACTCTTCATTCGAATAACCTGCCATGATCTTTTGTTTACCAGATACTATGTAGTCATTAATGAAATAATTCGATAGTCGACGGTTCTTTGTAGACTGCAAGCATGAGTTTTATCTGCAGGAATGCGTCACGTCACAGCCATTATTTGCATAGACACACAAAGGCGTATGTTCGCGACGTCTACCCCCTTCTATTGCACGATTCTTTTCTGAAGAATGTCATTTCATACTACAGTAGAACCCCGATTATCCGCGAGTGCCGCGAAAAATTTTTTTAATTACGAACCTCAAAAAAACCAATTTTAATCCAAGCCAACAACAGGGAAAGTACAATAGGCCCTACAGTGCGAAGGTCGAAAATTACTGACAGACTTATTGTGCATCGTAATCCTATAGGCCTTCTCGGAATTTGTGGATGAGTGGCAGATTCTTGCTCTGCAGAAAGGTTTCTGCTATACTGTACATATTTTAAAACTTTTGCATATTATGTTTTTTGTATAATAAAGGATAATCGGGTCTCTACTGTAATTCGGTGATGCTCTACAACTTTCTCATTTATTTTTTTTTTTTTTCTTATCTCATAGTTTCCGAGATAGCGTTACTAACTTCCACATTTTGCCGCTAGGGGCGCTGCCGTCAGTCTAATCTGACAGCGCTTTGTCGCTTTCCTATACCAATACCTAATTACCCTAACTCTATCTATCTTCGTTCAAAAGTTATTTGGGTGACTTTAGGGCTTTCCTGTGCACCCTGTATTTAAAAAGGTGAAAAATGAAATCAATTATAAAGGGTTGGTGCACCGCAATAGCGGCTCTGATAGTGATTAATCGAGACAGCTGCTTCCCAAGAGAAAGTTTACAGTTTCACTTGAAATGAATGTTGGATCCAATTCATTATTGTTGTTTGTTTTTTTTTATATATATTATGCATTTTTAGGAAGCAAAGAAACTAATAACAAAGCAAACAAAGTGAACCTCATTCACCTTGAGCTAATTCAGGATAATGAAACGTAATATTCATAATCCTTTGCATTACTAACAATAAAAAAATATATTACTTTTTTTTATAAACTATGTGATTATATGTCTGCAATGAGACTCTGAATTATTAGATTTAATTAACATGATGTAATTTATACGTTATGTAAAATCAAAGAATTTGATCGTAACTTTCTGTTCTTATTATATTTGTTTTCAATAAATAATGGTTCTATATCACTAGTAAGCCATTTTGTATCATTCTACTTAAGCGTCGTAATTCTGATAAGGCTGCTTTATTTTCTTATATCGCTAAACATGCAACCAGAGTCCTTTTGCCTATGCTTTTAGGGGTCTCACGCATGAAGATGCTAGCTGTTTTGTTTTTTTGGTTGGATGGCCTAAGATAGATAAAATGGTTCTCGTCTTTTTCTATAAAGCTATGTAAAAGGGTGCCTGCAAGGCAACCAGGGAGAATAAAACGCTAACATTTTGAAAACCGAGTTGTCTCGACAGAAACACAAAGAAGATGAAGTTCATTACTGCAGATTGAGTGGATGTTTACGATTAGTAACGTGACTATAAATATTTTTATCATACGATCACAAAAAACTGCAGTCTGTATAGGTCCAATTAAATAATTTCAAAACTTCGCCTCATTAGCTTTGATACCCAGCAAATACGTAGCTACAGATGCCATACTTTTATAACTACAACAACAAATGTACCATTTGTTGTTGCATTTGTTTCTGGTTCTGTAGAGCAGCGTTTCCCAAATGGTGCTTCGCGGAACCCTGAGGTTCCATGAGGTGAAATTAAGGACTCTGGGAAAAGAGAAAGTACTGACAAATTCACCTTGTTTTCTTTTTTTCTTTTAAATTTCTGAGTGGAGATCAATGAACGTTTAATTATCGGAATAATGATATCTAGTAAACATGTGTAAGAAAACTGACTAATTGTGAGAAGGTTTCATTTCCTTTTCCATTTGGAAGAGAAAATATTACATTCAGCTCATTAATAGTATTTTAAATTTTTTTACATTTTTTTTTTAAACTCATAAACAAATACCATAATTATCACTTTATTAAGAATAAGAGAAGTGATTCATATGTATTTTTCCCTGTATAAACATATTAAAGGACTTCCCTAATATTAAAGGGTTCCAAATCAAATCAAATTGGGAAACGCAACTCTACAGTGTAATAAATGTAGCCATTATTATTGAATTAGAGAAGATATATTATCATTTTCGTTCGTTGGATTTCTAGATTTCAAAGTTTCCAAGTGATTAAAATTTGGAATCAACAATAAAAAGCTATTGGCTGAGCTACCTGTAACTTTCTCTTACCTGGATTTTGCGAATACCATTAAGAATTTGCAATGATTAGTCAAGACAATGGTTTCTCATGAGAAATAATAAAGTAAAAAACTCACAACATAAGTTGAACTTGAAATGACCTTTGATCTAATTCATCAAGATTTAGAGACATTTTTGTGAAGGAATAAGTTAAGAATAAAACAAAAGAAGTGAAGATAACTCAAGGAAACTAAATCACCCGATACAGTATTCTATTCTATCATCCTCTCATTTTTTGTGCTACCATGTCGTCGTTTCAAATTCATGGAAAATAAAATAAAAATGCAAGTGTTTTATACCCGATTTTAAATTAACCGAAACTTCTATTCTAAAAATCTGGCAGACCGACTGGAGTATCGTAGCCTCGAGATGCTTCGAGAAATCTTGGGAATGAACACGAAGTAATTGAAAAAAAAATGAAATCTTGTTTTCGTTAATTACATACATTCTTTCATCTACTCAGATGAATTAAATAAATGAAATCAGACACAGGAATGTTTATTTAAGTAATTAAAACTTAGTTGTGCTAGAATAAAATTTATAATTTAATGATGAAATGATGTTCTTAATAATATGAAATTCTTCTTTGGCAATTGTCAGGTATAAATTTTTTACCGAGAAAAGGCAGTGGCAATATACAAAGTAAAATTTTAAAGCTTTCTATTTCATTAATAATCTACAATGCAATTAGCATTTCAATGGACTGGAATTTCAGCACTTAATTTGTAAATGAATCCTCATTTTCGAGTCTTTTGACAAATAAATTCTTTTTCTCATATCAAAAAACATCAACTACATTCATTGGACCCTACTTGAAGTTACAATAAGTATGTCAGTAGAATTTAAGTAATTTCTACTATTCATCTTATTACAACATCTTTCCTTAACTTTCTCCAATAATATTCGTGAAAAAACGTTACACAGTAGGACCTTGATAATCCGGCATGCTCGGGGATGTGTCAATGCCAGATTATCAAATATGCCGGATTACCAATGCCATTTTTAAAACCCTGGTTTAAACAAGGGTATATAAATATAAATAAACTACAGTTTTAACATACAAAAACGATTAATTGTTATTTAGTAAACACATCAGAAAACATTACAATAAACAAAACAAAAATTAAAAGTATGTAATACTGCACAATGAAAACTATATTGAACTAAAAATCAATTATAGTACTGTAGCGCACTTCGCTGTTAAATAGCTCAGGATGCTAAGTCTTAGCAAAGTTCGATATACAGTAAATCAATTTTTTAGGCCGGATGTCGAGGGTGTGGAACATGACGGACTGGTATCTACCTCTGATGGAATAGCTTGAATTTTCTTTTGACCCTCTGAACTATTGTAGGGATGTTAACTTACAGTTTCTTTGATTGAGCTCTTTTTTTGACAAAAACTATTTTGTATAATATGGAGGTTCATAACTTCAGCAAGGTCGTATTGCTGGCTCCTCTCTTCGAATTTCACAAACGTGTTTAATGCTTCCGAAGCCTCAGCCCAAGAGATGTGAGTTTTAGGAGTTGCGTTCTATTATTCAATTAAGTTGGAGTTAAGTGAGTTAAGTGAAATAACTAAAGTCAGAATGCGTGTTCTTTTAGGTGAAATTAGTTTAACTAGCCTAGTTAAACTCGTGAACTGCGGAATCCGGTAAATTTAAATCAGTATTATATAAAGTAAATTAAATAAAAGAATTATGTATTATTTTTGTGTGGAGTGATTTATTTTACACCATAAACAACTCAATTAATAAAATTTTATTAAAAAAACTGCGGATAACTACACAAGAATTACTAAATCTTATCTTCCCTCTTATCTTACATTTGAATTACCCTCGCTATAGGTTAACAAAACAGAACACGGGTTCTTTTTAGTTAAACTAGATGTTTCATTTAACTCACTTAACTGGATAATAGAACGCAACTTTCAACGTATCTTTTTATTGTTATTTATAGTGATAGTTTTAGACCGACAGCCTAGTGTATGATCATTCTCGTACAACTTTTTTAAAAATACAATAATGTTTTAGTTTTAGTATATCAGGGAGAAAAAAATCTGGCAACCCTCTATTTCTGATGCGTGCCGGACTATCGGGTCTGCCGAACTATCGCGAGTGCCGGATTATCGCGGTCTTACTGTATATATAATTAATATTTAGCCGAAACAGTGATCGCCCCTGCAGAGGAATTAAAAGTTAAAAATTCATAAGAATTCATTCACTTAAAATGAATCTTAGTTTCCCCTAATCTTGTGAGGTTTTAAGACAGTTTTGGACAGTAAAGAACTTTAAAATAAAACAAAAAAGAAAAAGGTAATTAAAAAAATTCGTCACTCAGGTCTCTAATATAGAGTCCGTCTCTGTGGACTAAGTAGCTAACAAGATATTGATACGTACTTTGTTTCGGTAGCACACCTCAACATAATATTGATAACTAAAATTCGTTGTTACGGTAATCTAGCAGTAAGAAAGCATGTATCAATGTTATTGTTAGCCATCTAGCGACTGTTCACAGAATCTGAAGCGGATCATAGAATCAAAAAAATTATAATTGTTAAATTAGGAATTAATGTTTTAAAATAAATATGATACTTTGCTGTCATCCAATAGTAATATCAGATTCTATTGGTTATTTTATATTCGCATATTCATATAATATGATTCGGAATAATCTTCGTTGTGTAGTGGTATTATTTGAATTGCTTTCATCATTCAATTTAAAAAAAAAAAATTCTGAATTTAGGTCGAAAATTCGCATAAAAGACAGAGGTGTTAAGAATATTTTCAATGTTGTAGCTATATCAAAATTTTGTACAGCCTTTCCCACCATGCAATTAAAAATATTGTCAGAAGAGCCTGTTCTGCTTATTTCCTTTGCTGACCCCATCCTTATTATATCAGCGTATTTGCAATGACCAAGAAGGCCATGAAACTGTCTGCTTCCAAACATTGACTTTGATAAAATAACAGAGTATAAGTTCACGTCAACGTTTTCTGGCGAAGACTTAAGGAACCGAGCCGAAATATCGAACTATTATAATTACACCCAAAGTGGGAAAATCCCATATTAAAGATTATATTATTTGTATATTCAATTGTATGTTAACAATGATCGATTACTTCTGGATCTGCAATCTTCAGTTTGAGCTATTCAAGTGTAAAATCAGGTACAGAGACTGAAATCCCATATATAAGAAATTTTGATCACCAAAAGATAAGAGTTGATAACTGATCAATAGACGTAAATTTTATGTAAGTTTAAAATGTGAAATTACTGCACAATATTTATAAAACAATATTTTCTTAGATTTCTCATGTGAAGAAGTAACATTTCTCAAATTACATCATTCGGCTATTAATACAAACCTTACATGAGCACCACAGCACTTTAAAAAGAGAAATTCTTTCTGTAATGGTTAATTAGTAGCGGAAATTAGTAGAGGATAGTTAATGAGAACTCTTTGGCATGAGTATCATTATCCCATCAACCTTTCTTTCGCTTCCTTCTTCCTTTCATTTTTTATTATTTTTTTAAATATTCATTTGATTTAAAGATATGAAAGATTGACTGTGCCTCATTAAGAGTGAAATGATCTCTTTACCTCTTTCTGTACAAAAGAAACAGCAGAACTAAATAATGATTCAACATTAAGAAGTTGGTTAAGATACTTTGTGGTAAACTACTTTTTGTACCAATCAGTAATGGAAGGATAATAATACGAAGGTTCTGTAAACTTGATGTCGAATTTCATAAAAAACTGCGCGAATATACACAAGACTAACTATTTCAAAAAATGAAGAATTGTAATAGATATTACAAAACTCTTCAAATGTAGAAATGTACAAAAATGTACTCGAATGACATTGATTATTTAAAATTTAGTTACACACTTATTTCAGAAATGAAAATTTAGTTTAGTTTTTTGTTTTTAGTTTTTTAAAAAAGGTCAAAATCTGTTTTATAATGTATGCGAAACCATAACAACCCCCTATATGCTTCATTTTCGGTCACTTCCAGTGAGATAGGAAGTGACCGCAGAGCGGAACTCGATATTTCTCACTTCTACGTGTGGTAATGGCTCTAATAAGATATAACTCAAGTCTGTTTGACTTCAAGTTTGGGCTTTAGTAGAGGCGATGACAGACGGACGGATGGACAGAATGAACTTCCCCTCTTTACACTTTCGTTGACGAGTGTCGCTAAAATCATTACACCAACAATTATCGATCCAACAACAGAAGTCAACAATATCCAGATCCGATTGTTGGAAATCCACAATATCTTATTATACTTGTCTCTATAAAAATATGCAATTTGAAATTGTTAGGTCACATTATCTTCATACGCAGAATGGAATTCAAGCAACGTGTGATTCAATGTTTGACTGAAAGTCGGGAAACTGAACAGATCGGAACTAAAATTTATTTCCCATCCTAATTTCCAAGTTTTGATAGCTGAACCGGGCTTTCTAGCGAAGAAACAAATGAACAAATGTTTTTATGTATATAGATAGATTACATACCAAGATTAATTTACAAATTATCAGAACCAGACATTACTATTCGGTTTGCAAAATGCTTCATGCTTTTAAAATATCAAAACATTCAATTTATTTCAATTCAGTAGAGCCCCGATTACTCGCGAGTGTCGCGAAAAATTTTTTTAATTACGAACCTCAAAAAAATCAATTTTAATCCAAGCCAACAACAGGGAAAGTACAATAGGCCCTACAGTGCGAAGATCGAAAATTACTGACAGGTTTATTGTGCATCGTAATCCTAAAGGCCTTCTCGGAATTTGTGGATGAGTGGCAGGCTCTTGCTCTGCAGAAAGGTTTCTGCTGTACTGTACATATTTTAAAAGTTTTGCATATTATGTTTTTTTGTATAATAAAACGTAGTTTTTATGCAAAAATATTTTTTTTTCATGTGTACACCTCATTTTTAGTCTTTTTTCGGTTATCCGCGATTTTTACTATCCGCGGTATCCTTGCCACCCAATTCTGCGGATAATCGGGACTCCACTGTATATCTTTTTTTTTTGAAAGGATTGAAATATGAAATTGACTCCAATTACATTTGGATGTATTTAAAAAAAAAAGTAAAGATTTGGTTTAATTTTCAAAATGTTGATATTCGCGTGTAAAATGAAGATATGATTTTCTATTAATAAGGATTTGGAATGAAATTCAATGTTCCTTAAAAAAAAAATCAATTGAATAACAAATGTGAGGTAAAAGAAAAAAAATCATTAGAAGTTGCTGAAGAAAACTTATAAATTACTAAAAAATTTTCAGCAAGGTAAGTTTTCCAAAAAAAAATTCTCATTAATGACTTTTTAAAAATTTTGCCACTGACGTTTTATAAAATAAAAAAGAAATTTCATCAAAATCGAAATCGATATTGTTTATGATAGACTGATAGTCAGACATTACAAAGCTAAAAAGCCAGCTTATTCTTTTAAAATGATAGTTTTAAGCAAATTTTCTTACAAGTTTTGATGCAGGCTTAAACGTTTTAGGTTAGAAGTTTAAAAAAGTGAAAATTCGTAAATATTTTTTTTTGTTTGGACTTTCGTACTCTTTTTAGGAATGCTGAAGTAGGAGTGATCTTTTTTTCTTTTTAAATTTCATGATATTAAACGTGATGAAAGCAGAAAAGAGTAATAGACGAAAAAAAAAAAAAGGAAGAAGAATGGGAGGAAGGGTTTTTCTTAATGATTTCCTGTATTTGTGGCATGCCATGTTACTTCCCCGCTTGATGTTTGGAAAGATGGCTGCTTCCATATATGAACATCTGATGCGGAAATCGTTTCTTCCGAAGCTACACCCCAGCACGGGACTGAGTGCCTGAAGGTGTTCAGAGCGGGTCAGTCATCATTTAAGAGAGAACAAGGGCTTAAGATTTTCGAAATCAAAGAAGACCGGAAGTGAAGAAGAAGAAGATGATCGAAGATTGTTTTGTGTGTGGAAAACTTAATAGGTCAAAGAAATGCAGTCACCAGTATTAGACAAAATATTGGTAAGACTTGACTATTAACTAATTGGTCAATTAATTAATTGGCGATTCAATGAAGTAATCAATTAATAAAAAATACTTTGTTTTCTCAAGATATTCTTCGTTTAATGAATTTTATGAAATTTATCTGTTTGTTAGAAATGATAAAAAGCAACATCTTTAATCAAATTTAATTTGAACAAAAACGCTTTGACCAGAATTGCTACTTACTTTAATTGAATCATTAAAAAGGAAAATAAAAACAAACCTCATCTCCACCTAAAAGAAGACAATAAATCCTGTCTGAGAAAAATAATAAGGAAAACTACATTTTTTTATGTTGATTTCTTATTTTTTTTTAAGTGTACCTTGCTTTTAATAACTGAAAACAAGTGTACTAAACAAAAAAAACAAAAAACCCAAAAAAAAACCTAACCAAACAAAATAAAAAAAAGACCCATCACTAAAACCATCATAATTTAAAATTCCTCTTTTTTGTATACTTTTTTTTTTGGATCCCCACGACAGGCCAATGCAGGCCCAAGGGCTCGCGGGAGGTAAGGCTCCCGGCGTTACTTGACCAACGGGGCTATTTTTTTTTTTTTTTTTATAGGTTGAGATCAGGAAGTCAGTCCGACGCCCGCCCGCCTGCCTGCCCGCGAAAGAAACCCGGTACCCATTCTACAGAGGGCTGGGTAAGCCCTAGGACCAGTTTGGAGGAGAACGGAGCATGGAAAAATTCCCGTTCTCCGCGGAGGCCGGGAATCGAACCCTTACCCACTCGGCTACCGGGCCCACTTTTTGTATACATTACTTGTTAGATATGTAATTTGAACTATGATATCAACTTATTTCAGGAAGCTTATTTATTCTTATCTTAAGTTAAAGTTAAAGTTGCGATCAGGCCCAGAGGACCGCGCAATGCAACTGGAGGGTAGGCTCCAGTGTTCAGAATCTACGGGACAAAGTTGAGGACGGGGGGTCGGCCCGTCGCTCGCCCGCCTTTAACGCCCGGGAAAGAAACCCGGTACCCATTCTATAGAGGGCTGGGTAGACCCTAGGGCCCGTTTGGAGGAGAAAGAAGCGTGGAAAAATTCCCGTCCTCCGCCGAGGCCGGGAATCGAACCCGTCACCTCCAACCCGCAGCCAAGCGCCCTTACCCACTCGGCTACCGGGCCCACATTTATCCTTATCTTATTAAAAATATTTTTATTCTATTTATAAAGTCAAACAAATACAAAACGAAGTGGGAAAAAGAGTATTACATACAGATATAGGCTATTTCATGATTTCTTACTTTTTTTTTTTTTTAATTTGTCGACAATAATAATTATCAATTTAGATCATGAAAGAGGACAAGTGCAATTTGTAATCCAAAATTTAATTAAGCCCTGATAAAGTTATATTACAAAGAAATGTATAATGATTATCATCATGAAAAAAAAATAAAAAAAAAAAATTCAGTAAATAAAGGATGTTCTCGGTTGGTTGGTGTTTTATGGCTCAAAAGCAGCTGCGGCTAAGCTGCGCCGTGTTCTCGGATCAAGACTAAAATGTCTTATTTTTTTACCGTACATACAAAATCGCATTATTCCACTTGGACTTATTTATGTCCTCTACTTGTCTGTTGATTATTTTGTCCGTTTATCTGTTTGTATGCTCATCACATTAAAACGGCTGAATGGTTTCCATTAAATTTGGTTCGTAGCGTATTTATGATCCAACTTAAAACATAGACCCATTTGTTTTGGTCTCCACTCCTCCCATCTCTCAAAAGTAACCCCGAAATCCCTGACTTAAACAACTACACATTTTTTACAATGTGATACGATGCTAATTTATTGTCCAACTTAAAAATATTTTGGCCAAAATAATATTTAAGCCTATTATTTTGGTCTCCATTCCCCTTAGTCCTGGAAATAGTTTCCCCAGAGCTGCAAGTTCATCCCCTCTAAGCGATGGATAGCTGAGAGTATTCCTAGTAATATATTTTAGCGTATATCTAAATTAATTAAATTATAAATTTGTAGTAATTAAATTATTTAAATTAGACTTGATATTTGAGGTTATGCATGACTATTTTCAATACATTTATTCAGAAAAAAAAAATTAAATTTATCTTAACTAGTGGACCCGTGCGAATAATTCGCAACAAAAAACCACCTTTGAGAAATAATAAACAAATCCAACAGCTTGTGTGCATGTTAGTTAAACACATTGTCAATAGATGTCAAGTTTTATAAAAAAGTTGACCCGTGCGAATAATTCGCATGGTAT
>JAFIDM010009631.1:239207835-239222485 GCA_023159025.1 Thereuonema tuberculata
TATTGCGATCATGAACCCTTCGGTCTCCCGAAACAGCTCACCACACGTCAACCATCTGTTCGAAGCTTCCATGTCGACATGAGGCTGGCTGAGTTCGTGATGATGTCTGCCATGGAGTTCCTTACGAGCCCATGATTCACGCAGCTGCTGAGTATGGGTGTCAGGGGTGGTGAGTGTTACCTGAGTCAATAAGGAGTTGCTCCTTACAACCCCGAGAATTCCTGCGACAGCCCTTCTGCTGTTCGGAAAGAATGTCATGTGTGTCGATTTGTGTGTAATTTTTGTCTGCAAGGCAAGAGATGAGGAGTTTGTAAAGTGTTGGGAGGCAGTGCGCTCTTTCAGTGTTCTTGCTCTGTAGGTAAGTGACACCCTGTGTGAGGAAAAGAGGCATATGTTCTGGATGTTGAATTATGTCAGTGAGTGCAAGAGCTAGCTTCCCATGCAGGGACGTGAACCTCTTGATCCAGAAGTTCTGAACGCCGTCTGCATCAGGAGCTTTCCAGTTGTGTGCATGTTTTAGTGCTGTCTGTATGTCTGCGAGAGTAATATCATGGCAGGGCATGAAGTGTAAGTGATCAGCGAGTTGTTGTTCCTCGTGTTCCACGATGCTTTGTCATTGTGGGAGATGGGGTTGGACCACAGAGACAACCAGTATTCATGTAATGCCTCGCTGGTGAGTGGTTGTGTTGGGTGTAGTGGAGGGAGATGTAAGGGATCTGTAGAATTTTTTCTCATTGTATTGAAAAGTGTTGTTCTGTTGTTTGCGCAGAGTGCACTGTTTGTATCTTTGTAATCTTTTTGTGAGTGCATTCAGTTTTTGTTTTAGTGTGTTGAGATGTTCCTGAATGTGGTTATGATGGTTTGAGTGTGAAGGACGAGTGTTTATGTTCTTCAATATCTTCCTAACCTGGGACATAAGTTTCTTTGTTTTGTTTCCTGCACAGTATTGTGTGAGCCTGGCTATGTCTCCTCTAAGGTCGCTGATGCGGCCCTCAAGGCGACGTCTCCAAGGGGGGATGTATTCTTGTGACCGTGCAGTGGTAGGTATATGGTGTTGTTTGATTCCAAGTGCCCGAATGGTTCTCTGTGCCGCGAAGTAGAGTGTTGTATGTATGTCTTCTAATGTTTGGATATTGTCAAGTTGTTGTGGGATAGTGTGTGTGTTGAGATGGTATATGACTGTGGCGAGTTGTTTTGATGTGTGTACTTTGGGGAGTGGAGGCCTGAGTGTGGGGTCTGTGCCTGTGTATTGTGCTAGTGCGGTGTAGCAATTATCATGTGCTGCTTGTAATATGTCGTTAGTTGTATTGTTGGGGCATGTGTACTGAGGGGTAGAGATTGCTTCTGTGTTTTCCGTAATGGTAGTGTCTTCTGGTGGGGTATGGTGGGGTGTCCTGTGGTTGGATTCAGCGACCTCTTCCCTAATTTGTGTAAGTAACCATGGAGGAATAAGCTTGTTTACTACTATGGACCGTCGCTAATCCGCTATCCGCTGGTACCTAAGCCCTAACGATGGATAACGTGTAGTGAATGCGTGGTATAGTGGCTATCTGTATCCTGTGAGTTGAGTCCCTAATTTTGTAACGGTGTAGAAGTCGCGCATAAGATCCTGGGTTCATCTGCGATGACCATCGGATGCGCTGGCGCGGTTTCCCAGTCTTGGTGGTCGCCTGCTCTGACACAGACGAAACACTTGCGACTGTTCTGGCTGGATGGTCTTGCCCGGGCATTGTGGTAGCCATACTACAGGATGGGGTGCCACTATCTCCACCACCACCTGGAGACTGTAGTATATTTATCGAGCCGAGGCCTCTGCCTAACCTCCGAACGCGTGTAACTTTATCCTGCGCCACACCCGATGCAGCGTGATCTATATTAGAACGAGTTCTCATCATAGATGGTTGGACCCTTTAGCCTACCCTAAAGCTAGTGTAGTTCCCGCCCCCACCGCGAGAAGGTAGGGCCCATGGGGGCTTATTATTATTATTATTATTATTATTATTATTAATCTATATTACTAAAATCTTTTATTTCTCTGTCTGTCTGTCTGTCCGGCGCAGTTTTCTGTGAGAATGAAAAATAGAAAGAATTTTTTCAATGAAACATCCGCGACAAGAATCAAACCTGCAACCTTCTGATCCGAAGTCAGACATCTTACCCATTAGGCCATGGGAACTACAACTCTCTTCATATTGCTTTTTTGACTTATCTGTCAAAACTGAACTGGCTTTGACTGAAAAGTAACAATTGTAATTAAAAAGAAAGTCAAAAAAGAAAGACGCAGTACGTCATTAGGTAGAATACTGAGAAATCAGTATTTGTAACTTAAAAACCACTGAAAAGTATCAATTGGAATTGGATAAACGAGATGAACGAGAGTGTCGATAACATCAATCGAATGATAAGTCTAAGAATACAAGGAGAGACTACAGAGCATACAATACAAGTGCGAATAAAATTGACACTTCTGATAATTCACCACACGAACATCTCTATATGCCCGAATATCTGAATGAATTGAATCTCAGCGATATTCCTCAACATCGTTTGTCATTGAAGATTGGATCTCCAATAATATTGTTGCGAAACATCAATCCCAAGTTTGCATACTGCAATGGAACTCAACTTAAATGCTTTTCATTCGATAATGATCTCTTAGAAACCGAAATTATAACAGAACTCACAAAGGAGATTTTGTTTTCATCCATAGGATGTCTATGGAACCATGCGGTAATCTACTTCCATTCACTTTCACAAGAAAACAATTTCCGATCAGACCTTCTTATGCGATATTTATCAATAAAGCTCAAGGACAAACTCTAAATAAAGTTGCCATATAATTGGAAAACGATGTCTTACCTCACATACAACTTTAGGTCTTTGAGTCACAATTCAACAGAATTTGGTTATCTTCACTCTAAAGAATACTCACAATCAATTTGTTGCGAAGAATTTCGTATACAAGCTATGATCTTCATTTATCATCTATATCAACTAACGTCCATCTGAAATCTCTTCTTCAAATATCTACATCGAACAATCTGATGGCCTAGCTAATAGATATAGATAATTTTCACTATTTGTAACGCAAAAACCACTGAAAAGTATCAATTGGAATTGGATAAAAAAGAAAAGACAAAAAAAATAATCACTATTTCTATTAGGTAGAATACTGAAAAATCGCTATTTGTTACTCAAAAACAATCACTATTTCTAACTCAAAAACCACTGTAAAGTATCAATGGAAATAAAAAAAAGAGACTCAAGAAAGAAAGAAGCACTATTTCTATTAAGTAGAATACTGAAAGCTCACTATTTGTAGCTCAAAAGCGACTGAAAATTGTATCTATAATACGAAAATCTTTTATTTCTCTGTCGGTCTGGTGCAATTATTGTAATTTACAAAAATGGAAATAATTTCTACAGGTTATCTACTGGAATCCAACATGCAACCTTCTGCTCCGAAGTTAGACGTCTTAGGCATTAGACCACAAGGATTACATTCTAATCTCTAAAAAAAATAAAAATATATCACAGATATATGATTCACACGCTGATTCTAAAAGCAGTCGTGATTTGAGAGAATATATACATCAAAAATTAAAATAAAAAAAAACTTTAAAAAAATTTTAGTTTTATTTTACTTGATGTAATTTGTGTGTGTGTTTTTTTTAATAAATAACAAATTGTTTTCCGTTACATACGCGAGGCTTCCGGAGCTTAGCGACGGGCAGCCGACTAGTAATATTTTAATAAAGCTATAATCTTAGCACTGTGAAAAAGTATGACAACAATTATGAAAAATATATATATAAAAAAAAATATCAACATCGTAAAGAAATGAAGCCATTTTCACACAGTGACTAAATCTTATATATAATACAATTATTATTGCTGTAATAAATATATTCAAAAGCACTATTATTCACTATCTTCTAAAATCACACACACGCGAGAGTTCGTCTCACTAACTATCATATAAAAAAGGCTTTTCTAATATCACCTGTATGAAAAAGATTAAGGCTTTTCTTTACAATTGAGTGATATCTAAATAACATAAATTAGGCAATTCACTTGTCTTGTGTGATATTACCCTAATTCCTCTTAATGGTTTATTCACCCTTGTATGGAAAGGATCTATCTTCATAATCCATATAAAGATAACCAATATTAATTATTTTGGCTTTTCACTATTACGTTTCCGCTTGTGTGAAATTATTAATCTTTTACAATAGCGTTTACTATTATAACTGTTCGTTTCCGATTCACTTCGTCGGTAACTGTAATACTGCGTAATTAATTTTTACTTCTTCAATGCAATAGTGTTGCACCCTCCAAAATGGAATGATAAAAAATTAATTACTTACAGTTTGTTGACGAAACTTGGCTTTTCACCTTGGCGAAATTACTGCGTTGATATCCAATCGTTGAGATATCGTCTATCCTGTTTCCAACGCACACTTGAGCTTTGTTACACAGAACCTCTTCTTTATTATGAAGTTTAAACATGGCGCTCAACGTTTGATCACTTGATTTGTGCTTCCCACAAATCGTTGCGAAATGTTCGTCTGCTGTTGCACTAACGGCGAATTGTGAATATTAAATAAACTCTTCTTGATCCCATGTGGAGATAATAATTAGTATTCTTCTCCGTAGAATGAATATAGTTCTTTCACATAAATGGGTAATCCTTTTAAGTAGGGTGACAAGACGTCCAGATTTTTAACAATTTGTCCCGCGTCCCGCGGCATTTTAAAAAAGTCCCGATTTTTTTTTTTGGTTATTGAATTCCTTTTTTTTTTGGTTGTCGAACTGGGGACTCCGTTTTTTTTTTCCTTTCCCGTCCCCCCCCCCCCCCCCGGGTCAATGGTGTCCCGCTTTGACAATGTAAAAATCTGGTCACCCTATTTTAAGGGTTCTTAAAGGTATAATTACTTGATGTAATTTAATTACTTCACTGGAATCACTTTTAACTTCTTCCGTTATTTCAGGCTTTCCTGTTACCCGAATAATCTTCTAAATGAAAAATACTTGCTTCCTTTAATTGAAAAGTCTATTCGCAAATCTTTAGGATTCTGAATAATTATTTCAATGCTTTCCAGTTGAGAATTCTTCGAACATTCCTTATCTTCTAATTGACTCAGTCCAATGCGCATTTGGCATATCCAACTTCGACTATCTTCGTCTTCGTTTGACTAGTCACAACTAAAATCCAAATACTTCCTAAGTTGCACTTACTTTGTGTATCCTAGGTTGGAATAAACTATTACTGGAATGAATGCGAAATATCTTCTATTGATTTCGGCCAATCAATATAAACCGTCTTCTCAACTTCGTGCTAAATGAATCAGCTGACTTCGCCTGATTCGTAGCGTTGAATTCTTATTTTAACAAAGTTCAATTCCATTAGAGAATACCTTGAGCCTTCTTCTGACTGCGCTTGCTACTACTTGCGTTGTCTTACACATTGCGCTCTCTATAGTAACGAGACTCAAAACTACAGACTGCAGGTTCCAAGACCACACTGGCTACCAGATTTACTCTGGCTTCAAGACTACACGTCTACTCCAAAAGAAGTCGACTCTCCCTACTTTATGACGTCTTTCATCGTTACGTCAAAGCTTCATTTGCATATTCAAATCTTAGGCCACTATCAATCAGACCAAAGGAGAAAAAAAAAAATTAAAAATTTCTTTTCAAGCATTTTTAATTTCTATTTCTCACACTTTTACTTCAACTAATTAAATTATTTCCATAATAATAATTTAATATCCTCACACTCGCATTTACTCTTCTTGCAAGGAAATTATATTTTACAATTTTTGTTTTAACAGAATTGACATTTACTGTATTAAAACTAAAATTTAAATCGCTTTCAGCCAGTACTTCTTATACTTCATTCATTAGATAATTGAAGCCATTAAAACGTGAAAACCATGAATGAATTCACGTAAAAAGTAGCTATCATTGATATTCTATTCTTTCAATGTATTACTAAAAAATTCAATGTATTACTAAAAAATTATTCTTAACCTAAGCGTATTTATCATCAACTTCACAATTTAGCATTGTATTTTATTTTGTTCATTCTTTAAGAAAACAATGACTTTTCTTTAAACAATTTAGTTAGTCATAAAATTAATTATAAATTAAACACTGTGAAGTTTCGTAAATGTCGGGTAACTTAAATAAGAAATTTGTTTCTTATCTTACTGAATAGATCAATGGCTTACATTTTTTATAAATGGAAATATTTTCATGTTTTTGTATGAACCGAAATAAAAAACGATTGATGCGACATCTAGCAGAAACTGTCAAACTTAAAATTTCGCAATACAAAATAGAGCAGTTCCGGCGTACCGTTGTGGCTAGACAGGGCCCTAACAAGGGGGTGGGGGATCAGTTACTCCCTCAGCACCTGGACCCAGACGTCAAAGGGGCCCTGGCTGAAGTCTTGACCGAAACAAAAATGTATGAATTATTCTATCACTTTCTAGGATTATTTTAATAATGAAGTTGACATTTTATTTCAAGTAGGATTAAAAAAAAAAATAGAGAGGGAACATTTTATGGATAGTAAGCTTTAAGTTCTTTCAAGAATTTCTTATCTATTTTAATTTAATTTACGCAATCTGTCTTTGCTTCACGATATTGCGAAGCATTCACCTTGCTGTCTGTAAGTATGATGATAACCAGGTAATATTTTGGTCTCAATCTCTTCTCCATTCTCCACAGTGGACTGATAATCATTAAGTAGGATCATAAATAAACAATAAAGTAAGTTCCTGAAAATGGTCCAATGTAAAACATGTACACGATTATTTTGATCCATACACTACCCATCCCTCTAAATTACCCCCACCTATACCCAACAGCTCCATGCTCAGAGATGGATACCTAAATATATTCCTAGTACATGTGTATAACGGATATAATATTTTTACAGAATATTATACGTAATGTTTAAATTATATATGTAAAAAACAAGTAAGGATAAATAGTCTTTGCTAATTAAACAGGATTATAATATTATCCTTGTTATAAGCAGAATAAAATAAAATACTAATTTCTGTAAAATGTAATTTTTTTTTTGCATTTACTCTTCTTGCAAGGAAATTATATTTTATAATTTTTGTTTTAACAGAATTTACATTTATTGTATTATTTCGTTTACCAATTTCTAAAGTGTAGAGCAGTTCCGGCGTGGCCAAATACCATATAGACCACGTCTATACCACGTCTAGGCCTTGAGGTCTAGACAGCGGTTTGCCATGAGACAGCTACGTCGGAATCTGGGTTCGAATTCCGGAGTGGGACTTTGGTGTTTCATTCTTTCTTCTTCAGTGTTTCGTCCGTTTTCTGCGGATGTAAAACCAAGTTCGCACCCTGGGGGGCGCCGCGGCAACGGCAAAAATAAAAAAATTTGGAAATTCCGTTTTTTTTTTTTTTCTTTTTGGTTGTTGAATTGGAGGTTTCGTTTTTTTTTTTGGGTTTTTGGTTTTTGGTATGGGGGGGGGGGCGCAAATATCAAGTGTTTGAATCCTTACAGATAGGTGTAATGTCGGGTGGGTGCACGTGGAATTGAGTTTGAGGGGGTGGGGGGAGTTAAATCAATAAAACCCCTTCGGTTTAGAGTCACGTGTGCTTCCTGTGAATGATTTAATGCGGTTATACACATTTTTAGTTTTTGTGCTTGTGCTCTTAGTATTGTTTATATGATCTTACTATGGCATTATCAAAAGCTAAAGCTCCTTATACCGTATTTACTCGCATAATTTCCCCTTGTTTTTCATCAATATTTTGACAAAAAAAAGGGGGGTGGGGAAATTATGCGATGTTTTTCAATTTGAGGAAAAAAAATATGGTGAAAGTGTAAGGAAAACCATGTTAAATATTTTTAAAGCAAGAATGTAATTAACAACAATTTTATTAACACGCAACATTTAAAATATAAGAAATCACATCTCAACATTTGTTTTTTCTTCAAAGTACAGTTAAGCAATAGGCATGCACGGGAGTGTGTGTGCGACTGTGACGTAATTTCGTAACTCACGCAGCGCAGCCCGCCATCTTTATAGCTGCTCACTGCATGACGTCAGCATCAGCTGCCTGCTAATAGAGAACTTAACTTTATTCGCGAACTTCACGTTTTCACAAAACACTCGAAATTGTTGCACTGATTCAGAAGGAGTCTGCTCTTGTACTGACCGGGGTGGGGGTGGAATCTTCCCCTAAAGTAGCGTGGGATAGAGAAATGCGATAGTAACGGTACATTGTCGCGTCGTCGTGAATTAACCGCCAGTCAAGGTCATGTTGGAAACGCGTTGAAGTAGAGGTGGGTAAATTATGCGATAAAAATAAAAATTGAATTTTGTAATCCACAAAAACTGGGGTGGGGAAAATACGCGATGGGGGGAAATTATGCGAGTAAATACGGTAAGTCATTAACATTAGCTGAAAAGGTAGCGGTGATTAAGGAAGTGGAAAAAGGCCTTAAAAAGAAATTGGAATTCCATCCAACACGTTATCGACATATTTGAAGAACAAAGATAAAATCTTGAGCAGCAAAAATGGCAATGGAAAAAATGGAAAAAGAACGAGAATACCCGGCAATCCAGAGGTTGGAATCATATGCTAGGACACAAAGATTGCATTCAATGAAGCAGTTAAAAATATCTGCCTTTTTTTTGAAAGTGATGAATAATTAAGCTAGTAAAAAATGTTTGATTTAATGAAAAAAATGTAGCAATATAGTTAGATAAAGTTTATGTGTTAAATCTTTTTTATTTATCTCTTCTGTCTGAGAGAATATAGGGGAGACTGGGGTCAATTGTAACACGGGGCAATTGTAACAAGCGCTCTGTAGTCTAAGCAAGTTTTCATTAAATCCCAATTTTCGGCAAGGAGATTCATCTTATATACAAGAATGATTTACCGAAAAAAGACATCGGCCATTCAATTTGTTCTGAAGATAATTACAAAAACATGGTTTTTACTGCTAAAAGTAAGTTTCCTTAGTCGTACTAATTATCAACTGCAACCAAATGTATTAGAGATAAAAATGTGACAAATATATATATAAAAAATGCAGATAGAAATGCTACATTTCTGTGTCCCAAAATACGCTATGGCTGTATCCTGCGCATAATAATTGAACACCTCATGTGAATTGAGCTGTTGGGGACGATTGTAACATTGCTGATGGGGACAATTGTAACAGCGTTACAATTGAGCCCATTCTTTATATTTTTGTTTTTAGGCCAATATTCTGTATAGATAGGCCTACATTTTAAAATTTAAATTATATAATTAAATTAAATAAACATTAAATTACAGTTTAAAGTAGAAAAATAATAGGAAATCAAACGTTGCAAAGCCTGATGAATAAATAAAGATATAAATACATTATTAATCAAAAAATATACAATATTATCCTACTCATTTTATTTACATGAGCCCAACTCATATTTATTTAAAAGCCTATTGAAGTAATATAATTATACAGGGTGTTTCAAAAATACACGGCATAATTTCAGGTATGTATTTCCCACATGTAGACAATCAAAATAGTTCATTACAACATATGTCCGGAAATGCTTCATTTCCGAGTTATGGCCTTCACAACATTGAAAATCACCGGAACGTTTTTCGTTCCGCCGGTCGTTGCCATTACAGAAGATGTTCAAAATGACCACCTCCTGCTTGAATACAGACCTCACATCGATGTCTCAATGACCTGCGAACACGATCCCACACTCCAGGAATGTTGCGTATGTCCTCAGAATGTGCCACAATTCGATTCCGAAGGGATTCCAAATCAGGCACCGGAGACGAATAAACCAATGATTTTAAATGGCCCCACAAGTAGAAATCGAGAGGGTTCAGATCAGGTGAGCGTGGAGGCCAAGCAATTGGGCCACCTCTACCTATCCATCGATCAGGAAACGTTCGATCCAAGTACCGGCGAGCCGTACGACTGAAGTGTGCAGGAGCGCCGTCATGCAAGAAGTGAGCGTGCTGACGATCGATCAGTGGAGTGTCGTCATAAACATGAGGTATGGTGTTTTCCAGGAAGTTTGTGTACGCCTGCCCCGTAAGTCTGTTTACAATTACATGGGGTCCAACTAATCGATCACCAATGATACCGGCCCACATGTTGAGGGAGAACCGCACCTGGTGATGAGATACAACAGTTGCATTTGGGTTTTCATACGCCCATACATGCTGATTGTGGAAATTTGTTATGCCATCTCGTGTGAACTGTGCTTCATCTGTAAATACGAAAAACGTTCCGGTGATTTTCAATGTTGTGAAGGCCATAACTCGGAAATGAAGCATTTCCGGACATATGTTGTAATGAACTATTTTGATTGTCTACATGTGGGAAATACATACCTGAAATTATGCCGTGTATTTTTGAAACACCCTGTAATATACAAAAACAAAAGCAACAATATCAAGAGCACTGCAAGTAGGAATATCTACATGCCAAAACGGAAAGGCCAAGGGGCGGTCCAAGAAAAAAGACTCATCAAAATAACTGCAAGAAGATTAAGACTAGTAATAAGGCTGCAATAGATTCCTCAAATGAAGAAAAGGAAACATTTTGCTTAAGTGTGCTGTGAAGATTACAGAAACAGCAAACCCAATGAGAAATGGGTTCAATGCCTGTCTTGCTCCGAATGGGCACATGAAGATTGCACTCCTGGTGAAGCAGTATATTACTGCCAAAATTGTGATTCTGATGATGATGATTGAAATACAGAACATTGTAAACAAAAAGTAACCTTGGTATACTGTATTATCTCAATTACATTTCCTTCTGCTATCTGTTACAATTGCCCCCTACTACTGTTACAATTGCCCCCGATTTGGGGTCAAATGTAACACTTGTGGTGTGTCCATTTAAACGTATTTTTGGTCACTTTTATATCGGTTTGACGAGTTGTCAATTTTGTGTAAGTCCACCTAATGTTGAAGAAACCTTACATACTTTTCATTTCTGTATATGTCTGATTATTTTCTTGAAAAAAAAATATTAGTGAAAAATGTTACAATTGACCCCGGTCTCCCCTATGTAATTCGAACTTTTTCTCTGGTCCCTTCAGCTTCGAATTATCCAAGTTTCACTGTATTTCACTTTTTTATTTCATTTTTATTTTTTAACTTTTTTTTTTTTTATATATATTCTATGTATTTGAGATTTATGATCTCCTGAAGATAGATATTTGCATGACCGCTCCTCATTTTTTTTTTCTTTTTTAGTTAATTTAACTCAAATTTGTTTAGATTTTACTGAAGGGAATTTATTTATTTATAATTGTTCCATACATTTTTTTGTAGGTCCTTTCTCCTACAATATTTATTATAATAAAAGATCTTCAACATCTCACAATTCCATCCATAGTTTTCTGTCCGAAGACAGGTCCAGTTCTATGGAGGTCTCACATGGATCTCCTAGAAACACCTGAGGAAAGATACTGGGGGTGGTTTCCCGTTGCCTGCCCCCAGGACGCCATTACGGAATGACGTCAGACCGAAGAGAAAGTGAAGAAGAGGCTGGACAACACAGGAAAGGAAATTGAAACAGCCATGCCACTGCCGGGATTCGAACCCAGGTACTGGCGCACTGGTCGCCACGGCTGACCGCCGCCGAGACCGCACGGCCACGCCAGCACGGCTATCTCACAATTAAGCGTAATATTTTACATTTATTATTAAAAGCAAATTTTCAAGGCGAATAAGCATTCCCTCTTTCTCAAGCCTATTTACAACAATAAGTTAGCGAAATAAATAGATAGGTCAGAGGTTGCTGAACACTGTATGGAGAAAACGCACTGCGTTAATAGTGAGATTAAAATTTTATATGTTGAGAAAGAAACAAAAACGGGAAAAATGATTGAAAGCATGTGCATTCGTAACACGAAGGAAGGAAATACCAATAAGAGTGAAGGAATTGAAGTCAACGAATATTTCGTGAGAATAGCAAAAGATTTTATTGAGAAGCTGTGTGCAAATTGTAATAATAAGGTTGTAATAAAAGAATTAGAGTGATAGCAATAATTAACCAATAGAAAGTTTTCAAATCAAGGTTATTTGTTGTAAGTATCGACATATGAATATTATTTTCTGTTTCAGGAAATTGTCAATAATAGAAAGTTGTGTTATTATTATTTATTATTAACAAAATGTACTGTATATACGACATACAACAAAATGTGAATACTGGTAGCATGTAATAATTTGATTATTCAAAAAAATTTCGCTAACTTATTGTTGTAAATAGGCTTGAGAAAGAGGGAACGCATATTTCCCTCGAAAATTTGCTTTTTAATAATAAATGTAAAATATTACGTTTAATTGTGAGATGTTGAAGAATTTATTTATTGTTTGAATTCTTTCTAATTGGCTGTATTCTATGTTCAAGTTGAACATCTTTACACTTTTGAGAACTTTCAGAAAGATTGCTAATTTCTTAATGATATCTTAATGTTTCCATTATGTAACTGTTTTATTCTAGAAGTTCCACATTATTTCTTCTAAGATATTCTTGAAAATTTTCAATTTCTTATTCAAGTTCTTTTGTAACCACACTAAAGGTTGAGACCAGATATTTAAAAAAAAAAAGCCCCAAAATTCGCCTGTTCGAAAAGTGAAAAGAAATAAAACTTTTATAAACTACATAAATGACTAAATATACAGAAAATGTTTTTCTACTTTTTTTTGCATTAATTGGTTTATTATATTATTTATATTTTAATTTTCTTGATATTATTTATTTTGTTTGATTTCATTTTCTATTTTTTGATTTGGTCCATTTTATTAGTGGTTATGCCATGGATGAAAAATAAGTTAAGCCAATCCTTCGAGTTTCGCAGAGCAAAGATTTCAATCAATCATTTGTAATTTAGAAAATTTTTCTATTTTTTTCTAAATTTTAATTTCTATTTTCGCCGCTTATGCCGCTGATGACGTGTGGATAAATTGGCCTTATCTTCACAGAAACAATGATTTGATTTTTGTATTGACATTTTTCAAATTTCATATCACTGTCCGACTTTATATATATATATATATTATAAAATGTCAGCTATTTTTATTTATTAACAATAAGTTTCCATAAAATAATTAAAATAACAGACTAATTTATTATTTTAGTTTATTATTTTAAAGTAGTAAATTTAAGTGTTTTTGTTTTAAAATTAGAATTTCCTATTAAATACAACACATATTTACCCTTTTTTTTTCTAGGATTCCTCCAGGATACCCAGTTCTTAGTCATGTTCTTGTAAACGGTACATTCTTGAATTAACTCTATCACGATATTTCATTAAGAAAATCAAATCCAGACCTCAATTATCTCCCGTTAGAAATGAACCTTGAAAAAAACAAGTTTCTTCTTCAAAAGATAAAAAATATCTGGGTTTCTTTCGTCCGTAAACATTGGAGATTGCTTTGTCACGGTCGCACAAACTCATCATTTTCATATAAACTCACTCTACGTTACATCAAGGCAATGGATTCTATTCACGCACAAGTTGTAAATTGATTTGCGATTGTCTGGCTGTTGGTGTAGTTTGTACCCACCTCAATTCCTCACGCTTTGCATCGTCTTTAAGTTCTACTTAAATTTATACCTACAAACTACACCCTACTCATCATCTAACGGTGAATTCAATAAAGAGTCCTTCTGAAGGCTATGTTCTATTTTCCTATCTCAGCACTCATCTCTCAAGGATAATTTGTAGCCTAAGTTTTAGGACCGTAATGTGGGACTTGTTGGAAAATAATTACCATCATAAGAATGTTAAGTGTATGTATCAGAATTTAGTAGGGGTTCAGTGTTAAGGCTTCCATAGTTCGCAGAAAGATAATCTTACGTTTGGGTTTTCCTTAAATTAGAGCCCTGTTTGACCTAGGTCCATTTTAAGTTAGAAGCTGCAATTAGACCAGCTTTTGTAAGCAGATGTTACAACACTAGGCAATGAAAATATAAGAATTTGGTTTTATAATCCAAACTTCAATTTAAGCATAAAATCAATTTTTAAATCTATAGTTAGCTCTTTTTTTTTAAATTTACAACTATGAAAACTTCGCTAAAGATTTTAGTAAAACAAAAATTGCTAAAAATAAGTCAATTTCTAACTATTAACATTGTATAAAATAATATTTTAAGAGTTCTATAATTTAATAAAAAAAATAATTTTAATCATTATTTTTTTTAATAGAGTTCAAATAGTAACTAATTCTAATACTTTCAATGGAAATGTAGTTGTAATAATATATTTTTCTAATTATTATTAACATATTATTAACAGTAAATACAGTCCCGTTCGGGAAATATCGCAATCAATGGATTCTGAAAATTAAATTTATGATAATTTATATATAATAAAATACTACTTGATATTTACAAGTATATCAGTGTTATAAGTGGTTAAGCCATGGATGAAAAATAAATTAAGTATATATGCAATTAATTTAGTTCAGTAAGTTATAGGAGAAAATAATTTTAAATTGTTAAAATATAACCTATAAAGGTATTATTATTCATACTACTGTTATAAAGTTAACCAATCTGATTAAATAATGTTATACATATATTATTAATATATAATAATACATTTCCGAAGCCCATTAGGAATTGTAA
>JAFIDM010009631.1:239239591-239251984 GCA_023159025.1 Thereuonema tuberculata
ACTCTTTTCATATTACATTTATGCACGTTAAACCTTCTTTATTATATTTATATTTATGTTATTTAGAAACCTTTCATGTTAAAAGAATGAGTGATGAAAGACCCAAAATCGCTTTTGATTACAAAACAAATCAAAAATGGAAACGAGGAAGACCACGAAAGGCTTGGATGGACGTTATTAAAAAAGCGATGAGGGTAAGGGGTCTGGAAGAGGAATGGATCCTTGACCGGAAGACCTGGAAGAAAACGTAGGTGACCACCTACAAAAATGAGACCTCTAGGACCATTCCCTGATCCCCCAAGGCGTTCTTTCAAAAGTGGTCGCTTCCGATAAAGTTGTGTTTATAAAATTGTGCATATTATGGGGCCGCTTTGCTTTTGACACTGTCTAAGAGTATTAATTATCTTGTTAATGTCTACGGACTTTCCGCATAATTCCGGATCTACGAAAATCAGACTTTAGTAGTCAAAACAGTTAGAGGATTTCGAGAAAAAAATAGAAAGAAACAATCATCATAACTATTTTTCAGTGTTTTTATTTATGAATAATGTAAGGATTTGCAAGAACAATTAATATTCATCAGACCAGAGTATGTTCATTATCACGGGATATAATATGTACGGAAGACTGGTTGAAGTGAAATTGCGGTGGTGTATATGGAAAATAGTTAAATCAGCTCTTCAGTAGGTATACGGTCATCAGAGACCGCTGTTACACTTTGACAGCCTTGAGGCAAGGTTGTCCAGCAGTGAATATGGAATTTCGTGGGTGAGGAATATCTTCAATTAACAAAGCGTTAAGAAAGAAATTTATATTGTGTAGTACGTCGTCCATGGGCATGCCAGGCATGTTGAATAAGATTCAGCTCTGGTGAGCGTGCAGTTCAGTCCAGTGGCGTAGCAACGCCTTGGGGGGCCTGGGGCGGGAGTTCCATTATTAAGCAACAAACAAAAAATTTCCTATTCGACAATAAAAAAAAAAAAGGAATTTCCTATTCTTAAGCTGGCTGATGCCCCCCCCCCCCCGCTACGCCACTGGTTCAGTCCATATGTTCGATGTCTACATCTCTTGCAGCGTACCCAAATAAATATTCTACATAAAAAACTAAACTCAACAATCTATATTTTTCCCTACATAAAAAAGATATTACCACTGAAAACTAAAATCCTTATCTATTATGCTTATACGATTCTCTTTTAAATTATGGACTAAACATATGGGCAAATACAAATGAAATTAATCTGGAAAGCCTAAAAATACTTCAAACTGAATTATTAAAATTAATCTTTTCCAAGAAAATTTGGAAAAATGTTCAAAAAAGAAATTATTTCTTAATTAAATATGAAATACTGTTTCCAAAACAAAAAATCTTATATAACATAATGCTCCAAAATTACTATGAAGTATGGAAGATAAAAAAATAATAATACACAAAACTACAATTTAAGGAAAGAAAGTAATATTGAATTAACTTATCCATACACATCATAGAATATATTGGAACGGTGTTCAACCACCTTTTTCCGACGGATTTTTTATTTAAATTGATGATTGGTCCAAATAGAATCGCCCTGTTGAGCAGAGCAGGTCGGTAAATGGCAACAAAATTATTTCGACGGTTCTGCTTGTGCACCGTATTCATAGTATTATGAATATTATATAAAATTGAAAAAAAAAATTTTTAGCGTTCCACCACCTTTTTTTTTTTTTACAAAATATATATAAACTCGGTTCATGGCGTCAGGTGTCGCCTTCCGAAAGAATCTACAACAAGTCTCTTCCAGGTCTTCCGGTCAAGGGTCCATTCCTCTTCCAGACCCCTAAACCTCATCGCTTTTTTAATAACGTCCATCCAAGCCTTTCGTGGTCTTCCTCGTTTCCATTTTTGATTTGTTTTGTAATCAAAAGCGATTTTGGGTCTTTCATCACTCATTCTTTTAACATGAAAGGTTTCTAAATAACATAAATATAAATATATTTGATGATTATGAAAATATCTCAATTGTAAAACGGAAGTTAAAAATATGGATTATTGAAAGCATTTAAGATCATCACTATTGTCATCATCATTTCAATCCTTTCAAATTATACATGTCTATGAAAATTATGATTGTTATTGTAAACTATATGTTGATATACTGATTTAAAATCAATCTCTTGAATTATTGTAAAATAATAATTGATTGTAAGGAATATTATTGATGACTACATTATAACTGTTGTAGAAATTATAGTTGGATAATGATATTATTTATTATTACTATTATTTTTTTAAATAACCATAAATTCGTTCTTACTTAATTGCCAGAACTCGTTGATAGGGATTTTCTGCTTCTAACGAGACTGTATTGTATTATCCTTTTAATGATAAAAAATATTATTATTATTATTCTAATTATTATTATTTTCCCAGACTTACTATTGTTTTCAAAACCTATATGAAGGTGCTGCTTTTATTTTAAATTTTAGTTTAATATCAGTCTAAACTTGATATAAATTTAATTAAACATAAATTTTTAATACCAATTTAACATTTTTGAAAATGATAATACAAATTTCTTTCTATTTATACAGATTTCTATATTGATTTTTTTTTTGGTTATTTTATTTTTTTGGAATTAAAAATCATTTAAGAATGTATACTATATTTAACAGTCTTACATGAATGTTTAATAAATGTATTAAAATGTTAAATATATCTTTAAAATAATTGAAACTAAAATGACCATTTTAATCGCGAAATCGAAACATTTCGTCTTTTCACCGCTAGGCGCGCTCCTGTGGTGATAATAAATCGCGTCACTTCCTGTGTTCGGAGATTTTTAAAAGCTTACAACTTTTGACCTACGGGTCAATGGGTTAAAATTTTGGTGTCATTGTTTTTATTTTTTTAAGCTGAAAATTTTGATATATAATTTATGAATATCTTTTATTGACATCAGAAAGGGTCTCCAAGTCAGTAAAATGTTAGTGTAACTAACAAAAGGTTCTAATATGGACAATTATTAGTACGTACATACTACTGAGCCTAATAAATATTAGCTTAGCTAACAGAAGGGTCAAATATGGTCTGCGCAGTCTTCACCAGAATAAAGAAATAAATGTCTATATTAGATCCTTTTGTTAGTTGCACCTTATGTTACACACATACTATACGTATTATTTACATACCATATATACTGTAAAAGAATAATTAAATTTTTCATTTATTAATTAATATACAAACTATTTTTGCATTACATTTTATATAAAATTATAATGTAACTAGACGGGTACCGTCGCTTCGCTCCGGAACCCTTTGCATGTATAGCATTAAAAAAAAAACCTTTATTTATTTAGCAAATTAATATGGAGATCGGATAATACATGACTTCCCAGCTCGTTGTGGGCTTCTCCGCTTAACTCAGTTGTATTGCGCGTTGACACTCACACGGGGGGGGGTTGCCGCAAAAACACTTCATTTTTGCATGTATCTTTCAAACGCGGAAACGTTTGTTAATGACTGATATACCGTTCGATAGAATTTTCAAATACCAACATTTTCTCAACACAGTCGGACCTCGATATAAGGTCATCCGCATATAAGGTCACCCCGCATATAAGATCACTTTTCTAAAGTCCCGGCTCATTGAATAAGAATTCTTTGATATGGATTATCGGATATATGGTCAGCTCTTAAATACCGTAATCGCATATAAGGTCACTTTTGTCTGTGATTTCAGTGCCACACTGATTCAATTCCAAGAATTTTTCCGTGGGTAAGATCTTTTATCGGCGTCATTTCTCCTACTGACGGAGGGGACAGCTTTTTCACAAAGCACTTCATCACCTCAAATTCTAAGAAAAAAGATGATGAAGACGATATTCCTTTACCTGTGTTAATGCAAGATCTCAGAAATCGCGGCTGTGCTGTAGAAGGGGAAAGTGAATATGTGAGAATTAATGATGAAATTGCTATCACTTCTCAAGCTTCGTTTTCCGAAATTGTTTCGCAAGTTTTAGATTCCAATGCATTAGAAAGTGAGGATAACGACAGTGATACTGAAAGTGAAGGGGTGACACAAGCAGAAGCACTCAGAGCATTAAATCTTCAGAAACTACAAAACTTAGAAAGCATTGTACAAAAGATGAAACCAAAATCGCGACAATCCTGTATTATGGATTATTTCAAGAAAGGTCAGTTGTACATCAGTACTTTGCTTGAGCATATTAATACTATTTGTATACAACTTTATTCCGAATTAAATTTTTTTTTAAATAATTTCTTTCTGATTCCATTATTTTTAATTGGTTCAACTAAATTAAAAAATTATAACCTAATAAACTGATATTTTTGTACGTATTCAATTTTACAAATTATACTGTATTTATATAATGCTTATTTATTGACAAATGCGTATGAATCGATTATAAGGTCAACCCGCTTATAAGGTCACTTTCGCGAGGTCCTAAGGGGTGATCTTAAATCGAGGTCCGACTGTATAATGTTCTCTTCCAACTTTTATACTTTTCGTTTAAATTGAGAAAAAGTCAAAATTTGACCCTTTAAAAGGCGCCATCTTGGAAACCAAAAACTTTTTTCGAAAGATTTTTGTAACATTTTGTTTGTCTTAAATAGCTCTGCATTTTATCCATTTACATGACCAATCTATCTCTTATAGTTTGGTCACAAAATTGGAAAAACGTAGTCTTATGACAATGACAGACAAAATAACGCTTTTATATAATAGAATTACCTCTTTAATAAAAATCATGATCCTTATCTCATTCAAAACAATAGAATTTTTCCCTCATTTTCTTTGAGACAGATTTTAAATTCTGACTCAGATTACTTTCGATTAAATATAGTAAGTATAATATAGTTTAAATTAAATATTGTAAAATAGTTTAAATACAGTAACTTAACCAATTTAGTCTCACAAAAGGTTTCTTGTTTTAAAATCCGATTTTCTCTTTTCAAAATCATATAACAACTTTTCATCATTGAATATTCCAGAAGTGTTTTAGCTTTACGATAAGCATTTCTTATCTTGTATTTATTTATTTAAGATCATAAAATTACTATTCTCCACAAAGTAATAAAATTCGAATT
Organism: Thereuonema tuberculata; assembly: GCA_023159025.1. NCBI lineage: Eukaryota > Metazoa > Arthropoda > Chilopoda > Scutigeromorpha > Scutigeridae > Thereuonema > Thereuonema tuberculata. Next base: position 239,244,684 of record JAFIDM010009631.1, read on the forward strand.
TAGGGTTGACTTTAAAGAAATCGTTATTGTTTCCTCATATCTTTTCTCAGAAAATAGCCATTTATTTTCTTTGCACGATTACCCACTTTTGCCAATACAAATTTCTGAAAGTTGTTTGGTATTCAAGAAGAGAAGATTTTTTGCTTTCAATACTAACGGCTTTTTTCTTTTCTTTTTTGAAGCTACAAAATAACAAAATGTAAAAAGTCATCTACAACACTTTTTGTGATAATAGGGAAAGCATTCTTTTCTTTTTTGAAGCTACAAAATAACAAAATGTAAAAAGTCATCTACAACACTTTTTGTGATAATAGGGAAAGCATATGTGTTTTAAGCCTAATTTACTAAGGCAATTAGACTAAATACTTTGGTGTCTGTAAAGGAACGTCCGCCCTGACGACTTTTTGTATCTGGGAGTAGATCTTCTCGAACTTTGGCATGCCTGTATATTGAAAAGTGAAGATCATTTTTTTTTTTTTCATGATGTTTTTAAAAATGGGTTTGTGCAGAAAATTGGACATGTAGGTGAAAAATTCGATAGATGCATTAAACACAAAACAATTAACTCAATGAATGTTTCTTCATGTCTAACGATACATTCATTGTGATTCATCAGCTGACTAATAAAATTGAAGGTGCAAATTAATAAGAAATCTTCTTAATAAATACTTGAGAATTAACCATTTTCCAATTAACCATAATATTTTGCTCTTAATAAGTTACTTTTCAATATAAATACATTGTAAATGTTCCGAAAGTACAAATATGTAAAAAAAATTAAAAAAAAGAACTTTCCATATTGTTTTTTCAAATTTAGTAAAATAGTCTTTAAGTTCTTTCAGTAATTTCTAGCTGTTATTAAAAATAAATCAATTATCAACCTTAATAGTAGATTTGTAGAAAGCACAAAAAGCACCAAAATTTAACTACATTGTAATATATCCCGCAATAAGAAAATAAATGCAAATTTTGAAGTAAAATTAGAATGACTTTTATTTTAATTTCAGAAAACACAGATTACGTGAAAATCAGTGAAATATTAATAATCAGATTGAAAACAAAACTTATTTTAATATTAAGTTACATTATTTTGTATGAGACTTTTATTGCTACTATTTTATCTGATAATTTATTACATTTATAATAAATTTAATAAACTGATTTTTCAATTTAAAATTTTCTTAAATGAAAATGATGACAATACGACAAAAAATATTATTTTAATCTATTTTTTTAATTATTTTTTAAAAATTTTCAATCACCATAGATTAGCTTAGTTCGAATTTCTTATTTTTCAAAAATAATTATAAATTCGACTTAATTAATAATTGAATTTTTTGACCTATTTATTATAAATAAATTAAAAATGAATTGATGTTATAATAACACAAAATTTACTTTAAATTTAATATGTTAATACGAAATAAACTCAAACTTTCCTTTGGTATTTTTTTTTTACCTTTGTATAGTAATAAATAATACATAGATTTGATATTATTATTTTTTTTTTAATTTTTAAAGAATTTTATTGTGTGTTTTTTTTATTATATGTCATCTTCAGCTTAAGCAAATTTTACATAATATTTTGCCCATTTTTTTTTTTTTTTTTTTAAGTTTTGGAGCTTTATCTGTTGCGATGGAATACAAACTAGTGCGATTGTCTTACTAAAATGGTAAGAAGAAATTAAGAGTAGCGCACAACACCTCTTCAAGTAATTCACATGAAGTCCGACAGTTACGTGGTAGTGGGTGGTAAAAAAATAGCCTAGCCCAACCAAAGGTTACTTCTGATCAGCCATTGCCAGATATAGGATCTAGATCTCTGAGCTATTATTGGCCAACTTTTGAATTATCAGTATCTACAAATTAATAAATTTGTTTGAATCTAGTTGTTATGTTCAACGAATTGCGGTTATTCTTACGAGTGGTCCAATTGCAATTTGGGACCATTCTCATTGCGGAAGTCCAGTGAAATCATGACCACAAATTATTCTACTGTTATTGCAATTCATTAAGTAAGGGCTTCAATTAAAAACAATTCTTTTATATATTAACATATATAATTTTTTTTACTTTTGTATCCTCCTCATAATGCATCAAATTTCCAAAATTTGGAGTTGACTTCGTAATTGTTGGCTTCCGCATTTTTTTTTTTTTAGACATTCAAATCTTACATAGGTACTGACTATTCGTTTTTTGCTCCAAGACAAAATCCAATTATAGTCCTGAAAATATAGGGAAATATACGGCACATCCAGTTCTTCAAGCAAACATGTATTCGAAACAATAAGCCTATCAGAAATGATTGTCTTTTATTGCATTGCAAATTAATTATAAATGAATAGTATTTATCAATTAGTATTGTTTAAATATTTAAAGAGAAGAACTTTAAAAAACGAGAACCAATAAACAGATTAAGACTCGAAGGAAGCTGAAATGTTAAAAGAGTATTTATACAAATTATACCAAAACTGAAGTGGAAAGTTTAGATTACGAAAGGAAATTCTAAATTGATTATTATATTTATTAGCATTTAATTATGGCACTAAGATCAAAATATAATCCACACAATTGTCTTAATCATGAAGGTTAAAACTACATAACTTAGAATGCTGAACTTTAATTGTCTGTAATTGTTATTGAACGGGAATCGTTCATTGATTGGCTTCACAGGTGAGCATCTTAGCTCCAAAATCACCATCAGACAAATCTTGTTGAAGCGTCATCATTGTAATAAATGTAAAGAATAGAAAAAACTTATATTTAATTTTTTTTATTTTGTAAGGAAGAAACAACGGGAATATATCCAGCTACAGTATCTCTAAAACAGAAAAAAGATAAACTAACATATAAGGAAATAAACAAATGTAAATACAAATAAACAAATTCAAATAGAAAAAATATCATAAAAAAGCAAATACGAATATAACGGATACATAGTGTATAAAATACGCAATAAGAAACACAAGAATAATGATATTTAAAAAGAATGTATATATATATAATAAAAAAAGAAACAAATAAACATAATAATTCAAATCATTTAACGTGCTGTAAAATTGCTTAAAATCGAGAAATCAAAGGCAGCACATGAATAAATTGAAATTGCCTCTCTTGCTCGATTATAGGGAAGGAGTTGGAAACAGCTGTTTCGTCCTTCATCGGACTCATCAGCCCAACCCCGATAAAAGAACCAGAGAGGCAAGATCTTAAGTGAGGATTCTCTTAGTTTAATTCCTTTTTGCCTACTGAACGTAGGAAAAGGTTTTTGGTGGTGCTGAGTTGGCACCCCAATTAATTTCTTGTCTTTCTTTCTTTTGAGAGGTCACTGTCAGGTGTGACGGTGATCCTCACTTAAGATCTTGCCTCTCTGGTTCTTTTATCAGGGAAGGCGGGGTTGGGCTGATGAGTCCGATGAAGGACGAAACAGCTGTTCCCAACTCCTTCCCTATAATCGAGCAAGAGAGGCAATTTCAATTTATTCATGTGCTGCCTTTGATTTCTCGATTTTAAACATAATAATATATATATATATAATATATTATGTAATATATAATATACAATATACAATAATATATATATATATATACATAAGAATAACTACAGCAACATCTACAGATATGGGAAAAATAAAGAAATAAGGACTGAAGATGGAAAGGAGAAGAGAGATATAGAGAGAGGAAGTTGAAAGAAAGATAAATAAAGACAGAGAAAGGAACAGTAGGGGAATCAGATGACTCTAAACAATGGCTAATTTGAAAGACTTAAGATTCATATTAAAAATATCAAGATTATGACACTGACGATTGTATTCGTCGCACATTCTAGCAACAGGCGAAGATTGCTGGTTTATTAAGAAATGTGTTGTCTTTCGGTTTGTAATATTATTTAGCTTTATCATTTGTACTTCGGAAGTTGGGTAAGTCAACTATAATTTTCTCGCTTCTTTAATTTAGAAAAGTGTTGAATATGCAATTGGCAATTAATAGATGATGAGTTCAGAAATATTTAGTGAGGGAATGAGAGGGAAAATTAATGTGAAAATGAAATATAAATGAAAAATAAAAAGATAAAATGAAAAATGGAAGAACAAAAAAGCAACACAAAACCGAAAGAGATATAGACAAAAAGAAAAGTGAAGGGAAAAATTTGACATCTGATTATTTCGGGTCTGGCCCATTAACATCACCAGCAATAGGATAATATATATATATATATAAAAGAAAAGACTCTCAAACAATTCAAATAATTTATCACGCCTTGGGGTGTCTATTGTATAGGTTACGGGATAAATATTGAATATCTGAATAATTTCGTAAGGTAGTGTTTACTTAGCCAATATATACACTACGGTACTCGTTACATAGCAAAGGATTAGTTAACCTAAGGCGTATGGGATGATTAAAAGTGACACATTGCATCCTGAAAAAAAAAGCCTATTCTTGGATAAAGTAATAACCAAAAAACCGATTAAGTTTTCAGAAAAAAATCTATCTATCGTGAAATAATGCTAAACATATCTATATTAACTTTTTTTATACAAGAATTGACTAGTATAAGATTTGTATGGCGGTTCTGAACTTATGCGTGAAAATAAAATTGTCACATGGAATATAAAAGTTGGCCACCCCTTTCCTAGAGTTATTTGAAATAGGAAATATTCTCTTCAAAACCAAAAAGAAAGAAGAAGAAATAATAATAATAATAATGATTAGAAGAATTGGTAACAGAAATATCACATTATGGTTAAAATTATAATTTTTTTTGTAAATGAATTTATTCTATAAAAATAGTGAATAAAGTTTTTTTTTTTTACTTTTATAAACAACTCGTTTTTGTGCAATTTCTTTGAAATAAACAATTCATGACTGAGGGATTACATGTCTCGTATCAGAGGATATAAATTTTGACAGGCACTGAAGGATTGAATCATCCTTTTATTAAAGTAATAACGTTATCATTGAAAATAAGTTCCTCTTCAAATTATTCAAATTTCCTGCTATTATAATATCAGATACTTTGTGAATATTAAATTAGAAAAGCAACTTTGTGGGATCGTTCGTTAAAGATCAGATAAGGATTTAGAGATAAATCTTTTAAGATTCTAACAGATTAATTTATTTTTATTTATTTTACATATATTTTGATTTTATATAAAAAATATATATTCTGGAACGTCAAAAATGAAATAATAAACTGGTAAATCGATTTCGTCGGAAGCCGAAAGTCATTTACAACACAGTAAGTAGTAAGTCAGAAATCATATTCACACTTCACATTATTAAGTCATACAAATGTCCAAAATACTTTTTAAAGCTTAATTACATGCAAAAAGATAGGAAAAATACTCAAAATACATACATAAATAAGCCACTGTACAGGTACTGTCCTGTACACTACAATACAAATAGTGTGAGGAACGCATTCAAGAGATAACAGAGGCAAAGAAAACATGTATTAGATATTTTCACTGTAAAGATAAACTGCAAGCAATAACATATAATAAGAAACAGTACATACTGTTCGTTTTCTTTTACGAGAACCTTCAGCGCTTTTGCGCATGCGTCAGGTCTCCTTCGATTTCTTCAAAATAGGTGTGAGGAGAAACAAAGATGGGATATTTACTTTTTATCAGTGTTAGTTTACCAGTTGCTGCGTTCTGTTTGCGCTTTTCGGGAAAGAATTATGGAAAGAATTAATACTATTGCAAAAATGCTCCTCCGTTATTTTTTTCGTAAAAGCGAAAATGTCCAAAAGAATTTCTTAGGAAAGTGCCCATCTCAGCGTATCACGCCTCTGCGGAATAAAATCGTCCGCCAGTGGTATTTCTGGCTTTCAAAAACGAACAGTACATGTATCAATAACATAGCTGCTTATTACAGCTTAAAAGTAATACAAATTTGATATTCAATATCATTATTCATACTTCTGGCAGCTTAGTTGGTTTGTTGTGTTAGTGAGAGAGTCTGCCTGGCTTATGTTTACAACTACGACTGCCATCACGGAAGTGTTTCTGCAAGCTCTATGGAGTCTTTGTCGTAAGTGCGTATATTCGTCCGTCGGATAATCGTAAGGCGGGACCTACCTATACTTTATTTTTAAGATATATCACAACGAAATAGATCTAACCTCTTAGTGTAGTCTTTGAAATTTTTCAGTAACTTAACGGAAGCTTAAGTTATGCTAGGTGTGATTAATCAAATTTTAGACATTTTGTTTATTCTTCTTGAACGCTTATCACGCTAAAACAGCTGAACCGATTTCCTCAATTTTTGTTACGATTCTTATTGAGGCACTTTAAAAATGTGACTATAACGTTTTTGGTTTCGGCATCCTCCCCCACATCTCTATAAAACCCCGATACTTACTTACACATCACGCTAAAACGTTTGAACCAGTTTTGTTTCTAATTGTTAAGATTACTATTTATGTTTAAAAAAGTGCATAAAAAATAGTTTCTCTGTGGATTGCTTTGGACGTAAGTATTAGTAAAGGAATCACTTGAGAAGATCGTACTAAGATGTTTGTGATTGTTGGACTTTCACGCATTATAATAGCACTTTCAGAATTGATATTGTTCATTTCAATTTGGAGATCTTCTATTAATCTTCAATTAAAGAATCAAATCTATTAAGAGAAGAATATAAACTTAAATTTTTTTCAAACACTAAACGTTAATGATGCCGTCTATATATAAGCTTTTGCTTACAATTCAATACAGCACGATCATATAAAAATAAATCAATTGATAATTTATCTAAAGACGTAGTAAGCGACTAATTAGAGCCTCCAATTTCTATGGGTTCAAATTGTCAACTTCTTTACTGTTAAGGGCCTCAAAAATATCCTTTCACTTAGGGTGGCAGAATTTTTTGACCTGCAGTAAAATTTTTGTGAAGGATAAATTTAGAACTTTAAATAAAAATTAATTTAAATACCGTATAAATGCCTTATATTGACAAGCTTTGTACCCACATTGCTTGATTATCTTAATTGTTAGGATATTATCACTTCATTTGAAAAAGGGTGATACACAACCAAGAAAAAATGCACAAGTCAAGGAATATAAAGAAAATTCGTTCTAATTCCAAAGATGTCTGATAGACAAATGCAGAGAAAGTGCATAATTTGGAAAACTTATTGTGTGTAGTGCTGAACAGATAATCCAGACTAATGCCCGAGTGCACCAAACTTCAGTTAACTTTGATGACTGGAGTTTGGACTGAGCTAAAATTAGTCGGGGGTAGGAGGACAGCCCTACACACAGTAAGTTTTCCAAATTATGCACTTTCTCTGCATTT
>JAFIDM010009631.1:239300750-239311705 GCA_023159025.1 Thereuonema tuberculata
AGCGGTCCGACAAAAAAAACCCTTTGAGAAATAATATATAATGATGATGATAAGATATATAAACAACTATAATACATTGAATTAAGAAATTTATACGATTAGTGCACAAAATTGTAGATACATAAACAAAAAATGTAGTTTCACAATGAAGTAAATAAGATTAGATTACAATAAATATATCATGAAATAAATATGCTATGACTTAAATATAAACTCAGAGTATTTTTGAGGTGGATCCCAGCTAACGAGGGTCAGATATAATTATCATGCAATCTTTTTGCGATTGCTTAAGTGGCAAAAAAGCAATTGTAAATATACCGCTAATTCTTATTTATATTCAATTTGTTTTAAATATTAAAATATATGTTTTGTTTCTAAATTTTATATAGGCTACACTGTTATAATAGTAATTTTATTAGGAAAATAACAAACCATTTTATAAAAAATTCTTATAATAGTCAATGTAGTTTTTTTATTAATGGTTTATTATATTACAATTATAAAGTTTGTATTTATTATCAAAACTTATTATTCTATTTTTTTTATTTTTTATAATAAGTAAAATTGGCCTATTTTCCGAAGGAAAGGTTCTGTTACCAAGTATATCCTAAAAGAACGTTTTAAGCAGTGTGCAGATGTTCTTTAAACTTGATATGTTTATTTATGAACAAACGACTAATTCTATATGGTATTTAAAAAATGCTTAGAGGTCAGTAAAAGCGGAGCAACCTTTCTCTGGAAATTAAATCAATTATCGTTCTGTATGGTTTCCATGTTCTCTTGAGAACGTCTGATTCTATCACAGAAATTCTACTTACAATATAATACAAATTGTATTAAATTGTATAAAAAAAAAGTTGTTGTTTTTTTTTGTAAAAAAATATATAATCATTAGGGCCACATTGTTTTTGTTGTGATTTACCAAATGAAATAAATAAAAATAAAATAAAATAAAATAATCCTAATGAAATTGTAAATGTAAATTAAAACAAAAAGATAAATAAAGAAATTCCAAAAAAGTTTTTCTTACGTAATACAATAAAGAAAATGAAATTATAATAAATACCATACAGGCCTACAAAATAAATATATAATAAGAAAGGATGTGCAAATAAGAAATAGGAAATTAAAAATTAACATGTTAATTACATAACTAAATAATTTTTAATTTTTATCTTATTAGTACCATAATTAAATAGAATGTTTAGAATTAATTATCAACTTCAATTCATCTTCGTATGACTTTCATGTTCAGATATGTTCATCACATCAAGTTTTATCTACGAGAAATTGATACTTGATGTCGTCCCCCTAGTGGTAAAGAATAACAACAAAGTTCCGGTTTTGCAACCTTCATGCTGAGGAAGTGTTAATTTTCCAAGTCACGCAAGGATTGGGTGGTTGCCATTTTAGAACTCATCTATTCCACTATTCTATTATGGCAGAGTGTGAATCACAATTACTCCATAACTGTTAAAGAAAAAAAGATGGATTAATTTAAGAATATAATTATTCTTAATGCATACTGTAATATTTTCTTTTAAAATAAAATATTTGCTTGTTATCTGATTTTCTAAATTTTATTCTCAAATCCATTTACTTCTAACAGCTATTAAATATTAGGGCTGAACCTAAAATATGTATTAAGATATAAATAAAAGGTTCAAGCATCCTGCCCATGGGAGGGTGGATAGTACAGGATATAGATGCTTCTAAGATCACTTGCTTAACAAAGACGAAGTGGGCCAGTCCTACGCTCATCCACAGTAACCTACAGTGCTCACGCCCAGAGTTGAAACTCCCAGAATGCAACGCAGATTATAGATTTTCCTTTCCTGGCCGTTCGCTAACATTCAAATAGAAGAGATCGTGTTTAGATAAAAACACTACCACCTCCGGGGATTGAACCAGTTCCTCCAATCCTTAGACAAAAGCCCTTTCCGTTGATATAAGGGGCAGCGAAAAATAAAAAAATTAACAACAATAGGATTAGCACAAATTAATTTAGGCTTAGTAAGTCAGTATATCTATATAAATTCATCTGTTTATCGCAGGAAGTTGAAATTTTTATGTTCAAGGAACTGTTCACTTTCCAAACATTAATTTAAAAAGGAAAGAATGCATTCCACTGTTTTTTTTTTTCAATATTTCGACTCGATCCTTTTTAAGGAGAAGCTAAATATTGCAATAGTCCTTTTACATTTCAATCCTTTCTTGGCAAAATTCGGGAGTTTAAAATTATTTAAACAAAAAGCATAAAACCTTTTTTGTATCGTAAATAAGCCCTAGTTTCCCTTCTAATAAAGTATATTATGCTGTATTTTCAGTTTAAAATTAAAGATAAATATCTCCAACAACTTTTCCTTATTGTCAGACAAACTGTTTCGTTTCTAATTTTTTTTTTCGATGGAAATTTTAAACACTTTTTCCTACCAATTTCTCAATAAGGATCCACTTGGAAACGATTTTAAATATAAAAGTTAGGCCGTCTCTAGACCTTAAATACGCAAACCAAGTTTCGAGAAGACTCATCTATTCGCTTAAAAATTAGGGTGACAAAGAAATACCGTGATTTGTTGAGCTTCACTTTTCTAGGAAATTAAGCTATTTAAGATGATTACAAAAACAAATATATTTTATTTATATGTAATTAAAATAAAATAAATTTGTAAATTTTTTAAGATCTTCATTTAATATGTGATAGGTAATTCGTTACATATAATATAAAAGTTAAACACTTACTAAATTTCATTAAGTTCTTGGGCGGACATTATTATATTATAATTTTTATATTACATAAAAATAAAAAAAAATCGAACTATAAACAAAAGAGAAATGCCAATGCTTATATTTATAAAATATCCCAAAAAAGTAAGATTTTTAAAAATGAAAATATTAGTAAAATTAAAATGTAATAAGCATAAATGAAATGAGCCTCTGAAGGTATATTACCAAATGTTGAAGGAGGAATGTATTAAGATAAAATAGCCTTCAAAAACTTTAGGTCAGTGATCTTCTTTAAAGTTGAATCGTAGAGGAAAGTGATTTGCTCTTCTTGACTATAATAACTATTGGTTATTTATTGCTAGAACACGTTAGCGATTCTCAAAGGTCTGTTAAAAAATACAAGAGTGTAGTTCAACTGTCACATCTTTTATTTATACTCAATTGTATTTGCGAAGTTCTCATCATAATTACAAGACGAAACTGCTCTTGTTTTATTAGTATTTTCAGAAGTGTTTTCATAGCTGATATCTTAAGTGGATTGTTTCTCACGAATGCATTTTACAAAAATGTATGAATGTTAATTTATCTTAAAGAACAACCATTAAACTTTATTATTTAAGCAATAATATTAGAAACGTCAGCTTTTATATTACCTTCTATAATTTGAGCATTGACTAATTATGTATCCTTTCAGTTACATAATTTTAATAATAATTTTCGTATTATTAAAAAACTTATGTATGTGAGTGCGTAGGTCCACCAACAATTGAATTTCGCAACAATTCGCACGCGCGTTGCCAGGCAACAGGAGTATTGTTGCTTGGTCAACCCTGTGCGCAACTATTGCATGTATTTTTTAATTAACACGTTTTTATTAGAATAATCATTTTCTATGTTTATATTAGGTTGCTTTCTTGTCTGTTTGTTCGATACAGATTTTGCAATTGATTTTAAACTAACTTCCAGATGAGCTAGAGACTTGAAACTTTAAACATAGCTCAGAAGTGGATGACAATGCAATATTAACCCTTTATCTCCCCTTGTCCAGTTAAATGAACATTTTTAAAAACAGTTTCCTCAAAACTCTACAGTGATAACATTCCTGAAGCGTCATTAGCTTTAACAATGAATAGTGTAGTTAACATTTTGATAATATACACTCCATCCATACCATCTATATTATCTTTTACATGCGCCCCACGATTTTCGTTTTAAATCTTACAAGTATTTTCATAGCTATTAAAAATTTACAATCACAAAGTTTCAGGACTATCTGTATGGGGCTAGGAAAAATTGTTTTTGCAAACGGCCGCATGGCGCTGCGCTGCGTTTCTGCGGTACAAGTTTTGCAATCAATCTGTTTTACTGTTTTACCACGTTTTTATTTAATAATAATAATATTAATAGTGAATAGGGCATTAATGACAATTTCTTCGATGGTCAAGGAGACAGCCACCCAACGCAAGCGACGCCTACAGAAGGAGAAGCAAAAACGACAAGAGAAGAGAAACTGAAATAAACCTGAAATTTACCACATGTCTATTATAATCTCATGAAAATGTTTAAAATCGATTGAAAAATTTCTTACACAAAAGACTAAAAAACCGAAAATAATTATTTAAAAAAATATTATTTTTAATATACCACGTTTTCAAAACGGACTAAAAAGTATAAAATAATTTTTCCTAGCCTCATACAGAATCCTAACCCCATACAGATAGTCCTGAAACTTTGTGGTTGTAAATTTGTAATAGCTATGAAAATACTTGTAAGATTTAAAACGAAAAACGTGGGGCGCAAGATAATAGGCTACACACTCCATCCCTACCATCTCAACTATCTATAACGTGCGCCCCACGTTTTTCGTTTTAAATCTTACATACTTGTAAGATACATATGAAAATACTTTTTCATAGCTATTAAAAATTTACAATCACAAAGTTTCAGGACTATCTGTATGGGGCTAGGAAAAATTATTTTATACTTTTTGTCCGTTTTAAAAAAGTGGTAAATTAAAAAAATATATTTTTTTAAATAATTATTAGATTTTAAACTTTAAGTTAATTTTAGTTTTAGTTTTAAGTTTTAGGTTTTAGTTTACTTGTTGTAATTTGTTTTTGTTTTTCTGTTTCTTTTTTGATTAAATATTTTTTTTTTCGTTACATATGCGAGGTTTCCGGAGCAAAGCGACGTCTAGTGTATAGTCATTTTTTTTTTTTTTAAATGGGACGTGAAAATGACGCATTAAATGGATTGAAAATATGGCCGAAAAATTGGTTTGCAATTTTTTTCTGTTATATATTAATAATAATAGTAATAGTAATAATATTTTTTTAACACCCTGACATGTATCTGTCAAAATGGAATACTAATGAGGGTTTATCCAACTTCAAGCAGTATTATAATATAAGACGATACCAATGGAGTGTTCTGAAGAATCAATTCTTTAATATATACTAATTTGTAATATAAAAGTAATTAAAAAGAGTAAAAAGCAATCTAAGATTGGAGTTAAAAATAATTGTTTTCCTAAAATAGGATGAACTGCCAGTTCAAGGACTTCTGAATTGAACATCACATTTGAATTGTAGATAATTGTTTTCTGTCGTCGACTGTCATATGTTTATATTATTTTCCTGGAATTCAGGAAAAAAATTCTAAATATAATTCAAATTCAAATAACTATACAAATAATAAATAAAAAGAGCATGTAAATTCTGCTGTAGATGGCGCTCGTAGTAATGTGAACATTCAATTATCCATTTATCCATTTCTGATCTTCTTTGGTATCGCGAGAAAGAATGTCAATTATTTATAAATTAATTAATCTCTTTTTCTGAAAATACCTTTTATATTTTGAAATATCAACATCAAATGAATGAAATTACAAAAGCAGATAAAATTTTCTATTAATTAATTGATAATTCGAAAGAGAAAAGGAAAGGAATTGGAATTGTTATTTAATTATGTTAATATGTTTTTATCTGGTGTTTTATCTTTTCCTCTGTACTTCTTCCCTTTTTCTAACGATATAACACATTTGCTTGTCAGAAGGATCATCTGTAATTAACTAACCTGTCAGATCTTCTTGATCGCATAGTTTTAGAACTAATGTGGGGTAAAAGTCACTGATGTTTTTCTGCCCCCAGAAGAAGCTGACACTTAGGCCTCACTTGATTAACAAGACTTGGAAAAGCGTTAGAGGGAAAATATTTTGACAACAAGGAAAGAAAAATAAAAGTTACGTTGTCAGGATAGACGTTTTCAAGTTTAGATAAGCAGACATACCTAAAACTTAAGAGTTTACAACGGCTTTCTTAAAACCTTAAGGAACTTACTGATATTAAGTAGTATCTTTAGAGAGAAGCTAAGAAATTCTGAAGGAAAAAAATAGTAAAACGTACAATTCCAAAAAAATTATGATATTTTAAATAAACTAATTAGTTTAAAAAGACTAATTAGATTAAAAAGACTAATTAAAATTTAAAAGAAATATATGCTTTTTATTATATGAGTTAATGATATTTTAATGGGAGATTTTATTCAAATCAGCTGGAGTTATCCATTGATCACCAATTCGATTTTCTTAACAAGTATAAATGATAAATAAAAATTTAAGTTAGCTTGCAAAACAAACATTGAAATATTAATTAAATCATAATTTAAATTTCTTGTTAACTTTACATAATGTGATAATGTCAGTAAGTTAAGTCGTAATTTATTTTTCAATATTTCTTCTCTATAGGATCCCTTTAAATTTTTACTTATCGTTTATACTTATTAAGAAAATCGAATTGGTGAACAATGGATAACTTCAGCTGACATACCTCTAAATAACTATTTTGAACTCATAAAATTAAAATATCTCATTAAAACTTAAAAAGAAAGCTTTATTACAGATTAATTGTTTAGAATATATGAGAAATAGTGCCACATTTTTTTTTTTTTTATAGGGCCCGGTAGCCGAGTGGGTAAGGGCGCTTGGCTGCGGGTTGGAGGTGGCGGGTTCGGTTCCCGTCCTCGGCGAAGGGCGGGAATTTTTCCACGCTTCTTTCTCCTCCAAACGGGTTCTAGGGTCTACCCAGCCCTCTGTAGAATGGTACCTGGTTTCTTTCCCGGGAAGTTAGGGCGGGCGGGCGTCGGGCTGACCACCCGACCTCAATCTAGTCCCGTTGGTCTCGAAACGCTGGGAGCCGCGCTCCCGTGGGCCTCCATGGCCTGTTTATGGGATTGCTTAACTTAACTAAAGTGCCACATTTTTAAGATTCAGAATCTACTGCTTTTTATTTAGTAGCACTTCAGAACAATGATTTCGAGATTGATGTATCTTATAATGTTGAGTAATTTATTAGTCAAAAGCACAATAAACCTTTTTAAAACTATGTTTTTTAGCTGTATTTTAGCTAATTACTTTCAATAACTAGTAGAAGTAACTATTTGAAAAAGTTTTATAAGAGGAAACTATATATTTATAGGAGGAAGGGAGTTTGTTCATTTTGGAGTCAATTTTTTTTCTATTGGCTGGTGATCACAGAATCCTATCCATCATGTACTGCCTATCTCACTTTATGAATTAATAATTTAACTTTTTTAATTACTTGCAATACAATAAAAATATTTTAATAATATCAAAATTTATTTTATAAGCTAGCAAACAGTTATCTTTTAATTTTGTTTAATTTTTTAAATTCATTATTTAATTTGTTTTTAATATTTTCTAAGTATGATATTTAAGCTGAAAATCTTAATGTATGATTCTCGAAAGTTAACACACCAACTATCTTTGTTTCCTGTTTTTCTTATTCAATCAATGCCTTTCTTATCTAGAGTATGTCAAATCAAAGGGTTGAATTGTCTTTTTGCAATTTGTTTGTTTATTTCTCTTGAGTGCTTGTAACTCCTCTCCATCAAACTTGGTTACTGGTAACATTTGCAAACATCTTCCTGGTTTGATTTATTAATTTAACAACAACGTTTTCTTTAGACAGAGACAAAGGCCTTTATTTCTGAAGTTATCAATTCAGTTCCACCCTTTATAATTAATAGCTCCAACCCACTCAGTAGGATTCCCATCGGGTTGTGGGATGATGTGGTTAAAGTTACACTGTTATTACTTGTTTTGGAAACAGAAATATAACTATTACAAATCGAATGAAAAATCAATTTCTAGTCAGAATGTTTAAGACTTAAATATAGTATAATTCTGATTTAAAGTTTAAAATGTGAAATCTAGTAATGAAATAATGATATATTTGTCTACATCAGATTTATTTTAAAAAAATGTGTAATCAATTTATTATATATAATAGTAAAAGATACGCCAGTATATATATATCAATGTCGACCGAAAGCTTATGATCAAAATTACTGAATTGTTGTGAACAATTTTTTTAGATAGGAAAATTAATCATATATCCTTATTCTTCCCTCAATTTACACCCCTTTTCTACCCCTTAGCTGTTCCCTAATTCTTATAATATCCTGTAAGAAAGCAAATCTTCGTTAAAAATTCTTAGCAGATATTCCTTATAATTTCCGAAAGTATCCAGACAACATTATATTAAATTCCAGTAACAATTGCCCCCAGTATTTTTTTTTTATTCAACGAACAACTATCCATCACTGAAATCTTTTCTTTTATTTCCTTCTCAATGTTTATATTTTCAGAAATGAAGAGTTGAAATTAGATCCCAAAATAATAGTGAGGATTTATTTTATTTCCCTATGAGACATTATATACGTTGACTAAATAACAAACTATGCTACGAATGACAATGTCAGTGAACTCTGGTTTATAAGAGACCTATAACTAGCAGTGGGCGTTTGATTACATTCGTAGTTCGTATACCTCATTTGCACTGGCATAACTTGAAGCCCCATCTTCTGCTTGAGTTCTTGACAGGTGGATGGTTCACCTTTCGATATGTGATTTCACTGATAAGGATATAAAAAACAGATTGAGGAGTAAAAGGAACCATCATTTCATCACGCACCCCCGTGATTTATGATGCGGCAATGCAGCATCTACTCTTATTGCTGCTACGTATCTACCAGTCTGTTTTAGAAGCGGTGAAAATTCGAGCTACCTAATTCAAGTAACGGTATCTCTACTTTTTGTTCGTCTTTCCATTAATAATTGGCTGACTTATCGTAAAGAAAAGTAATGTCACGAGATGTACCTTTATTTCTTGTTGTTGACCATGAGGTGAATGCCATCAGATCGTGGAGAGAGTTCAAGGAGGCTTTTATCAGTGAACGGAATTGAATGAGAGAAAGGCCATCACTTCCTCTTCTCAGTGATTAAATGAAAGCATAGACTAGTAATAAACCGGTCGAACAAAATAAACTACAAATCCCACGACGAAATGAATTATAGAACTAATAGCATCTCCTATACAAAGTGAAGGTTGAATTATGATCCAGAAAAACACTGGGTCCCTCATAACTCATAACTTTTTTTTTTAATAAATAATTTTGATGACTTAATACCAAAAAATATTCAAACAATTGAAATTAAGAATTGTAATATTTACGATGAAAAAATATTTCTCTAAATAACTTTTCTCTTTTTTGTACTTTAATTAATGCCTTTGCAATTTCTGTTACTAATATATTACTTAATATGTTTGAACAATTACTAAAAAAAAAAAACAAATTAAGGCTAATAATTAATTTAATTAAAAAATTCAAATTAATATAGCTTTTCAAGCTATATCCAACTAATTTAGTTTTTCAATATCTAATGCATTTCCCATTACTTTGTTTACTATCTTTACCTGATGTAATTAATTCAAAATTAATATTTTAGAAAAAATATTCTAATTAACTAACCACTTAATATCTTTGAATATTCAATATACTATTAATATCTTTATAATTTCAGTTAATTAACTGTGAAATGTTTAGGCAATTCAATATATAAAAGTTCAAAACTGATGAAATTGCAAACCAGATTTAAAAGCAACGTTAACACAATTAATAAATCAAAGCTAGGCTGCCATTTTATTACGTAAAATTGATTATAAAGTATTTATTGAAATATGTACATACTGTTTAATATACATTTTACTGTATCAATTAAGATTTTAATGTATTCTACCTTCTAAAAAAATTGTAAGTTTTTTAAACAATATTGGTAACAATAAGGCTGATTGTCTTGAGAAGGCTGTCTCTCGACAGCGAAACGTTGTGTATTCCATTTCATGTCCATAAATTGTTTTTTGATTAATCAGGTGTATGGCTTCATTATTGTTTGGCTACCAATGTCATTCAGTGCACGTAAACCCGTAATATTTTTTAAACAATATTCTTTAATATTTCATATTCTTTAAAATTATTTTTGATTAATTGAATTTTGTAATTAATCTTCACTAAAACTATTAAAAAGTTTTTTGTTTTGTTTTTTAAATTTCTAAAATTTCATGTTTTAAACTTCTTATTTATCTGAGATTCGAACTTTTTTTATTTTTGTTGTTGTTGATCTGTTATCATTATTTTCGTGTATTATTATTTTTTTAAAGTTAAATGTATCCTGATTTACATTGTTATATTCTTTGAAAACTTTAGTTTTGCAATTCCACCAGAAAATCCCTCCTGAAAGCAGAAGTTTCCCAATTAAATACTTGTAAAACAGATTTCCCTTCTTTTATAAGTTCATTAATTGCATATGAAATTCTAGTTAAAATGGAAACAGGCCTCGATCTTCTACAGCCAGAGTCCCAGTAACATATTAGGTAACGAACCAAATAAAGAAATTCTAAAGCTGTTAATATATCTTAGACTAGCCGGCTACCCTCGCTTCGTTTCGGAAGCCTTGCATGCAGTATGTAACGTAAAAACATGCTTTATTTATCTAGCAAATTACTATCGAGATCGGAGAATATACGACTTCCCAGCCCATTGTGGCCTTCTCCACACCACTATCACTTGAAATCTTCCCCAGTTGGTAAAACATCACATGATCAATACCAATTAATGTTATATTCTAAATGATAGTTACAAATTAATGTTATATTCTAAATGATAGTTACAAATTAATGTTATATTCTAAATGATAGTTACAAATTAATGTTAAATTCATATAGACTCTAGAAACTCCGAGAAGCCAATGGCAGCTAACATCTTCCTCCACGCATGGGGAAAGCATCACAGACCGCCAAATTCAGATGAATTGCGGGTTTGCCGACACTCGTTTCCAGAGACCGCCACACACTTCATGGTCGTTTAGC
>JAFIDM010009631.1:239320209-239333542 GCA_023159025.1 Thereuonema tuberculata
ATTTATAATGATGTTAAAAATAAATGTAGCCACCACGAAATAACATCAGGCTCTTGACTCAATGTCTGCCAAAATATGAACATCACTCCCCATCCTCAAATTTAATCCATTCAGAATATTTTGAATGTAGATAAGAAATATGTGTTGAATTCCTGAAGAAGTTAAACTGAAGTGAATGAATTAAAAAATTATACAATAGAATTAAGAAAGTTATTATTACACATAATAAAATAATCAAAATTACCTTAAAAAATTCTTTTCAAAATTCTTAAAATTAAATTCTTTTGTGTTTCATAAGAATAAAAGAAGGCGTGGTTCCAAGGAACCTTTCCCATTTTTGAGTTTAGGCTATCATTTACGACGGGTTTTATTCTTATGTTACTCATAGCATAATGATTAAGCACTGTTTTTTATTTATTTATTTATTTATTTATTTATTTGTTGAGAGATGAAAGAAGTCAAATCAAAATAATATTAACCATATATTAAGTTGACTCATAAATAAGAATTGCACCAAGTATTAATAAAATCAGCCCAGCCATTTTAGCGAGGGATTTAGAGATTATATGTGAGGAGGGAGACCAAAATAAATATACCTACGTCATAAATTGGATATCATAAATTTTATGAAATCCATCCAGCAGTTTAACATCATCACTTAAAGAGAACAAAGAAATGGACAAACAGAGCTTTCAAAATAAAATAATAACACTTCGCCTGCTCAGCTAATAATAATAATAATAATAAATTTGGAAAGCAATAGGAAACTAATTACTCTACGTCAAACTTTATAGTTTCAATCACTACTAACATTTTGTATTTGGCCTATGCGTAATCTAAATACCACTTTCACAACATTTTATATTAATAGCATCGAACGATTACTGCTTGAGTAAAACTAAAGAAACACTTATTGCTTGAGCAATAATCGACCTTCGAAGACCGTTAATATAAACTTTTGTAAAAACGACATTTCAATTACACATTGGTTAAATGCAAAAAATATAAAAATAAAATTAAAAAAAAAGAATAAAGAAACAAAAATTCAGAAAACTACGAAAGTTAATAAAGTACATTCCCTGTACATTTATTTATTTTTTTAAATAGTTTTATCTAAAACCAGATATTCCCGATGTCGACGAACTGACTTCAACCGAAAAGAGTCACAAACCAAAGTTAAATTACAACGACTTGTTGGTTCTGTGAACTATGATAACCGTTTCCTACACAGTCATACTACGGCTACGGAAATAAGCTATTGACTTCTTTATGAAAGTCTGAGGGACTTACAGAAGTAGGATCATTATTATTAGTTTTATTATCCTTCTTAATGATTTTCTTTGTGGTTATTTACTTTGACCTTTGTCTTAGTTATTGACTTAATTCAGATAAGGGAAGCTCAACTCCTGACAAGATAAAATTATATAGAACAAGAACTTCCAAAGAACTTAATGCTATTTTCCTTAAAATGTTATTTCTTAAAATTTCTTTTCTTTTCTTTTTTTAAATCGTCTCAACAACAAAAATAAAGAATTTACCAAAGAGAAAAAGTAAAATAAAAAATTTAGGATTTGGATGTTTTCTTTTGGGTGAATGGGTCCGTCAATCATACCGCCCTCCCCTCTGTCAAAATCCTCGATATGCCTATGAAGCCTACATTTGTATTCCAATTCTAATATCTATTGAATACAAAAAGAATAAATTTTTTATTTAAAGAAAAAAATAATTAAAATCTAAATATCTACTAAATTTTCTTATATAGGATTACTTTAATCATATCAAACCATGATCAATTGATTATGAACTTAATATTCATTGTTTAACATAATGAGATATTAATAGAAATAGGATAGAATCTATTTTTTAAGATTCCATTGCTTTTTTAGAGAATTTTTGTTTTGTCTCATGCTTTTTTCTTGACAAGGACGCATTTGGGAAATATTTCCAATATAAAAGCTAGACCTCTCTAGTTCTCGAATATACATAATGGCCGTTTTACATTTACCATTTCACTCGCCATAATGGTCGCCATCACCTCGCCATCAGATATGGCGAGGACATTGCGATAGATAGCCCGTGCTCTATTTTTGAAGAGATGGCGCCATATCAGATGGCGCAATGTCACACCAACGTTCCTGGTGGCGAATTGTAGAACTTGAAGTCCAATCGATTTGTATCTATTTTTATTCGAAAATTATTAGGAGAATATACACATACACACATAGGATTACTCATTTGATGAACTTCGCTCCTACTGAAAGTAAGCTAAAAAAAAATATTCTAATGATTGCTTTCATTAATTTTGTTTTCTAAAATTTTTCGTCATGTATTAATTCATTGTTCTTGTATTTCATATATTTTCGTCATAGAAAGATGAAAATATTTTTTAAGAAATTGTAAATTTATTATTACAAATAGGCAAATTTTTGTGAAATAATGTGGAAGAAAATCTATTAAAAAATTTATGAGTTGAAATAATGAAGAGTAATTTATTAAAGAGTGAATTATAATGGGGGGTGGAGATATTAAAAGTGACTATATCGGAGAATTTCATTAAAAATTAATGTAAATTTTTGAGTAATTACAGAATTTCTATTAGAGAGATATATGAAAAACATGTTATTAAAAATTAATTTAAAATTTATGGTGAAGAAAATCAGGAATCACGATTAATTTTAAGTTAGCTGCACTAATTAAATTGGACAATTTCCTTCTTGTGGCTGTACCCTATCTTCTATCGTATCGTGTATAAAATTAAATTAATACAGAGATTGTTTGAGATTTGGTCTAAAACCCTACCCTTAATTAGAATCGAAGGAAAAAAATAGTTAAAACAAAACATAAAAAGAAAAAAAAAATTGAGTATAATTTTTTTTTTATCGAAATATACATTCTCTGTCTGTTTGTAATTAAGATATAGAGCACTGCGGTCTGAGCTTGCAGAGCTGGAGACGGGGTGGAGACCAAATAATCTTGCTTATATTTTAAGATGACTCTAATTAAGCATTGAGATTTCGGAGTCATTTTTTTTGAAGGATGAAGACCAAAACAAATGTGTCTATGTTTAATGTTGGACCATAAATAAAGTATGCACCAATTTATGAAAATCCGTCCGACCTGTTCCCATACAAACAGACAAATGGACAAAGAGAAAAGAAAACTATTCTTTAAAAATAAAAATAAATTAACGTGCATGTAATTAGTCTTCTCCTACTCATTTAATTATTCGAAAAATCAATGATAAAGTAATATTTACATTCCTTTAATTATTATTAAGGCTTCAGAAATAAAAAAAAAAATGCATAAAATGCATTCAGATATTTACATTACAGATTTTTAACCCAAAATTAATATATTGCTGGCTTTATTTTATCACCAAAAATCTTATCCTTTTTTTTCTCAAAACTTTCATATATATGAAAGATAAGGTTTTTATGAATATTAATTCGTTGTTTTCAATGCTTTGATATAAAACTTAATGACTGAAATTGTCTAATCAATTAAACTTTAATAAATAAACTTTAATAAACTTAATTAATAAATTTACTAAAATTTCGGTTTAGTATTTACATTTATTAGCAAAAATTTAATGATCGCTTATTGTCAGAAATTTTGTAATAATTTTGGTAAAACATGGATGACTTATGATCATTTATTATAAAACTAACAAATGCTTATACAAACAAAATAAATAAAATGCTTACGCAATACATTTTTTTCTTGACAGGCGGAAATCTTTCTAGAATTTTCTAGAAACAAAACAAATTCCCTGAAGATATCGGAAAACAATGAAGTGGTAATGAGAAGGTTGCCAAAAGAATCATCCAGAAAAGATAAGAGCTTCTCGGTAATAAATTAAGATGGAGAAAAAAAAATCAATGGGATTATCGAAACGATATTAAATTACAGCTGATGGCTCTTCATTTCCTTGTGATTTCCTGATAACGTGATGGACGGTTTTCTCTTTGAATCCAACTTGTTGCTATCAACAAGACCAGATTAGTAAAGAAGGGTGACCCGGAGCATTCTGGCTGTTCTATTTATTTTTTATTTCTTTCACTTTTGCTTGATCCACAACGTAAATAATAAACTTGTTATGTTATAACGTATTATTTTCGTAGACAGTTCAAATGCACTATGTAATTGTGCCTCTGGACTACTGGATTAACTATCAAAGGCCTCTCCTCTGCTTCTGTTAATACACCAGCCATTTTTTTCCCCTTTAATTTCTGTAACTTAAGGAAGGAATTACATTAAGTGACAAATGAATTAATTAGTTGAAAAGTTTTTAATGAAGGACCAGAAAAGTTTTCATCATTTCTGCTTTCAATCTTTACTATAAAAGTTTCTTATATAAAGTTTCATATGTTCCAAGAAAAAATGAGGGCTCTTAGTCTAGAATGGATAAGGTATTTTTTTTTTTTTTTTTTTTTGATAACAGAGAAAAAAAAAAAGAGAAGATGAAAATTTCCTTTTCCGCTACTACAGTATTAAGGTTATTTAACAATAATAAGCTATATAACAATATAATATTTGATATACAGTGTTACCTCCTTTAACGGCCACTCCGAATAGCGGACACCTCTACTTAGCGGACATTATTGCGGGTCCCAGTCCCTTACAATAGGACATTCCATGTTATCCACTCCGAATAGCGGACACTCTGAATAGCGGACAGTTATTTTAACTGTAAAAAAAAAATTTTTTTCGATTAACATTTTGACAAACACATCATGGTTGTATTTACATCGGTGTCCCTATATTGATACATTGTATCGGTGTCCCATGATTCAATGCACGAATCTGAGGCCCTTTTTTTTCACTGCAATTGCTTTGTAAATATCAATCCTCGTAAAGCTATCCTATAAACGTGTTGATTAAATTTAGTGCGAATTAAAATGGCGTCAAAAAGGAAGAGATTGGCACTGAAAGAAAAAATTGATATTCTTGAAGTTGCTGAAAAAGAAAAGCTGAGTGTCCGTTGTCTTGCTGAACGTTTTAAAGTTGGAAAAACTCAGATAAGTGAACTTTTGAAGGACAAATATGAGATTAGAAAAATGTGGATGGTGAATTCAAACGAAAATTTGAAGAATTTGAAGTTTCGAAAAATAAAACAAGCAAAATCGACGAAATGGTGATAAAATGATTCCGCTTTGCTCGTGCAAAGAACATTCCTATAAGCGGTGTTTTCCTTCAAGAAAAAGCCAGAGAAGTCGGTCAAACTTTAGAATTGGACACGTTTAAGGCATCAAATGGATGGCTAGAAATTAATTTTCTGTAAACTGTAATTAATTTTATCATTATTTTAAGTAAGACAAACGGATTAGCACTCATTTAAAAAGGAATATAGTAATTAATTTGCAATTGTTCATATTCTCTCATATCGCAATGATAATTGTAGAAATTTAATTAAGATTGTACGTAACTTTTCATTAAATAACATGCTATATGCTAAAAAATGAAAAAAAGACAGTCCTCCCGAATAGCGGACACCTCCCAATAACGGACAAAACTTCCGGACCCGTGACTGTCCGTTATTCGGAGGTAACACTGTATATGCAACTTTTTGTACTACAAATATAATGGCAATGCCTAAATCTTTATTTAGTTCAGATGCTCTATAGGTCGGACATTCTTACATAGAAATACACAGAAATATACACATATCCCATTTCCTGCAAACACAGTACACAGTATGTAAATATACATGGTGTACGTAAGTATGTCTGTCTCATACATGATGAACTCCAACACTTATACTTATCTATATAAATAGGACACATGACTACTGCTTTTGTGTGTTTCTTTACATTCAACCAAAAGCCTCTAATATATTGCTTATATTAGAATAGCTACAAAGGGGAGCTCCACTTCACTTTGGATTAAGGTACTTCTACATTCATGGATCCTAGGGTAAATTGTTTAACCATTTTTTTGTTTGTAAGCATGAAAATATTGCGAATCACTGTGTTAAATTTTAAATTCTTCTATTTGTTTTTATCTTTTGCTTCAATCAGTCATCAAACTAAAGGTTAATCTTTATTCATTTTTGTACAGGAAAACAATATCTTTCCAAAATTCAAAACTACAAACATGCCTTAATTTTTTTGAGCTTATCTTTGACTTGAAATTCGTTCCACGAATGCCGAATTTACTACTTTTTATGAGAACATAACAAGTCACGTTTAAATTAATGGCTTAGTAACTTCAAAAATCTACCACTAGGTATGCAAATTAAGTACAATCAACTCAGAATTCTTCTTCCTTCAGATGTCGGAAGTAAGTTTTTCTGACTTTTCAGATCTTTTAATTGGCCAAAAAAATCTTTAAAGAACCTTACATCGGATTCAGTTTCAAAAATTTTTTTTGCAATATTTTAAAATTTTTCTTAAAGTTAAAGCATATTTTATTAATGCGAATTTTATTATTTAATTCATTAGTAAATTGAAAATGTAAATATCATAGAGAGAATATCATAGGAAATATATACATTATCATTCAGAAGACTGTGAGATCTCCAAATAATTAAGAAAAATGAAATAAATACTATAAAAATGGGTCAATAATTTCTGAAAAACAGTTGCTGGATCGTAAGTTAAAATAATGTGAGAGTAAAATAAATAGAAAATCTGAGTGTTTATTAAAAATATTATAAATATTTTATTGTAATTGCAGAGCTGTATTCACATGTAACATCCAGTAACTAGGTCTACTGCTCATTACACTCATCACTTCAGTTTACATGGAAAAATTTGAATGATGAGCTCCCACTAAACACAAACCAGCTGTCTTAGCACCTGTGAATGCAAGGTCTAGATCTATTAATTTTTTGAATAATAAAAATAATAAACTATGTTTCCATCAAACAAAGAATAGTAACAATCTTGATAATAATCTTAATAATCTCATTATCTCTCTTAATCTATAATTTTTCATTAACCTTTTTTTAAATATTTCAAATTAACTGCCGATTGTGACTGAATGTTATTCAGGGTCTAAATCTTTTCAAATTTATCTTTTCTAAGATTTTTTTTTTAAGTTTTCAATACATTACAACTTGAAAATAATGCAAGAAGCTCAAAGAACTTAAGGCTACTTATTTTTTTTAAAAATTTCTTTATTTTAAAATTTGAAAAAAAAAAAAAGAAAAGCCTACGTTTATTTTCAAATTCTAATGGCTATATTAAATAAAAACAATACAAATTCAACTTTTTCTGAAAAAAAAAAACAAAAAACAAAAAACAACCAATTAAATCTGTATTATCTAAAG
The DNA here is from genome assembly GCA_023159025.1 of Thereuonema tuberculata. Taxonomy (NCBI): domain Eukaryota; kingdom Metazoa; phylum Arthropoda; class Chilopoda; order Scutigeromorpha; family Scutigeridae; genus Thereuonema; species Thereuonema tuberculata. Next base: position 239,327,480 of record JAFIDM010009631.1, read on the forward strand.
GGATTTAAAATTCATTATTTTAAACAATGTAATATTAACAGAAATAGGAGAGAAATCCATTGTTGAGATTGCAATGCTTTTCTATGGGAGGTTTTGTCATCTTCTCGCGCTATTTTCTCATCAAGGACCTACTTGGAAAACATTTAAAATATAAACATTAGATCATCGATAACAATTACAAGATTCAAGAAGCTCCATTAAGCGGTTGAAAAATTATTAGAGGAACATCTACGTATGTACATATAGACTGAGTGATCTGATCCCGCAACCTACTGTCTTTAAAAAAAGTTTTTATTTTTCATTGTTTTTTAAAGTGAAAATAATAGTAAATTCGCTTCGTACTTTTCGTAATTGTAATATCTGCAGAATTCTTCGAAATTCATTGAATGCTGAAAATTAATTAAATTCTCAACCACTTAAATCACATTTTATAAATAAAACCCAATTAATTTCATTCGCATTGAACATCATCAGATGATAGTTGATTCGTAATTGGATTAATACATATTGTTGCATATTGATACAAATTTCAACATTTGGGAAAAATTCAAATTCTTTTCTATGGGAATTTTGTCAGCTTCATGCGCTAATTTCTCGCAATGGAACCCATACGGAAAAAAAAATTCAAATACAAAAGTTACATCTTCTCTTGCCCGTAAATCTTCATACCAAGTTTCAATAAGATCTATTCAGCAATTAAAAATCTATATACGTTATATCTCAAAAACTTCATAATCTGATTTATGTATGATTATCACGTGGACTTAATAATTTACCAATAATATTTAGGCAAACGAACTTGGTAATATACTATGGAAATTACACTAAAATAGTGCAATTATTGATATTATAATTTATGGTTCCTTAGAGCAGTCTTGGCATTGTCACTACGGAAGAATATCAATGATGAAAAGCAGTCATGGGAGGAATCTCAATGGCAATACGAATAAATTATATTTTCACCAGGCGGCTCAAGACGTATTAATAGCTGATGCTTATCTGTACAATTATAGAAGATGCCAAGTTCTGTAAATACGCCTAATCTTAAACATAGGCAACTTACGGTTAAATATTCAGCATTGAGGAAATTGATTGTTCACGAAAACAAAGTATTTTTGTTAAAAACGAGATATTCCTGAAAGAACTTAAAGCCTGCTTTCCTTAATTTTTTTTTTTGTATTTTAGAGATAGAAAGAATTAAGGACTTGTATTTAATATCAGCTAATACTAAAACTAATTTTGCTTTTTTCTAAAAATTTATTAAGTCTGCATTACTACTTAGTTGCCTAAATCCAATTAATTTTAATCATATCAAAGCATGTGCAAATTAAGGAATTTTTAATGGGTTAATTAGGTTTTGTTGAATATCGATATGTTTCGATTGTAATGTTTCTCTGAGGGAATTTTTCTCACCTCCAAGCGCAAATTTCTCGACAGGAACCCAGCCGGAAAGAATTTCAAATACGAAAGTTAGATCTTCTTTTGTTCATAAAGTTACAAGAAGAGCCATTCACACGTTCAAAAGGTTTCGGGAAGGAGCACACATACACACACAACGACCAGCCAACCAAAAAAAGATATAATCAAATATATAAAAGCGAAAGTATAGGCAAATCATTCCTCAAAGATCAACAGTTGCCTCAAGAGATCGTAAACCCCTGTATAAACTCTGATTAACTACTTTCGGTCTTTCGAACATTACTTTAATTCTATCATTAAAATGGGAAAAGAGAAACACTTGACTATCACTAACTTAAAACGAAATAAGGTAGTTAACCAATTTAATGCAACTTTTCATATTATACGAAATCAAGAAAGACATTCACAACAAAAAAGAATAATATCCTACCCATGCCTCCTTCTGCGTTTTGACTAACCTGAATTTTTTATTATTGTTATTATTTCGCAGATCTAAAAAAAAAAGATTACTCAGCATCAAAAAGTTGGTACTATGTAGCGACCCATATATGAAAGTGTAAAGGGAAGAAGTTCTTACGTTCATTCTGTCCGTCTGTCACCATCTGTAGAACCCAAACCCCAAGGCACTCAAACATGACTCATACATTAAAATTTCAATTTAACGTATGTCAAAAAATCATTAGAGAAGAGATAAATACGAAACAGTTAAGTTAAAATTTAAAATTGAATCTAAAAACTAGTAAATTTTAACTTCAGTGTTTTTCGTATTTGTCTCTTGTCGAATGACATTAATGGAATCTTTAGGACTTGTAGAGATAGAGGAAAATACGAGTTCCAGTCTGCGGTCACTTCTGTCTCAAAAGAAATGGCCGGAAATGAAACATGTAAGGGATCACTTTGATTTTGTTCACACTAGGAAACCACTTGTTTTTGTCTTGTTTATGCTAATTCAAGCGTAGGACTGTAATTTAATGAGCAGATATCTTTTTCATCTGTATTATAATGTATGGAATTCGTATATTACAATACACACCAGTCAAGACCATGGGTAGAAAAAATTCCAGGGACATGGAGACTATTAAAATTAAATAAATAAATAAATAAATAAATAACTTAATTAATTAATTAATTAACTTTTTCTATTTATATAAGAAAAATATATCTATAAGAAAAAGCAATCATGGTTTACATTGGAAAAAAAAAAGATTAAAAATTCAAAAGGAGCAAGCACCCTCTGACCTTTTGTCCCTGATATTATTATATTCAGGAAATGTCTATAATAACGGTATACATTATTACATTGCTAAAATTTCTGACAACGATATATAGCCTAAATCTTCTATTATGAAAAATTAAAGCTTAATACCGTAGGTTTGAATAAAAATATCAAAGTTGAAATTTTGGTATTAATTTCAACTGTTTTCTAAAAATCGGAAATCAAAGACAATGTATTCTATGAAACAAAAGAACAAGATTGATTTTCCGGAAATTAAAATGAAATCTTCCCAATCTAGGGTGTTGTGACGATGAAAATGATTTCATTTTCATTTTTAGTTAATATACAGGTTCATTCAGACTGATACAAAACTTATCAGAAGAAAACAATAGACTATACTCCTACACCACATTCTGGAATGTTGTGATAACAACACCTGTAGCATAAAAGGCAGAAACATAAGAATTTTGTAGCTAATTATGGGAATAAAAAAAATAATTATTTATAAGATTGATTGATAAAAAAGATCTTTTGTATAAAATCAGTATAATGTAAAGTTAAACTAGCTATTTGATTAAATATAAAAATAGTTAGGTCTCTGATTCAATGAAGATATATAATATATGATATATGAAGATATATAATTACAATAATTTATTTCTCCTTAATTGTAATTACTGTGATTATAGACTTTCTCGATTTTTTTTTTGTTTGTCATGAAAATACTTTCAATTTTGATTTTCATGAATTATATTTACATTAATGTTTGACACTTAAGAAAAGTTTAGTAAGTTTTCGCCTGTGGCCACTAAGTAATCCCTTTCCTTACGAAGGGAAACTAAGTGACAATTGAAATGAATTTTCTATTTCTCTAATTAAAATTATTTAATATGGAGTTATTTGTAAGATATGCTGTAATTTTAAAACAAGGTTTTTTTTTTCTTAAAAATATATAAGTAAATAAAAATTCAAAAGAATGGTTATTACAAATTAAATTTTCAAATAACCAACTATTGCTTGTTATTTCGTGATTTGTCCTCCATTTTGTGACGGGTAACATTCTGGAGACTAAATGAAACAATAGTTCTTTTTCTTTACATTCAAAACAAAAAAGAATTATAATAAAAGAAAGTATATAAAATAACATGAAAACAAGAAAAAAAATTCAAACAATACATGTTCAAGATGTAGACTAAATTGAAAAGACTGGCCCTAGTTATATTTAAGACAACATATCAATTTAAAAATATTAATAGCAGATGTAGATGGAGGAATAGTGACCTGATCTAATAAAACCTTTCTTAAAATGGGCTGAGATCTAAAAAATAAATTTCTTTATTTCTTCTTCAGCCAAGGGTCAGCGATTGAGAGGCGATGTTGGGGACCGCACCCTGATCGACCACCGACACATGGATCGGAGATAATTAGCCATTTTCCACCTACGAAAGCGCTTCAAAAGTCAAATGTCGTCTCGCTCAAGATGATTCTACTTTTCAGTTTAAGGATAACAGGTTTGATGGGTTGCTGGGGAAGTTACCTAAGAAAACAATGGGTTGAAATCGTATTCTCAATTCTTGTGTGGTGCTAGAATCGACACCTGTGTGGCACAAATGACTTTTTGATCGATTCGCAAGAATACGAAGACTGTGAAAAAATAGAAATTGCTAGAAATAGCACCGAAGATTGGGCTATTATTACACCATTTTCTGGAACATTCTTTCCGGAAGAACACTGCGATTGTCTTACTAGACAGACAACAGTTATAGTGCATAAGAAATAAGAACCCAGAATTGAGAACATACAGTATACAACTAACAGTAAGGCATTCATCAAATAGCATTGCAGTAATAAATTTATCACTTTTTTTTATTAAAAATGAAAGAGATGTTTTGGGGTTTTGGAGCTAATTTTCTACAAGGAGAACAACTTAGGAAAGTTTTGCAATTGTGCCAAAACTTGACAAATTTCAAAACGAGAAATAAACACTGTAATTTTTCAAAAAGACTTAAAAACTTAACAATTTCTGATGCAATTTTTTAATCAATGCAGCTGTAATCAAAAGCAATTGAAAGGCATTTTTCAATTCATGAACTTCAATTAACTTTCAAATATATCTGCAATAAATCTTTTGGCACTTCAAAAAATTACTATATTACTTTATTATTTTAAACTTCCCAAATATTATTATTATTATTACTTTAAAATACTAATGACTTTTTTTAATAACAATATTTTTTTTTATTATCAAAGAAAATATACATTTTCAGTTCCCGTTGGGATTTAAGATTCGTTTCAAACGATACATTTAATGAAAATAAATAGTTAATTTAATGGTTAAAAAATTTGATAGTTACATTACATAACAGGTGCGTTGGTTTGCTGCAAATGTTAATTTTTTTTATATATAATTGTATATCTTCAATTAATATAAGTAATACCTTAATATTAAATTCAATAATAATAACAATTTTAATAATGTACAGATATATATAATATTTTTCCAATTAGTCTAAAATTTTTATTAAAATAAGTTATATCCTTTATATATATATATATATATAAGGTAACTGCACCAAATAAGGCCCACCTAACGTTTAAAGATTTTTTTTATATTTCTACTGCAAGAGTGAAAATTCTGAAAACTGTCTTGAAAGTTAGTTTAAGGTGTGCTGTTATGAAAAAGTGAATTTAGAATTAGTGGCATTTGAAATTCTTTCTGTAATAGCACAGTTTTGAAAATATAACTGAAGGGCCTTATTTGGAGCCCCTGTTCCAAATATCAAATTATTCTATATTATTCTACTCATGACATACTTTAAAATGACATAAAACATGTCCATGTATGTTATGTTGCCAAAAAATGGGGACGATTTTTCAAATTAAGTTGAAACAGTAACGAGAAAAGCTTTGGACGACTTTTACTGTTCAACTAAAACAAACATAACGAAATAGTCCACTTCAACGGACCTAATTTTTGGTGTAGCCGCTAGAAGCCGCTAGAAGCCGCTAGAAGCCAGGTAATTATTTAGTATATTCATAGCTGTTGCGGCATAGTCTTATGGTCAAGGTGGTTGTCTGCCACAAGTCTGATGTGTCTGAAACTGGGTTCGAATCCCGATACGGGCTTGGATGTTTATTTCCTTTCCTGTGTTTGTTTGTTTCTTCTTCTCTTTCCCTTCAGGTTTGAAGCCATTCCATAATGGTTTTCTGAGGAAGGCACATGGAAAACCACCTAATTATCTATTCCAGAACGTGGCAGAAAGTATAAAATGTATCTCCCAAGCAGGGCCGTCGCGTGGTTTGTTGGCGCCCGGGGCAAGATTTCGTCAGGCGCCCCCTGAATCTCCAATTCAACAACCAAAAAAAAACCCAACGAATCTCCAGGTTCCACAACTAAAAAAAAACGATTCAACAACCAAAAAAAAAAA
>JAFIDM010009631.1:239354425-239370487 GCA_023159025.1 Thereuonema tuberculata
AAAAAAAAAGATTAAAAAAACAAACAAATTAACTTAATTGTAGGACTGTAATGTCATAATAAAAAAAAAGATTAAAAAAACAAACAAATTAACTTAATTGTAGGACTGTAATGTCATAATAAAAAAAAAAAGATTAAAAAAACAAACAAATATGTATTCCTGTGTAAAAATGCCAACATGGATGAATATGGAAAGGTAGCCAAAAGAGTTCGAATCCTCTTGAATTTTCGAAATTCGTTAAAGGAATTTACTTTCTTTTTGGTTTGTTTACTTGTTTTGGATGTACAGTTGGTTAAGTGTTCTTTGATCCCTCCCCCCCTGAAGCCTGAGAAGACTTTTTTTTTTCTTTTTCTTTTTAGTTGAAACTTGGCCTTTTAATTTGGTCCTACCTCTGAGAGAAGATTCATACATACGCCAATGAGTATAAATATAAGACCATGTAAATAATCTTCTCGTATTTATACATACAAAAATGAAGTATGAAAACAAAAATGTAATGTACATATTTGGATAAGAATTTAAATGCCTTTAGTCAATTTATTTTGTTAAAATAGTAACTTCCATGCTTTTTTGCATTTGATTCCGGTAAAATGAGCTCCTTAATTATTGCTTGTTAATTAACTGAAAACTTTATATTCATTAGAATCTCTCTAATAATATTCTAACATACATTTTTGTTACAATTATGTATTTTAATAAAGTATTATTTTTATCGAAACTTGGAGAAAAAAAATCCTAATAATGTAAAACATACAAGTAAGGTTACGTAGACTTGTAACATAATATTATGATTATGTTATAACTTTATAATTAAATCAGTATATAAAAAAGTAAAAGAGGATAGAATTTTGTTGTCGATTTTTTTTAGGAGCTTTTCTTGTATTCAAATATCATTTTCGTAAAGGTCATGACTTTATCTTAATTTCTCTTTCACTTGAAATCACTAGATCGAATTTTCTTTTTGAAATCAAGAAGTCCCTGGAAGAACATACTATATATTTTTTTAATAATGTATATTCAATTTTTTTATTTAACATGTATATTCTATGTTTTTAATGTCATGAAAATCACAATGGAAAAAAATCTCTTGATTGCTAAATTTGATTTGCTAAATAACAAATAGTTTCGTATAATTCATCCTGATCATCTTTAATACTCTGCTAAAACAATTTTAATTGTTTGTAATTGTAAAATAGAACTATAACAGCATTTCTATGTCTTCTTGAATTACAATGAAATATATATACAATATCGTATCATCAAAACTAGTAGCATGACCAGGTTTTAATTTTCGTACCAATTTGAAGAATTAAATGACCTATAAAACCTATAACGGGATATACATTCTTGATCTTCTTGCAGATGTTGTAAGAATTCTAAGACGTGATTTGTTGCTTTTTTTTTAAGAATAGTTAATTATGTATTTTTTTTTATTTTAGAGTTTCACAATACTTCAAAACTGCATGTAACGATTTTACATTGTATTTTTCAAGCTTAATTATGTAAATGTATTAAAATGTTTTATGTATATCTTATATTTAACAGTGGATCTTTCCGTTGCTGGTGTCAATAGCATGTTTATGATCAAGTGGAATGTGTTTTTCTGACAGAGATTTTACAGATGGAACGCGAGACAGTTGTCTCCAATTAAGGACTGCAGAGAAAGTGGAAGGATAAGAAGCGTAGGATGTTCCCTTTGAGTCCCGGGCAGATGCGCCTTCCCTCGTGGCAATGCGGCAAGGGCGGTGCTGTGGCGATAGCGGAACGTGCTTTCTGGCGGGTTTAGTACGTGACGAAGGCCGATTGTCTGCCGGACACGCATCGCCAAGAAGTGGGGCGCTGAGGTCCTCCACCGATCCGGATTTCACTCTCCTGTACGAATGCAGCTATCCTCGACTTGACTGATCAAAAGCAAACGAACAAAAGACCATCTGTAATCAATGGCTAGAAAAGACAAGGAGAAGTAGATGAGATGGGAGTGAGGGTGGATTCTAGCCACGATGATTTAAGCGTTTCTTGCACTGTCTAAACAATATGTGGGATTTGGTAATGAATACGCAATTACCTCACAATAGGAAATGATTATATATAAGAAAATATCTGAAGGAAATGATCACTTAAAATATTGACAATGTATTTCATTATTTATTTATATTTTGTTATTCCTATTTTTCACACGATTGTATGTTGCAATCTTCATGTAATTATTAATGCACTTATTAAGGAACTTGTAAATCACTTTAAGTTTGTGATTATATTTCTGCAATTCAAAAAAAAAAAAACCTGTGTACAAATTCTCGTCATAATAATTTTAGGCATACACTATATTAAGATTGTTATTATTATAAATTTTAAAAATACATAACTTACATAAAATTAAGATTATTATAAATGTAAATAAAATTCATAAAAAAACTTACTTTTTATTTAAAATAACTCTTTTTTAATATTCATAATAAAAATTATGTACAAAATATATTATGAATATTTTACTTAACAAAATATATGTGACATAATGGACCTATGTCATCGGAGCCTTTCTTAAATGAAATAACAATTGATAAAAAAATAAGACACAACTAAAAGTATAAATGAATTATATTCGAAATTTTGATACCTTGTCTCTGGAATAATTAATTCGAATAAATTTTGAATTAAATAATTTAAGCTTTCAGTTATAGTTTTTTTTTTTTTTTTTTTTTTCAGTTACTGTGACATTTGAACAGGATTCTGGCGATAAAGACTCGAAACGCCATTTGTATTTTGTTCTGAATATAAGTTTTTAATTAATATACACTCAAGTCCATAAATTAAGGATAAGGGCTATTCAGACACATACAGCTATTTAATGAGAACCAGTTTGATTTATACATGTTTGTAACAACTGAAAACGATAATAAAACACAAGAAACCAACAATCGTGGCTGAAAAAAAATTTGTTAAAATGGAAAAAAGACAAGGTTAGAGTCACACAGTTATCGGCACGTCTTGGCACAAAAGCAAATTTTAATGCTGTATAGAAATGTTAATATGGAATATGATGTCCTCTGAGAGAAATGCATGCATTACAACGATGTAGTATTCTGCGGATGAGATTATCGAGCTGTTCCTGAGGAATAGAGTTCCTCTCCTGCAACAATGCTGTACTTGAAGGGAACAAGGTAGAGGATTCCATCCTACAATGCGTCTCCAGAACAAATCCCAAGCATGTCCAATAGGGTTTAGATCAGGGGACCTCGCTGCCAGTCTATGGGCCGGATATCCTCTGTTTCCAGGTTGACAAGGTCCACTCTATGGGGATGTGCATTATCGTTCATTAACAGGAAAGCAGGTCCCATTGCACCCCTGGCGTATTGTTAAATAATCCCATATCCCGATATATCTCAATTACGGTACCTCTATCAAAGACATGGAGAGGTGTACGAGAACCCATCATAATGCCAGCCCACACCAGGATACAGCACCTCCGAAATGATCTCGTTCACTCATGTTCTCTTGGTTATATCGACTTCCCCGTGTCCCTGAGGTCAAGTGCGGCAGATTACTACGTACGAGTTATATATAGATTCGCACTTTCAGGCAGGACACATGACTGTCGTGCAGTTTTTTTTCCCCCAATTCCCTTTGATCCTTAATTTATGAACAGGAGTGTAGTATACATCTAAAATTAGTATAGTGAACAATTATGAGACACTATTATCTGCTATGTGCATATGAGACATTTTCTTTCAAAAATTGCAATATAATAATTCAAAAAAAAAAAAAAAAAAAAATAAGGGCTTTGGAACGATTCATGTATAAAATATCAATCAAGGTATTGCCGAATTGTTTCGAATGTAAGATGGAGCTTTATTTGATTTTAACCCTAAGTTTCATTAGAATTGATGTTTATTTTTTCAGATTTCACAGATACATAAAACAAAGGCAAAGCAATTTAGGACTTAGGAAATAGGAAAATAGCAGTTAATATGTTTGCAATAAATAATAAAGGATTTTAATCCTCTTTTTATTTAGCCTAATCACAACAAGATATAATTAGCGTGTCTACTTTCAAATACAGTATGGTAACATCGAAGTTAATAAAAGTTGATAAAAAAAAAGAAATGTTGAAGAAATAATAAGAAGGAAATCTTACTCCTGTATATTTATAATAGTATTTATCCTGTAGTATTTATAATATAGGTTATTGTATGTCTGCACAAATAAATAAATAAATAACCATATTAAGTTTTTCTAATCCCTCTGGAATAATTTATATTTTTACTAACACGATATTTGGATTTTGTACAGATAGAACTTTTTACTGAAATAGTATATAAACCTATTTACTTAAAATATACGATACACATCTTTTATTTTACAACTAAAAGGTTTCTCGCCTTTCTGAAAGGTATTTGGAGTCTTACATTTCTACCTGTTGCAGATAATTAGTTATTGTTTTATTGTGATTACATCGTTTAAGCGCTAATGTTTATTGGCAAATTTTGTGTGTTAATATAGTAAAATAATAACATTTTAGTAATTAATCTGCCACTAAATTTTTTTACTTATCTTGATCACAGATGGAGATGGTCTCCTGAAAATTAAATAGTAAGATTTTTTTTATTTCTATCTGATGTGTATTAACATACTAATCAAAGTTATATTATCCTAAAGTAACATCGGATTTACAAGTAAAGTTTAATTAAAGCAAAAATCCAAATGTTCCTTTGAGGATGGGAGCACAGGAAGTTAGGCTCCTGCGATCATCATGCAATCACTGAGCTGAGATCGGAAGGCCCTTCCTAAGCTACCTCACCTTAGCAATCCCGAAAGAAGCCTGTTGTCTTTACACAGACGGCTCAGGTGAATCCTGTCAGCTGTCTGGAAATAATCAGGATGACATTTTCGATCGTCAATGAGAATTGAATCCAGCCAATATTCAAGGGCTTTATCAGTACAGCTACAAGACCCATATAAATTATATAAATAAATAGATATTTTTTCCAGAGTAAGCCCGCATTGTTTTTTTTAATTTAATATTCAACTAATTATTTCTATGACCTACAACTAGATGTCGATAGAATCCAATAAGTTGCTTGCCTTCTTCTTGAATTTAGTTCATTGAAAATTACTGATTAGTCATAAAATTGGCTAGTGTTGATTTGGAAAATTATGGAAATTGGTGATAAATTTAACTAAAGTACACAAGGTTCTTGAACAAACTTAAAACATATATTTCTTTAAAATTTTATTCTAAGAATTTTTTTCTTATTGTTTTTAATAAATATATAAAATTTAAAATTAAGTTTCCATAAAGCTTTTTAAAAAGTTTTTGTCTTTATTTTAAAATCGTGAAAACGACATAAATGAAAAATCTATTTTTATTTTTAAGGTTTCTTTTTATTCTATTTTATTTTATTTATCTTCTCTTATTTTATTTATTTCTGAAAAAAAGTAATTAAAATCACATCATTTAATTAATTTGTCTGGAGTTTTAATTATATCAAAGTGCGCGGAAATCCGCTTCCTACTAAACGATTAATATTCATTGTGAGACATTATTGTTTCTTTCTAATGCTTTTTTATGAAAGTTTTGTTTCCTTTTTGCACTAATTTCTCCACAAGGACCCATTTTGAAAAGTTTTTAAATATAAAAGTTAGATAGTCTCTAGATCTTAGATATGAATGGTCAATTTCGAAAAGATCTAAATAACAGTTTAAAAGTTATTGGGATGGGAGGAACGCACAAAACACACTCATTTCATGAACCTCACTTTGCTAGGAAAGTAAGCTAAAAAGATAATTTTTTTGTTTGACCAAAATAAATTTTAGTAGGCCTATAGTTTATCTAAAAACGAAACTTATCTTTTTCAAGGTAAACCTTTGTTTCTTTGATTTGACATAATGACTTCCCTTTAAGGTAAAGATTCAAAACAGGAGAAAGGAAAACAAAGCACAAAGATCCAAAAGCAGTAGCATAAATACAGGTTATTTATCTTAAATGATGGGCTATTGAAGATAATTTAGACAAAGAAAGGTCACAGGTCGCTCTCTTCCAGAAGTAGACCATTATTTTTAAGAATAGCAAATTTAGTTTCATTATTTTAATTGAGAAAGAAAAAGAATTTCAAACTGAAAGGTTACGGAAAAAGATCTAAGAACATCAATGAAGTTATTTTCTTCTTTCGATTCAAATCTTAAGTTTAAAGGTCAATTGGAATAGGAAAAGCATTTATATAAGATTTTTGTACTGTTATCCAACATCGGCCTAAATATCTATCTATCTATCTATCTATCTATCTATCTATATATATATATATAAAGACTTCAAATATATATACATAAATATATATATATATATAAATATGTGTGTGTGGTGTTTTTTTTTTCTAAGTTAATAAGGAAATTAAAATTTCTCGTAATTTCTGTTAGTTAAGTTCCTATAAGAAAATTATAATTGGCGTTCATGGAAAATTAGCCGTTTTCAAACTGCGATCATCCTCAAGAGTCAGGGGCAAACAATCGGTAATGGTGAACAGAAACAAATTTATAAGATAATAATAATAACAGAAATTAATATATGAAGTTTTAATTATTTCTTTCTGTTATTACATAGGAAATTATAAAAGTTATATGAAGTCTTTAATTAACTTTCGTCTTAGAGAATGGCAATTCTGTATACTAAATATATATATATTTATATATAAATTATTTATATATAAATTATTTATATATAAATTATATATATATATATAATTGTGTCATATTTATTTATATGACTTCTTTCTTATTTATATTTATGCTTTGCAAAATTTGATGGTCTGCCAGAGGATATTCAAGGTTGAGAACGTCTGATATTCATCATGAACTTTGTTTTGTTAATCCTAGGCTTTCTATTTTGGCTAAAATTGGAATTAGGGACACTTCTTGAATAATCAAACATCTCATCAAAACATCGTTCTGTAATATTAATATTTGACTTTAACTTATCGCAGTAAAGACATTTTAATATTAACATACAGTGTGGATTTTGAAACTGACTTTCTGTATTCTTTCGTAAATAAACAGGGGAATTAAGAACACGTATCCTCAGATAATAGCTCTTTTAATTAAAGTACCAGCTTCCTAAGCTAATATATGAAAGATCTGTAGATTATTGTCTTTAAATAATAGTGAATAAAAGTAATATTTGTCCCCTCGGCTAACCCGGAACCTTCGTTCAGGTGATTTACCTGATTCACTTAGAAACTTCTCGCCTAGAGAGAAAAGAAGTCTTCCTGGTGATCGATTTCACAACAAGTGTCTTCCATTTGGTGCCAGGCTGTCATCCACTCTCTACGCCTGGACACGACATAATTGCATAAAACTTCTATTTCATTATAAGATAATCATTTGAAAAAGGCTTTTTTTTTAATCTGTTCTTTGTATGCTAATTCCGATTTGCATAAAAATGGAAAGAAATCTTCAAATAAAGTAGCCTAAATGCTGATGATAACAAAACAACTCCCACTGTTAACTAACATACTTCTTATGCAAAGAAAACACTGATTTTTAGCCTTTTTTTTTAATTCTGATAAATTCCAATATTTATGCTATTTGCCATAAAATTTATATGGCATATTTTCACTGCAACTTAAAATGCAGAAGAAAATGGCAGAAAATTGGCATCTGCCATATAGTCTACTCGAATGGAAATATACAGTGAAATACATGGGAATATTCAAGATATCCGGAATTTCCGAAAAGGCTATTTGGATTACACCGATAATATATAATTAAAAAAAAAAACTGTCAAAAATCGAAATAGTCACTAAAACTGTTTCTCATTTTTATTCCTACATTGAATTAAGTTACCTAAAATTATAATTTATCCTAGACAAATATTGTCTAGGAGAGAGAGTTCCAAATTTTTTACTAAATCTAGTTGAAATAGAGATAAAACCCCGGTATCCTGTGATGCTGACGAGATTTGAAATACATGTTTAGTTTAAGAAGCAAAGAAAAAAAATACTAATTTACAGAATTATAACTATGCTAAGGAGTTGAGGGACATGTGATTGATTACATAGTAATCATGTTTCTGAAGGACCAGGAAGGTAAAAAGTGTAGACATCAAGAATACAACATACTTGTCAGTAAAAAAAAATACAATGATGAAAATGACTTACCAATTAGAATTGATTTTCTGTCCCTTAATATTTTTAATCATCATTTTTAATGAGATCTTTGCTGGTTGGAGTGTATGGTTTGATTCTTTGATTGAGGTGTTTTCATTACTATGTCTGAAGAAAATTCCGTTTTTTCCAAATTTTTTATATTTACGATAATTATTTACTGAATTCAGATAAAAAAATTTACAAAGCATAATCTTGTGTTTTTCATTTTAAAAAATAATTCTTCCAAAACAACAAACAACTTAATAATAGCATAACCAAAGGTATTTTCTGTGATTTTATATATTCAAAGTAAGTTTATCGATTTCATACAAGTAAAACGCCTATCATTTGTGTAGGTTTATAAAGTTTTTGCTTTATTATAGAGAATGCTCAATAAATCTGTCATGGCGGAACTAATATGTTCTTGCATCTTAATACATGAAAACTTGAAGAACAAGAAAGCTGAACCAAATAGTGTTCTTCTGTCTTCTTTTTCGTTATTTCCGCCTATTTGATCTGTCACGACTGCTAATGTTTACTCAGAGTCGTTAGAAAGAATAACACGCCCTCCATACAGTTTCTTTAAGCATTTGAATTTCTGAAAACTGGTATGTATCCCCTTATATGTTGTACAGGAAATCGCAGTCAGAACCAGTTATGGTGAATCTCTGAAGTGATAATTGGATTGACGAAAAACAACTAACAACAATCAATCAATCTTCTCGTTGTCATTGCTACATTTCAAATTAGTCCTTGCTAAAATAATAGCAACGTATTAATCATATACCACGTGGAAGATTAAATTGTCAGAATTTTACGTACATCTACGTCATACCATTCGCATCTCTCAATAAAGGTACCTCGAAGATGTACAATCACCGTCAATATTATTATTTCGTAATTAAAGGGGGAAGGGCAGCAAATAATAGTTTACATTTCTGTGCTAGTTATGTCAACTTCTGCGTCAGTGACGTTAACTTTAATATTAACAACACTTTTTTTTTTTTTAAATATTTATTTTTCAACTTATTGTTTAAGTTTCAGATTTCACCTTCAAAGTTAGTTTTCAATTAAGCCTAGATGTTGTTTACTGAATTCAAATTCAATAATAAAAAAAATTTGAAATCATTAAATGAAGTTTACAGAACATTATAAGAGGAATTTTAATATTTAACAATAACAATACTCTAAAAATTGAAAATGTAAGAATGAAGAAATAACGATCAGGAACTTGTCCTTTTATTTTATTTTTTATTTTAATAATTTTATAATTCTCAAATACAAATATTTTAAGATTATTATTTATTACATTGATTTCTTATTATTTTGCACTTTTAATGTATAATATTTACAGATCCATTTGTAATTAGCTGCATTTGTTTCTTATCATTTATTTATTATCATTCTACACTTTTAATATTTTGCAAAATAAAAATAGTAAGGTGCAGAAATATTATAAAGTATTTTTATAATTTGGAAATTCCTAACAAGCAGAAAGTGATGAACGATTTTTTGTAATATTCTTTAATACTTTTAAATATGTTAAGTTTTCCCTAGTTTATCATAAAATGTACATAATATATAATAATTAATAAATTTATAAACTTTAATTCTAAATTTTTAATACTTATATAAATTGTAAAGTTGCCCTTATAGTTAAGTTGCCCTTAGTTAATAAACGTAAATAAACACAAACAGGAAATCTCTTCAGTTATTATATTAAGCAATATGTGATTAGACGAAATAAAGCAATTAAATCAAATACTATTAAAACTATGAAAGTTAACTTATTACTACTTTAATCTTCTTTTGCTTCTGTTATTCTTCTTCGCTTTGTGGTTTTAATTAAATTTGTCTTTCCATCAGAAACATTAAATTTTCTCTATTGTTTCCTATTTGGCGAACAGAGCAATCAGGTCTATTACAATAAATCAAACATTTTTGCTAGATTTCATTACCCTATTTTCCCATCTTCAAAATTTCATTTTCGTTTCTGGAATTCTTGAAGCATATCTTTCAGGAAGTAGAAATAAAAATGTTAATAATGTTATGAACTTTTTTTGTTTTGTTTTTTGTTTTTTAGCTCTTCGAAAAAAACCACTTATGAAGAAAATATATACTGGAGATAATGAAAATAACGTACAGTTAGAATGAAGTTTAAAAATATTTACAATAAGTTTACTTGATTTGCTAATTTTGGAAAGTTTATCCTCTATTTGATTATATGAAAGTTATCACCGTGAAATTTTACATATGATTAGAATGGTTAATAGTTTAATAGTAACTTTTGTTTCAACTCGATCCATTGTTTGAGATCTATGATCTCATAGGATCTGTGTTAGACGTCGAAAATTCAAAATTTTGTAACCTTTTTTACCCTTTACATCTTATCGACATCTGGATATAACTGCTTTTTTTTTAACAATAGAAGATATCTTATAGTTTTTTTTTGTTTTTGTTTTGTTTTAATTTTTCCGTCCAAGCTTTAACGCTAGAGTTATATTTGCAGTGTGGACAATAAGTAAATCTCATCAATGATGAGGTTGTTATATTGAAACCTTTAAAACAGAGTGTTGAGTAAAATATAAATTATTTTAAGTAAAAGAGAAGTATGTTAAAAAAATTAAAAATTAAATTCCAATGATTTATATGTTGAAGCCAGGAAAAGATAACATTGAAATCTAAAACTTAACATTATTCACCAAAGACAATGTAGCATAAAACTTCTCAAATGTAATCGTTCTATTCTCCAATGAAAGCTCACAATTGGTTATCAAAAACATTCCTGTTATTCCAAATTCCTGTGCATAGAGTTCATTAAAAAGAAACTCTTTTCTCATCTAACATTCACCTAAAGCAATAGTCCATCAAACCATAATGAGACACGCTGCTAGTTCTCGTGTGAAACATGTTGAGAAAAACAACAACAACAAATCATTTCAGTTTTTGACTTCTTAATTCTGAAAAGAATAATAATAACAAGATCTGTTAAAACATAAGAGCTAAGATGCACGAAATTGCTAAGTGTTAAAATTAAACATTAAAATAAGTGCTGTAAGAGAAATTATCCAAAACTTTGACACCAAATGTGACATTAAGATTTCCGTTCTGAAATTGGAAAGGTAGAAATGGTTGCCAAATCCACTTTGATGACAATTGTGTCTTGTAATGGACTAACCTAACCCTTATTCTCATACCTGCAAAATACCTAAATTACAAGATGTTATATATTTGTAATGTCACTTAGGAAGGGAGGTTATTTTTATACCTGTAATAATAATAATAATAATCATAATAATAATAAACTAACTCGAAATATCTGTCAGTCCGTCTTAATCTCGATAATTCAAAAACTAAATATCGTAGAAAGCTGAAATCAAAGCGCAATGTTATTTCTTTTTCCCAAAAATATGTTCTACAGAAAAAAAAGCAACATTTGGATTTTAATAAATCCGCCATAACTCGGGTCTCCCATGGCGGATCTCACTGAAACCTGCATTATTATCAAGCTATACCCTAACTTTGTATAGCTTTCTTGTTTTTTTTTTATATTTATCGTGTCAGACAACAGATACAATTTTACATATTACTATCTATGCACCAACAATTTATTGTTATTTTTCTAAGACTGCAATATTGAGCGCGATTTGCTTTATGCTAAATTTTTCCGATTCGAAAAATATGCTTAATTAAAGATAAGTTTCATTAAAATATTAAATATATTTAAATTCTTCATTAATTTAAAATGAGCATTTTTAAAAAATCAACAAACATGACTGCAGTCTTTTATTTGTCTTTTTTTTTAATTACAATTTTTAAGAAAGTGTTTTCTGGCCAACATTTGAGATATTGGAAACGATATTATTTCATGAGTGAAGCTATTAAGATGAAGGGAGATAGGGCTTTTCAAGGACCATCTAAACTATGGAATTTCAACGTAATTGAATGATGTTTTTAAAAGATAAAACTCCATTTTGCATGAAAAGAACAGGTTGCAAAGTACATCTAAAAATACCTTTCAGATCAGATTGAGAGATATTTGCCAACTTTGCGAAAAAAATTATTTTACAAATGGAAATGGAAAATATATCTCACAACAGTAATTGTTTCCCAGAATGCAATTGAAGCTTTTAAAAGCCTTAGCGGTAAGTAAATGATCACAAAAGCGTTTTGATGAAGTTTTATAGTTATAACTAGCTATGACTCGATTTTACCCAGGCAGAAAATTAAATCACCAAAAAAACAACAACAACAAAATGGTATAGTTTAATTTATGTCCGGAAGTGGCTTCTGGAGTGTGAAGCGAAGCAAAATAATACATTTCCCCATAGGAAAGGACTTCCATTGTTTTCAAGGGGGAGAGTTTAATGCAGAAGCCCATCCTGACTTTGTCCAAGGTGGTGTAAAAGCTGGAATGGAGTATTGATTACTTTTTTTTTTCTTCAGGAGAATAGATAATTTTCGAGTTGTCGTGTTATTTTTTTTAAACTAGGAAAGCTACATAAAGATTTTAGATCAGGATTATTCATTTTTTCTATTTTGTCGACGAGCTTATAATGATAAATTCAAATAATGTGGATGCTTTTACGTATGAAATTAATGTAGCTTGATATCATATTCTGAATGTATATTAATATATTATACAATATTATCGAATATTTTCAAGCTTTTAAAAAGAAACAAGAAAGTTTCGAAAATCAACAAAGAAGGCAACTTCTCAAGTCCTCTTTTAAGTCCTTCTTAATTTGTTTAATTAATACCAAAATCAGGAGGAAGCTGATGCTAGATAATCTAAAGATTAAAATTAGTTTTGATATTTCACTGAGTCACAGACAGATCGTATAGTTATTATTAGAGTTGTAAAATTATTACATTATATTAGAGTTGTACTTGGAAACTTCATTCTAAATTGAAATAATTTTGTTCGATGTTACAGTGGAAGCATATTATGAGTGTTAAAGGATTAAATTTAATATTATATTTTATTATTTCAAAGTTAAAAAAAAAAAGCATTTTAACAACCAATGAAAAAAAAGGTATTCATTTGTAAAATTATTAAGTATTCTTTTATTAAGATAGATGTGTAATTATTTTGAAACTATCCCTTAACAAATCATGTTAACATGCAGTCCCTGTGGAGAAGCAGCAGAAATAAAGACATAAAATGAAAATTATTGCGCAACTTTCTGACTAACTGGACTTCTTTACATAAAAGAAGTTTTTTGGTGCGTAAATCTCTAGAAAAGAAATAAAAATTCTCAAGAATTAAAGATGGTGTTTCTTCATGGGAATTGATTAAACTTCTTTAAGATCGTTGAGCTTTATCTGTTTATATCTAAAGATCGCAAAAAAGCGTAAAATATCTATCTGAGATGCCTTAATTAGACAATGATGTCTTTATACCATCTTGGGAAATATATTTCTCAAAAGACCACTACTGGTTTAAAGAAAAATTGCCTGTAAAAAACAAACTTAAGAAAATAAACCCAAAGTAAACAAATCTATCTGTCTGTGGTTATTTTAATATCGTAGCTGCATATCCTGGAAAGCTGAAACTTACATTAACTTTAATTTATAATATGTCTAATATAATATCCATATCGATTATAAAATAAATTTAAGCTTTTTTAATATGCCTTGATCATAAACCATTATTTTAGTTTATATCAAATACCATTTATGTTTTAATTATAAAACTATAAATCCAAGAAAACTGCAAGTCCAAGTATTGGTGATTAAAGTAAACTACTGAAATATCAAATATACAAAATAAATCTTTTGTATATAAAAGTAGATTAAGAGGATATAATAAGGAATATAATAGCAAATGAATATTATAAAGAGTTGAGAAAATAAAAATTATAAGTTTATTGTTAAATTTCAATATTTTGCTTAAAAATCATAAAAAAACAAAACAAAACTCCACATCTGTGACTCCATAGCTCTATGTCTTTGTCTGTTCCAAGTATAATTTAAAATACGTCAATATTAAAGTGGTATGCATGCTGCTCTTCAGCTTATTCGCACATCTTATTGAAAAATAACCTAATCAGTGGCGTACCAACGCCTTTGGGGGCCCGGGGCAGGAGTTCCATTATTCAATAACCAAAAAAAAAAAAAAAAAAAGAAAATTTTTTTTTTCCAACAAAAAAAAAAAGAAAAAGGGGTGGGGGGGGCCCCCCGGGGGGGTTTTGGGGGCCCCCCCCAAGGGGGGCCCCGGGGCCCCCCCCCCCCCTTGGTACGCTACTGAACTTAATGTATAGAAAATAAAATTTGTGATTTTACTATTTCATTTGAAAATAAATAATTTATTATTAAAAAAATGTATACTGTGAATAGAATCAATTCATTAGTCATTTCCTATCATAGTCAAGGTAATGTCTTTGTCATTGCAAATAAAATGCGGTCAATTTAAAATTAATATATCATAAATATTGTAAAATCTTATTAAACCTTAAAAACGTTACAAGTTTCAATTGCCTTGCGGCAATCTTCTTCAGACGCGATCTGAGGAAGATTGCCGTAAGACAATTAAAACTTGTAACGTTTTTAAGGTTTAATAGTGTTTATTTTTAGGTGTGTTTTAATTGTATTTTATTATCATTAAAAATAATATTTGAAGTCGAATGAGATTTTTGATGAAAATTATATTCTTTCAAAGCCAAAATGTATTTTGGTCAGGAATTTAATGAATGCGATACAACATGAGGATTATTTCTGTTTTGTTTTTTTAGGAGAATAACTTCCGAGATACATGGATACAAATCATAGTTCCAGAAACCATAATAAATTCGCAATTTACAAAACAGCAATTTATAGAAGGATATTTCTTCTAGCCAATTAAGAAGAAATTCGAAAAATTCGAATAACGGAATAGAGTAGTCAGGCTCGTTTAACTAACCAAAAAATTTTTTTGAAACTCAAGAAAGGTATTCAAGAACTTTGTTTTGTTTTCGAAAGAATTGTTCATTTAATAAAACTAAAAATTTCTTCGAGATTCTTAAAGTTTAATTAAATATGTTTGCTATAAACCCAGTCTTATTATGGGGTTTTGGTTTTCCTTATCATACAAAAGGAAAAGAAACATAAAACTCAAAAAATTAACATTTAGCAATGATTCTTTAATGAAACGTTTCACGAATTTCGCTAAACATTGAGTAACGGATTTTGGAATAAAAAATGATGAACAAAACTACTAATTTTCTGGGATTTTATACCGTACGGATCACGACTCTTATTAACATTTGGGAAATAACATTTTTCTCTCAGTTAATGCATAGGATCAAGTTAAAAAATCCTTGAAACATATTAAAATATTATTTGTCGCATTGAAAGTATTAAAATAATCACTGGTGTATTTAATAAGTAGGAGATAAGAATTTCATTTGATCTTACAAAATAATGAAAAGGAAAACTAACAGGAATCTCCACCCTTTTTCTACAATTTTTTTCATTTTTTTTATTCACAGTTTTACTTCCGATTTTTACCTGTAAATTGTAGATCTATCTTAAAATATCTTTTGATCGATCTTACAGAAGAATATTACAAGATAATTAAACAAAAAAGTGCATGATAAACGACAAGATTTTTATTTTTCATTGATTTTGTATTTGAATATTTTGTTTACAAATTTAAAAATAATTCCGTGAACTAAAAGAAATTAATTAAGCTAAGTCCGTTTCTAAAAATAATAATAATTCACAACCTGGATCCTAGAACTCTATAAATAAATAAATACTGTATATTATATAAATATCGATTTTTCCGTATCATCAATAATGCTGAAGTTCAAAGATATATTAATGATTGCTAATGATCTTACCTAAAAGTAAGTAATAGAACCATCGCATGGTGTACCACGGCTCGTTCCAAGGATAAATATATATATATATATATATATATATATATATATATATATATATA
>JAFIDM010009631.1:239377100-239393176 GCA_023159025.1 Thereuonema tuberculata
AAATTTGTTATGCCATCTCGTGTGAACTGTGCTTCATCTGTAAATACAAAAAACGTTAAAATATTAAAATTAATTAAAATTAAAATTATTTCTAAATGAGGTTAATCAATTACGGTCGTTAAATGTTTTCAAATACTAGGAGTTACTAACAACCACTTTCAAGGCGAACTTACATCGTTAAAAAACTAAATAATTGGTCTGCAATTTATTCATTCAATTTACATCTGGATTTTATGGTGGAGCGAAGTAGAGTAACATCTCCACAGGAAAGCTCTCAAAGTTCGTGAAGGTAAAAAACAGTTTTGTCTTTTCTTAATTAATATTAGACCACAGTTCAGATCTAAGAGCAACGATTAAATTGAAGCTGGCTAATTATCAAGCACCTTGACTAACCACGTACATTTCTTAGTATTGAAATGTCATAAAAACAGACAAATTTTCCAAAATATACGAGTATATTAGACGGTGGGTTAATATATATTTAATACGGAACATTCACAACATAAACAAAATATAAACATGTGAAATACTTATTAGGGTAGAGGAAATTTAGAGAAATTTTTATATCTATACTGTT
Source organism: Thereuonema tuberculata (assembly GCA_023159025.1). Taxonomy (NCBI): domain Eukaryota; kingdom Metazoa; phylum Arthropoda; class Chilopoda; order Scutigeromorpha; family Scutigeridae; genus Thereuonema; species Thereuonema tuberculata. Next base: position 239,377,678 of record JAFIDM010009631.1, read on the forward strand.
AGAGACGTAAATGTTAACATCTCTTTAAACAGGTTAATATATCTATCTATATACTGTACAGTTTAATTTTCTATAGTACAGTTCATTTCCCTCTAGATAAGGAATAAATAATAAATTACTGAATTTGGGTTTGGTACAAATATGTTACGGATCGTAAACACGATTTTATTTTGAATTTCTTTTTGTTTTTGAAAATAAGCAGTTACTCTTCGCCTCTTCGAAGCAATTAAATCTAGTAACTTTGCTCAAAGACTTTCTCACAGATTCTTGACCACGCCAAGCCACTCCTTCATATCTTCAATTTCAAAATGGAAAATACTTTTTACAACTGCATTTAATCAAAAAGCCCATGGCTAAAAGATTTCTTACAAAATATATATTTTGGTTTAAACTATTAAAATTCAGATTGCCTGGTGTCTTGTAATTGTATGTTTGATAAAATATGTAGATTAATTCAGGCCTATTTTCATGCAATGAAAAGTTAATAATTTTTTTCATCTTGACAAAGTTTAAAACTTATACGAATACTGAAGGTATAGTCGAAAATCTTTACATTCTTTACAATCGGAATTCTTCTTTTACAGTTTGAGATGTTTTGCTTCATTAGTAGACAGGAGAAATGCAAGGGACTTCATTTTATTTCCATGAAACCATTAAGTGATCTATTGTTGGCAATTTATTAATGTTTTAACCAAATGAATGACAATAAAAGGCAATGGCAACTTATTGTTAGATCTGTTTATCAATATTATTGCACGACCTCAATTTTTATTTGGCAATAAATATTAATCTGAGACTGCATTTCCAAGTGGCATCTTAGTAAAGCTGTTTCCCATTCCTTAAAGCTCGTTATCTACGACTAATCATCTTTGTATATTCACAAGGTTACTTTCAATCGTAGAAGACATTAGAGTCTTCAAAGATTAAAGAATAAAAACAAGACAAAAAAAAAACACACACAAAAATCACAATGAAAATAAAACAACTTATTAATATTCATTGAAAAAAAAAAATGTTTTTTTTTTTTTCCTTTCTTCTTCTTCTTATTATTATTACTATTAGTATTTTATAACGTCGTGGATACATCCCATTAGCACCTCGATCTTCAGGTCTCTTGTACGAATCCTAGTACAGAACAGAAAAGAAAGAAAACATCCATGCTGGTCCCAGGATTTGAACGGTTATATCGGAGTGGCTTTTTTTGATTAATTTAGATACTTCTTTATTTCTGGCTATGGAAAAGCTGGAAATGAAAAATTATTTTCTTCCTTTTCACAACGATCTTATTGCATTTTCTTATTTTTTTTGAAGCTCCAATCTTTCTTAGTTTTGAATTTACAACTTCTATTACGATAGATTTATGGTTAAGAGATGATAGACAAAGCTGCTGATACCAACTAGAGTGAACAAGAAGTACTACAATAATACTTAACATGAAGCCGTATTATTCATAAAAAAAATGTATAAAATGCATTTACAAAGTTTTAATGCCAATTTATAGTGCAAGTTTTAATCCAATCTGAATTGCATTTTGGTCCACTCTGTAAAAAAAAAATACGAAATAACATTGAATAGCTTAAACACATTCTTAAAATTTAAGCTCAGAATTATCATGTTCACAGTTGATAAATTATTGTAAGAAATATTTTTTTTGTCTTAAGAAATGATACAAACATTTTTCTTTAAACTCATTCCTTTACCAAATTTAGTAGACGTTGTTATTCATTATACTTTCCGCATTACATTTTAAGTTTCTGGAGTTACGAAATTCTTAAGGAACAAAACGACTTTAGTCCTTCTTTAATACTAAAGAGAATCAAGTGTATATTCTCATAAATCTTTATTAGTTTTACATCACTTGAAGATAATTTTAAGTAATTTGGCTAATTAATTTCAATTACTTTATTACTAAACATTTTTCCAGAGCAATTGCTGCATAAAATTTAATTAAATTGGCCGAGATTTCGTCGCGTACTAAATTTAAAGTAAAAAATTTAAAAAGTTCTAGATTTTACGGTTGTTAATATAGACATGGTAACTGGAACTTTCACACATCGTGCATATATCTAATTCTATTAGTGGACTTATGCCCGAGTGCACCAAACTTCAGTTAACTTTGATGACTGCAGTTTGGACGGAGCTAAAATTAGTTGGGGGTGCTGCTCCAGAAAAATTTTAGCCTTTGTTTTAAAATTGTGTGAAAGGAAACATGTATAAAAAGAAAATTTATTCAGAAATTTGATAAATTTCTTTTTATACATGTTTGTTTCCTTTCACACAATTTTAAAACAAAGGCTAAAATTTTTCTGGAGCAGCACCCCCCCCCCCACTAATTTTAGCTCCGTCCAAACTGCAGTCATCAAAGTTAACTGAAGCTTGGTGCACTTGGGCATAAGTCTCGAAAGCTTAGAACACTGAAATTTTTTTAGATAATTTATAAACTGAGAAAAATTTAATGTTTCTAAATTTTAGTTGTTTATTGGCATTTATAAATTGTATGTTAAGTCGCTCAATGATAACAAAAAATAATAATAAATAGGCCTAAATAAAACTGTTGACAGTATTTTTTGCAAGGATGAGGTAGAACAAATAGATAATATTCTTTCCATTATTACTTCTCTCCTTAAAAGAAGAATAAAAGGATAATTTTAAGGAATCAAAGATAAAGCTAAAGAGCAATAAAAAATAAAGAAACATTAAATGAAATTTTGATCATAAAATATTAAAATGTATATCAATTATCTGGGATTCATGTTTCTTATTATTGAAAATATTGAGAATATTGCTCTTGAGAATATTGCTCTATGTATCCTATTTCAAATATTTGTTCATCAATTTTACAGGTACGTATACAAAAAAAAAAAAAAATCAAATTCAAAACTTTGATCAGCTTTTGTGCGTTAATGCCAGGCCAATTCTAATCAAAGTATTTCCAAAAAAAAAAAAAAAGATAAAAAGAAAAACAATATTCAGTTGGTCTCAAAAGACGATAAATAATAAAACAAAACAACTGCTGTCCTGGGAAGCTTTAAGATTTGAAACTAAAGGACAAGCCAAATTCCTATTGTACATGGTAATCTTTCATTGTGGAATTTAATAGATAATAACAATTGCAGATTTTAATAAATTCTTTAATTTTATATCAATGTATTTGCTATTAAATCCACTTGGTGTTAGAGAAAATACTTCATATATCTCTTCCTGTTTTATTATTACATATCCGTCCTGATTTTAGACTGGGAAGCCATTGTTTTAATAGTATTTCGTGCATTTATTTGGTCTTAGCTATTTATTTCCTGTTAGTAAACCATAAGTGAGGGCGATATATTTTAATTTCTTTGACATTTCAAGCCAGTGATTAAAGGTGTGTCAAGGAGTAGCCACGTAAATCTTTCTCGAGCAATCGAGGTTGTTCTTCTGCCCACGACAAATACTTAACCAAGTTGAGAATTTTCAGTTTATTTCAACACCTCAGATGGATTCACATCCCATTAACCTCAAATTCAGTCTGTTTTAGGATCAATTGGATCAAAGGTTACGTCGATCTTTATTTTGCAACCACAGTTGTAATATTAAAAGTAGAAAAAATAAAAAAAATAAAACCCTAACAGCCAAAAAAAATGCAAGGAAAAGTTTAAATTAAACTTGTATTTTCGTTAAACCACATTTTTTCCTCAAATTTTTGACTAATTATTTCTTGAACTAAATATTATTTTAAGAATTGAATATAAATTATATTTATTATATAAACCTTTCCTTTGCATTCCTTTCCTTGAGTTATACTCCTTTAATTCATGAACGGATTGAAGATTATTGATACTTTTATCATTTAAAATTATTACATATCATTTAAATTTTAATCATTTAAATATTATTTTTTTAGTTAATTAATATAATACATAAATGGGTTACAATAAAATTTAATTAAAATAATATATAAATTTATCATCATTTGTTTGTTTATTTTTTTAAGCTAAATTAAATATTTCAACAGTGAACTCTGTATAGAAAGAGGCTAGAATGATTATTATTTTTTTTATATCAGAAAATGTAATGTAGGTCTAATGTACATTATAATGAGAAAACATTTTTAAAAAATTAAAAATTATATTTAAATGAGAACATTCAAAAGCTTCGAAAATTTACAATATTGTAATTGAGAAAAACTTTAAACTTTGATAAATTATATACTTTAAATGAGAAAAATTTCGAAAAATTTGAAATGATAAATAGAAAGAAAAATTAAAAAAAAAATGCAAATGAAGAAAAAATAAAAAAAGTTTAAGAATAAAGTATCATAAATCAGAAAATTAACAAATTGTAGATTATAAATGAAAAAAATTAAAAGTTAAAAGAAATAATTTATTGTAAATGAGAAAAGTTTACATATTATACACGAGAAATATTAAAATATTTTTAAAATTTACACATCATAAAGAGAATTTTTTTTTTAAAGAAATCTTAAGAGAAAAAATTTATTATCAATCCATATTACTAAAATCTTATTTCTCTGTCCGGCGCAATTTCCTGCGAGAATGGAAAATATAAGTAATTTTCACAATGAAACGACGGGAATCGAACCTCCAACCTTCTGATCCGCAGTCAGACGTCTTATACATTAGGCCACCGGGACTACAACTCACTTTATTTTGTTTTTTTTGACTTATGTGTCCTTCCCATTCGCCCCATTAAATAATGAATGTATTCAACCTGTTATTTGAATCTCAAGATTGTTTATTTATTTCCGATCCGTCTATTTATTTGTAATTCGAAAATGACAATTAAAACTATAATTGCCGAAACGTTGCAATATTTTAAATATAATATTCTTACTTAACCAAATCTATGTGATATAGAAAAACAAGCGCGTGTACACGGGAGATGGCCAAGTTAGAAAGAATTAAAAACTTATATTTTATAAATGAGTGAAATTAATTTTAAAAATCTTATCTAGAGGCAAGAAAAAGATAGATAAGAAAATAATTGAAGAAATTTAGCATCTAAGTATTTACTAAAATCAAAAAATAAAATAAAAATAAATTCTCAACACTCTTTTTAAGCCAGTTTACTGAAACACCGTCATGTATCCTTCCGCCTATCTTAATTTTAATTGTAAGACAAATTTATTTTCCTGTGTTAATACACAGGAACTACAACTACGAAAAATGATATACAGCTATGAAAATGTATTCGTAAGTATAAAAAAATAAATAAAAATCGTTTTCATTTGTATTTTGCTGAAAAAAAATACAAAGAAAACATGTATTATGTAAATCCACATATAACAGCTCTACTACCAACTTTGAAATTGGGACTTTTTCTTGCTGCCTTACGTAATGAATGTGAAAAGATGAATTAATTTCAGCTACCCCATTTTGCCAGTTTAATTACCACTGCCCTTTCGTAAATTCTTTTTGAAGATTACATCATTTTGTGGGAAGAAATGTATTTTCACAAACAGTTATTGTCATTTTGGCGAAAACAAATTGGTCATTGTTGACTGCCTTGTTTTAGTGACACCCTTTGCACCAGCATGAATAATTCATTATCTGTTTAAGGCGTGAATACGGTTGGATAAGACGCAGACTCTTCCAAAATCAGCACAATACTTTCATAATCAAAAAACTAAAATTTATAATAACAAGCAAAAAATCTAATACTTTTATTATTTAAAATGCATAACATTACCTAAAAAATCAACAATAATTAATTATTTAGATAAAATAAACTCTGACACACTGAAGTAGTTATTAAAAAGGTTTAACACATAAATTATATAAGTTAAAGCTACCGGTTTAGATTTTCCCCAAATCACTGGCAAGTAAAAGCTCTAAGAAACAAGAGTACAAAAGACTGATCAATAAAAATTAAAACACAAAAATAAGCAATCAATAACAGGAATCGAAATAATTTGCATCATGAAGAATCCCAAACTAATTATTTATTTTTGAAATAATATGTTTCCGAAGTTCGATATTCTAATTATTCCTAACATTTTTTTTTTAAAGTTATTTATAGATGAATTACCAACATAAGTTTATAATAAATTGTTGTAAAGTAAGAAATTTAAAACAGAATTAAGGAATATTAATTAATATTATTATAGATAATAAAATGAAAGAAAATAAAAAAGCTTAATTGATTGTATGTCTCACAGATAAAAAATCTACAGTATTTCGTTAACACATGCCTAAACTATCGGTATTTTCTTAAAGTCTCACGCATTTACGATAGAACTCACGATGTCACGCGGAAGCTTCTGACTTCACGCAAGTAAAATCTGAGACTAAAAACCCTTACAATTTCATCACTGAAATCAACTTTTTTAATTCTATATTTTAGCTAAAATAATATGCTCTAAAAGTATAAAGTATTATTAATATATAATATTACTAAAAACACTTTGCATTTAAAAGTATAAAGTTTAATAGTTAATATTACTAATTCGAAACATATTACAGTTTTGACTTAATTCTAAAGTACCCAAAATATTCAATCGTGGACTTCGGAATATAAATAAAGTTTGTCCATCCTTCCGTCCGTCCGTAATCGATTAGAACAGTAGTTCAAAACTCGAGGAGGTTTTCGAGTGTATATATGTCTTATAATAATATATTTATTACCTGTTGCGAAATTAATTATTTACAGGATGTCTGATAATCTGTCATTTCTATGCTTCCGCCAAATATTTAAGAATAACTGGTTTAGATAACCAAATGTTCACATAAAAGGTTATAATTATTTTAAATTATTTTAAAGTGATAGTTTAAAATGCAATACTTAGTTTTTATAATACTAACTTTCTGAAATATTAAACTTTAGTTTAATATTAGAAATCTTTGTAATTATATTTAGTCTTCTTTACAATATTCGACTTCAAGCTTGTAAAGAATCATAAAATAAAATTTAGTAACATTAAAAATCGTCAAAGTAAATTAAAACATCTAATTCAGGAAAACCAGATCAACAATGCATTAAATACACACATACAGACACACACAAAAACCTCCTCAAAATATTTACGAAAATCAAGGTAAAATGGCGTATTTAATGTCCAAACATATTCATTCAGATTCAAAACGCGGTGGATCTGCGGGATATTTTTCTTTGTTCCCTCAACTCTAGATAGTTCTCCCAGCACTCCATCAAATGGGTGCCGAGTTTCTGAATTGTCCGTGTTAAAAGCAGACGAGCGTCGGATTGGTTCTTCGACCTGAACTTGATGGTGATCGCAGAAATCTTACCTTCTGCAACTGCTTACCATCAAACGAGGGAGGATAGAGGAGTGAGGATTTAATGTGTTCAGCGTCCATAAGTCGTGTGGGGGCGGGGAGACAGGCTATAGACTTCTACATTTTCCCACATTCAAATGAAATAATAATAATTGAATTGTGATGGCTATATCGATTTCTTAAATACATATGAAACAGTATAAGAAAATATAAAATTATAAAGTAACATAAGAAATATTAAAAGGATTTTTAAAGTGAGGATCAAAATCAATGATTACTAAGAAAATCAATGGTCACACATATTTAAAAAAAGTTGTCCAATTAAATTTAAAAATTAGTCAGAAATTTTAAAAATACATTACAATAAGAACAGTTTCGACGTTAATTCAACACAACGTCATCATCAGCTGAAATTCAAAAACTGTCGTAACTGTCCGTATTGTAATGATTTTTTAAAATTTTCTTACTAATTTTTAAATTTAATTGGACAACTTTTTTTAAACATGTGTGGCCTTTGATTTTCATAACATAAGAAATATTTTTAGATATTTTTGCTAAGCCAATCATCTGCAGATGAGATTTAATTTTTTTAAAACTTACTTAAACTGCCAGATACTTATAAACTTTCAATGTATTTTCAATGACATGTTTTATTAATTATTTATATTTTATATCTTTTTATAATAGTCTATGTTATTAAATAGAGTTCTGAAGAAATATCCCAAAGCTATGCTCTGTTAACAGCATTATAAATACCTGAAAACAATTGGATCATTTATTTTTCTTTCTTGTTGCTTGTACAGAAACAAGAGAAAAGAAATGACTCATAAATTCCATTCCTATTAGATTATCCTCAAATTAATTTAATCTAGGCTAATTTAATCTAAGAGATTGCTGTGGGAAAGCTCCAATTGTACTCTAGACCCAAGATACCCATATTTTTTTTATTACTATTATTTGAAGTATAATAGTTACCCAGGAACTTTTCTTTTGGGTTCTCATCATCATTATTCATTTATTCCGTAACAATGATGCGTTTTTAATGATGCTTTTTTTTAAAGCATTTCCCTTTCGTTATTCTGAACATACAAAAGTGCTTTAACATTGGAAAAGAAAGTTAAAGTTCTCCCAAAGAACTTGTAAGGAAAGAAAAAGAAAAACAACAAAAAAAGATTGAATTACTGGCTAATTTATCTTGAATTACATTATTTTTTTGTTAGAAGAAATTATTTGTTATTTTTTTTTTCTTGTATTCTAAACTTGTATAGTCGGTCAATTCAGTTTTTTAAAAGTTATTATCTATTTTATATTCATCAAACCTCATTCACGGTTCCTTTTCCTTTTTGACCCTGCGGAGTGCTATTGAAGAACTGTGTTACCATTCGGAATGGTTCGTAAGGATAGTTTGCATGTACAGCACTCATTCAGTTATTCAGTAAAGTAATATATTAAATAATTTATTTAAATATGGTATATTTATAAATTTACATATACGTATACAGTAAAACCTCGTTAAGTCGTCACTCAAGGGACCGAACATTTTTGACGACTTAAGCGGAGTGACGACTTAAGCGAAGTGAGCATTTTTTGAAAAAAAAAACCATAAAAAAAAACACTGAAATACAATATTTTTATGAATTGCTATTGGATTCGGTGAGAAAAACAAGATTTTCAGAAATCAATATATGCAAATGAATGAGTGGAAAATAAAAAAAAACAAAAAAAAAAAAACCACATATTTTATACTTACCACATTTTCTTTTCTTTTACTGGCATTAAAATAATCCAACAGTGTTGATTGATGAAGGTGCTGATTACTGGTAACAATTCGAAACATTTTGTAACGAAATGGAACTCCAATTTTTGTGCACATAGTTAATCGTATCTAAAACCGAAACTTCTAGCTTTTCGTTCCTATCCAAGGCTTTTATCATGTCCTTTACAAGCATTTTTTTGTACTTTCATTTAAAAAAATCAAGAATTATCCCTTGATCTAAAGGCTGAAGAAGTGCAGTTATTTGGAGGAAGAAAAACAATTTCCATCGCTTTTAAATTTTCGGGGCTTACTCGCTATGAAATAAAATCACACTCAGTAGCGGTCAAGAAAAACGTCTAATCTTGACAAGAGTCGCAGCGAGAAGTGTGTAATTTCCCAAGTGAATTTCCCAAGTGAAAATACCCCGTAAAGGCTAGGCTTTCTTAGAGTGAAGGGGCGGGGCTGAAAAGATAGCAGGCAAAATTGAGAATAAAGATGCTTTTCGCCATTTTTGAGGGTGACGAGTTATCCGGAGTAGAATTAAATTTGGTGACGAGTAAAAGAGGGTTATTTTGCATTATTGTCTATGAGACCTTGTCGGGACCAAAGGAAAACGAAGACTTAAGCGGAGTGACGACTTATCCGGGTGACGACTTAACGAGGTTTTACTGTACATAAAAATACATATTAGTGTTCAAATGTTGAAATGTTGTGTTGTCTATTGGATATTAATTGCTAAATATCTGAGTTTTACATTTCTGATGAGACTAAATAATTTGTTTGAGACAAACAAAAACATAACATATGAATTATTTGACATTTTCAAAGTAAATTTGTTTTTATTATTTACTTCTTAACGCACTCTCAAAGAGAAAAAATTGTCCCTTTGTGGACTTGTAAATGATTTTTGAACATGTGCGAACTATCTCATATTCTGATATAATGAAGAAGCGTACACACTTTTACTAAATAAAAACCGATCTAATAAATTACAACATAGTTGACACGTTTCAGCTAAAATTGCAATGGCTGTCATCAGACATAATTTTGGCTGAAACAATCCACCTAAATTTTTTAAAAAAATCAGGTTTTATTTAGCATAAAGTGTATGACAATAAATTAAGACGCATATGTTAAATTTTCATTAATCAGTTTGTTAGATAACACAATTAAACACAACATTTAATATTTTGGGAAAAAAAACAAGCTCGCTGATACAAACATGTCGTAATATTTAAAATCAAAATTGCCAGTGGATATTAAAATATTTATTCTTTTGATTTCCACATTACTTGTTCTACTGTAATTAGCCTTTAAAATTGTCAATGCTTTTTCTTTTTCTTTTTTTAATCTGGGATAAAGTATATCTATGCAGCAAGATAATTTTCTGTTACCATAAATTAACATTATTAATAATAATATATTTTGTATTTTTTTCTAATATTAATATTGTTTATTTTAATACTTCTGAATTTTTTTTCCAATATTAAAAATTCTTGATTTTTTCTTATTTCCGACTTTGAATTCATTTTTAATAGTAATAGAACTTTCTGGGTTTTTTTTTTTGCTTTTATTTTTAAATTAAATAAAAAATTAAAAAAAATTAAATTACAGTAGCTGAATGAAACTGAAATTGTAAAGTACAAAGTAAGACATTTTTTTAATTAAATTTAATAATAACGAGAAGAGACAACAACAACACATTATTACATGGTCAAATCTTTGGTATTTAACCTGTTCATGTGGATGCTGATGATAATGATGCTCCACACCTTTCATTTCTGCTCTGATCCACTGTCCCCAAAAGACAATGTCAGCCAAGTGAATCTTCTTCCTTTCATTCCGACTACAGTACGTAGTTAATGATCATTTCTGAAATAGTAATTGTTCACTAAATCCTCTTATTTACAAATGAGACATTTTTGTCTTTGTTTTTTTTTTATTGCTTACTTGACCAAATCGGAAGCGACTTCATGTAAGAATCTGTTCTATTCTTTTACTTCCGTTTTTCGTGTTTTTAATCATTCTAGAACTGGTTATTCAGGTTTCATCATTCTAAATACCATTCCAGTTCTATAATTGCATATCCCAAATTAAATTAAATTCTAAGATATTTTTAAAAATAAATGGTGAAACACAGTAAATAAATAAATAAATAAATAACGATTGCAAAAGCCTCTCCATATTCACAGTTTCAAAATTATGTCTTTTTTTCCAATTTGACTTCAGAATAGCCTAAAGATATCACAATTCTAGTCGTAACCTCACGGGATAATTAGTAAATTTAATTTAAGAATATTATAATAAATTAACACATGCATAATTATACATACATACGTATGTATAATATATTCTTACATACATATACTCTTAAATATACCTACATACTCTTGAATACACATACTCTTAAATAAGAAATGTAATCTCAAATGTTTACTCATAAATAAGAAATTTAATATCACTAAATTTACCGCCACTTTACAGTGTAGGTGAAAGATTCTAATTTACATTAAATTTCACATAGCTTAATGGACAGTTTTTAAATGTAATTATATCATTTTAATCCAAATGTAATTTATGATTTTATATGCATTACCAAGAATTTTAATTCGGGAAGGTTATGAATAGCATAAGAGGAGGTAGTCATTTAAAAACAAGAATAAATAAGTGAATAAATAAATAGATAAATAATTTTTTAACCTTCCTTTTTCCTTACTTTTCTCAATCAATGGGAATATTAACCCATCCTCCCTAACAAACTTTGATTCTAATATTGTTCACGATTTAAAAAAAAAGGAAAAAGGGGGAGTGGGAAGGAAAGTAGACTACAATTCCTTCAGAAACTTCTTGGGTTTATTAATTAATTAATTAATTATTATTATTATTATTATTATTATTATTATTATTATTATTTTGTAGTTTGAAATACCTCACATTAAAATTTTTTTTTAATCTAAAATATATTGAGGGTTTATAATAAATTACATACTGACTTATATGAAGTCAGTATATAAAAATAGTTAACATAAGATAACGTATTGTAATGTAAAGCAAAGTCTGAAGATAATAATTTCAAATCCTTTACACTATTTAATTTTATTACTTTAAGATACATTAAATTTGTTATGTTCATAACTTTCACTAATTACCGCTGTAATTAAAGTTACATATTCTATGCTGTTGAGCTTAATACCTTTCATTTTAATTACAGAAAATCTGCGATTAAAGAGAGTATTATCTAATTCATTTTCAGATTTGAATGGATTACAATCAGATTATAGGATTTAAGTAAGTAAATGAATAAATATTGTTTAAATAAAAGTTGCAGAGTTTTACATTATTTACTTATGTTTATGACCATTTTAAAAACGAAAATAATTTTTGAAAAAAAAACACAAAAAAACAAACAAACTCAAAAAGCTATTAAATTATTATTGTAATTATTATATAATAATTTAAATAACAATGAAATTTTATAATTATTATATAAAAAATAATAATGTAATAGCTTCTCAGGTTTTTGTTTTTAAATATTGTATCAGAAAAAACAACAACATTACATTACATATTACATTATATCACTGTTTTCGAAGAATGTTTTCTATTGCACTAATTGTATTGCAACGACATATTTTCATTAAAATCAAAAGATTATAATTGTAAGTAATAAAATGCAAATTAAAATATATAGATTCATTTAGAATTTATATATTTTTAAAAATAACTTAATGTAAATTTAATCAAATTATGTAACAATAAAATGTAAAATGAAAAGATAATATGTTGAACATCTATAAAATTTCAATTTTTTTTTAATGAAATTGTTAGATTTTCGAAATAAATTGTTTAAAATCTTAGTTAAATATCTGATGACTATGTTCCTATTTGATATATTTTAATTTATTATTTGACTAATTTTAATTGTTATAGAATTTCTTCAAGTTTGATTAATTCTAAGAGCCATTGAGTTTAAAGTTTTGGAAAATCCTTATACTCCTATTCCCATAATGCAATTTTACTATCCGATACGTAGATAAAATTTGAATGAAAAGTGGAAGACTAATCAGAAGCCAGCAGTGGGGTAAGCAAGCAAGTTTTAGGTTAAGAAATGTTGAAAAACGAATTATAAAAGTAATTTATAAATCATTTAGATTTGATTATTCAGATTGGAGGAAACTTTCTCGAAACTCATTGTTAATTATAAAAGAAAAGAAATAAGAACTTTTTTAATAATTACTTTCGGGATCTCAGAATATGGTCCGAGACATATACAAGTCCTCGGAAAAATAATTAAAAAAATAAATAAAAATAAAATGGCGGTCTTCAGAAAATTTAAAAATGTCGAAAAAAATTAACCTTTTTTTAAATTTTTATTTCAATTATATAATAACGATAGTATTTTTTACCATACAGCAATCATGATATGAAATTTTAAACTGTCGTGGAAACCGGAGTTATACGTATATTTATAATACAAGCATGGACGTCCGCAGAAATTTTTCTAGGGGGTGTTGGGCAAAATATTGTGGCTATGTACTTGACACTGTAAGATTCTATAAATTAATTGAAATAATAATAATAATGTTTTTACTTGTCTAGACATTTAGCCTTTTTTATAGGGGGTGAGACAGAAACAAAGGTTAATAATAAATAGACCTCCGGTCGCAGTGCTTGGCTTCTCTGCCACCCACATTCACTACATAACATAACAAGGTTAATAATACAGCTTAAATTACAAAAATTACTCTATTTAATTAAATAAATATTTATAATTAACAAATAGTAATCAATCAAATTAAATTATCAATAACATTTCTTTTTGAATAAAGAATAAAGTAAATGTACATAATTTTATAATTATCTTATTGGGATTTAATATATTTAACCACCATTTTCCTTACTTTTAATATATTCCATACTTAAATATTTTTCTTTCTTGTTCTCTATAATCCACAAACACAAAGAACCATGTTTCATTTCAGTAGTACCTAATCTACAATGATGTGATTTATCATTTCACCATTTTTTGTTTTTGTTTTCCTTCTATATATTTTCTGTTCTCAGTTGTAGATGTATTTCCCGATAAAACGATGATTGGATATCACAATGTAAATAATAAGAACCAATAATATGGTATGATTTGTAATATTCATTATATCTAGAATTTAAAATCTTATTATAAATAATTTTATCTATTAATAAAAACGAAAGTACTTGAATAATATGTAGAGTATTTAATCACAGTAATATACATATTACAGTGATTATCTACATATTATTCAGGTGTACCGGCTTAATTTTTGATACTGTTTATCTGTTAATAATTTGAATTTTTTTCTCTTTCCAATGAGTTAAATCCATGGCTTCAATAGGTTAAATCAATTTTCTTTTTCATGTTTTTTAATAATACTATTAACCATTGGTGGTTTTTTTTTGTATGTCTTTCTTAGTTCTACCCAGAATTCTCTGACATTTCAAAATTATAAAAATCCAATTTTGTTTTATATAATATAACCTGACATTGTTTTGTATTGTTTTTTTATTTGATAAAAAAACCAATTTTACAAAGAGATTCCTCAAAGAATACAACTCCTCCCCTGCCATCCATTCATCAAATTTCATCCAGTACAAACTATTTATCATACTCTTTAATAAAAATTTGATAACATTCCAGTTTTTTATATGCACTTTATCGCATAATTTAATTAATTTCTATGTGGCTTTAATTTCTTTATTTTTCCTTGGTCTTTAAATTCTCCTTACGCATAATATATTGCCTGATGAAAACCATCTTCTTAAATTTGATAAGTATTTCCGACTCAACCCAGTGCCATTTTTTTTTCTATTTTTTTCTTCATTCCTAAATTTAATAATTATTATATCTTGTCTAGGTTTAAATCATCACTAAATTTCTTAAGTGATTTTTTATTGTAATACTCAATTCTACTTTCTACTCCGCTACTAGCATATTATCATCTTCATACATTAAACTGAAAATTTCTGAGTAACTTCAATTTTTGTACTTCGTAAGAGTTCCTCTAGTTTATTCATCAAAATTATGAATAATATCGGATTAACCCTTGTCTTACTGCTTTGTATATTCTAATATATTGTTTATTTCAAATTTATAGTTTTCCTATATATATCTGAAATTTATAACATAATTCTTAATACTTTTCCTTTAATTCCAAAATCGTAATTTTTATCTCCTTTTTGATAATCCTTCTTTCTCTCCATTCATTTTAAACTTGTTCCAACCGCCATATTTTATTAAACCAATTTTGGGATCCAACTTAACATATTTTATAGATCTTTCAGGTCGCAGTGCTTGGCTTTCCTGCCACCCACGTTCACCCAATGAAATTTTTTTTTTTTTTTTTTTAATTTCTTAATTATTTTAAATTACATTTCAGTCCCGTTAGGAATAAGAATCCTTATCAAACGGGTTCTGAGATTAAGTAGTTTTATAAAACTAACATAATATATATATATAAAAGTACACAATAAAGAA
>JAFIDM010009631.1:239393576-239416440 GCA_023159025.1 Thereuonema tuberculata
TTAATAAAGTTTTCAATTTTATAATTAACATTTCTTATTCCATAACTGTTGTTTATGTAGGGATATGTTAATTTTATATGACTTTCAGATCTTAAGTTATAGTTTTGTATAATGTAATCCTTTATTTTCAATATGTGATAGTAATTTTTCAATATAATATTATAGTATAATTTTTGTTTTGGAAATAACATACCATATTTATTCAACATAAAGTATCTTTTTGTTTTGTCCTTCCAAATTTTTTTAGTGAATATAAGTTTTAGAACCTTAATTTGAAGAATTTTTAAGCTCTCAAGATGTGTGTCATTTGTATTTGCCCATATATTAATACTATAATTTAATAAGGAATCATAATATATTTTATAGTAAGTTTTTCAGAATTTAATTTTTAATTTCGTCAGTTCCTGGAGCTTTATTATTTTTATTAATACTTTATATATCTCATTTTCTTCTATATCTTTATTACACCATACATTTTTATCTTTTAAAAAGAGATTTTCTATTCCAATATACCATTTCACCTTATAATTCGAATATACTTCTCCTAATAGCTAAATAAAATGATTTTTCTTTTCTTGTGCTTTTCAAAATTTATAAAAGGGCTTTTTAAAGCCGAATTACTTTCCAAATTTCATTACTTGTTTTAGGTTTGAAACTTTTTTTCTATATTTATAACCCTCATACTGTCTTCTTTATATAATATATTTTATTCTTTCTTTTCGTTTAGATACCATCTTTTCCTTTCGTTATCGCACCTCTTAGATTTTTTTAAAGCCAACTTTTTCTTTTTCTTTACATTCTTCATTAAACCTATCTAATATATTATCTCCACCATATTCTTCCAACACGCTTTACAACTGTTTTTTATTGTTTCTACAAATGTTTGATTCGAATTATTTATAGCCTATCATCTCCTAAATTCATATTTAACTTAATTTTGATTGAGGTTTTTTTTTTTTTACAATTTCTAAATTTTCCTAATTCCAAATAATATACAACTTTACCTTTTTCTTTTTTCTCTCGTCAACTATGACTTTACCTATAAAATATTTCATAATTATAATTGCCATATAAACGGATAAAATTAAAAATCTTTTAAAGAATGTTATTTAAGAAACACAAATCAATAACTAAACACCCCTGATTACCAAAAACAGTCCAATTTCCATTGAGTAGTTGTAAGTTATTTTCTTCAGTTCTGTTTTCTTTATATAATTCAATTAATTTTAAACCTTATTCTTTGTTTTTAACTTCTGTAGATTTTTTATAGTATATATTGCACTCCAAGTTTCTTTTCCCAACATTAAAAAAATCTCATATAAACAGGTTAATTGGTTATATACAAGCAATTATATTTGAATATTAAAAAAAAAAGGAAAAACAACAACAGGGTTTTTTTTTTTGCTAAATATTCAAATTTAATTTCTCTTATATAACCAATTAACCTGTTTATATTTTTATTGTTCTCTGCTACTATCAAATATTTTTCTTCGTCAAAAATTAGTACAATGGCAAAGGCCATCTTCTACTTCAAGTTTGGATATAATACTGTCTTTATTTCGTTTCCATACGTATAGTATACCTCCTTCGATGTAAATTCAATGCATTTTTGTTGAATCGCTTTTATTCTCCTTTATTGTTCAGACATTTTGTACATCATGTTTCTAATAATAAAAAAAAAAAAATCAGTTCATAACGTAATAACTTCCCAAATTTCAGATTTCACTTTGTTGTTAAATCCATTAATGTCCCATGCTTTAATTTGTGGAATGTCTTTCTCCATTTTTTTGTTTTATTAATACCAGTACTTTCATTTTCCATAGGCTTTTTGATTAATGCATCAATTTCAGTTATGTTTTTCTTTTTATTCTATCGTAAACTTTTCAACTGTACAGATTTTCGTTCTTTTAACTTCCAAGTTACCAATTTATTTCCTTATACATTAACTTTTCATTCCTTTTGTGACACTTCACTTCTAATTAGTTCACTTCATATCTTTTTTTTTTTTTTTTTTTACATTTAGAATTCTTAATTTCCTTATCTCTACTCTTAAAATACTTATTTTGCGAGTTTTTATACTGTTATTTCCTTTTCTATTATCTTTTACATTTATTCCATCAAATATTTTGGTTGCCTTATTAACCTTTTTACGTTCTTATTTCATTAATTTTATTCTTTTTTTTTTTCCTTTTTTCCTCTGCAAAATCTTCTTCATTATATATGTTTGCACTTTTTATATTTCTTTTATTCTTTAACACCGATTGTTTTTTCCTCCAATCAATAAATTTCATTATAATTAGCCCGTTTCTTCTTTAATCCTTCCTACCCAGTGTTTCTGGAGAAATCTTCAACTTACTGCTTATCGCGTACAATGCTTCCTTTTTTTTTCTTCTATTCCATAAATATTTGTTCTGAATTTCTCTTCCATTCTTATTAACTTAAATTTTTTTATTTTTTTTAAATGCTAAACTTAACTAAACAGAACTTAAATATTTAAACTTAAATAAAGCTTTTTATTTTCTAAATATCTGTTAGTTCTCATAGGAGAAAGAAATTATATGAATTACTTTGATTTTAAAAATTCCAAGGAGGGGGGGGGAGTGCTCTCCTCTTGCCAGTATTTGCAGGCGCCCTTGAAACAATTAGATCTTCAAATATTATGGGAAAAAAAAAAAAGCGATCCCAGTAACTGTTTGTTAAGAAAGGAATATTGTACCAAGAAAGTATTTAAGTGTTAGAACTGCGTATACAAAGTTATAGCTATGATATTGTAAATTTTAACTATTTTTTTTTTTTTTTTTTTTAATTAAGTGGTATCTGCAAAACACTGGTTCCAACCTCTGGTCGCGGAGGTTCCAAATCTAGGGTCGCGGAGAATCTAAGCTAGAGTCGCTAGAAGACATTACGAAAAATGTTCCATCCGGAAACAGAAAGAAAAGCTAGGATTTTGGATCTGTGTTTTTTTTTTTTGCTTTGTTTGTAAACTATCCCCTCCCAGTCCGTAAAAAGACACGAATTTCTTGTCTCCAACCATTCCAAAAACGTACGTACAGTACACCTATTGTCGCAGATTGGATACCAATGCTGATTTAGGATGGCACTTAAAAAAAAAAGTTGAAAATCGTAGCTATAAAGAAGGGTTTACTTACCTGTTATTTTGAAATTGCATTTATTTCTATCTTTTTCATTTTAGCTGAAGTGTTATCTCTTCTTGAGAGAATGTAAGTAACCAAATGCAAAAAAAATAACAAAATAAAAAAACAAAAACAAAACGATACGATATTATTTTATTTTTCTCCCCTGTTTTTACGATGTTTCTATTTGTTATTAACTTCTGTCGTAACATTCAATCTGTAATATCTCGGCTGATGGCATTGCCTCTTAAACGCCACCTTTTCTATATCAACTTTATCTTTCTGGAACAAAGAGTATTAGAAACCTTGAACTGCTTTCTGAAAATCGTGTGATTATTCTGCTGCTTCTTTATGATAAAGGTTTTATGAATGTAATCAACAGTTGCTCATCATCATCTTGTTGTTGTCTTACCTATATCTTAAGAACGAACGATCAACAGTTAATTGTAAAGAATGCAAGGCTGTGCAGGAATTACGTTATTTAGGCCTAACCACAAGTACAGTTAATTGAATAGTAAATCATTGTAGCTATTAACAACATGTCAAGACATGAGGCTGCTGGTGTTTAAGATAATGAAACTAAATGATGAAATAGATAATGAACGTTTTTTTTTTTTAATTTTCTTAAAAGATTCAAAAAATTCCACTTCCACAAGATATAATACACCCAGTACTTTCATATTGTTTCATTTAAATTTTGCAAGGTTTTTTTTTTTTTTTTTTTTTTTTTGTAAGTTATTACCATCATACATTAAGAATTCTAAAAATTAAATTACAAATATTTATTTATTTACATTTTAAAAAGGATTATTAAAAATTATTCGCTATCAGTTATTATCATCTGATTTTCTAAGTAGATATACATGTATTTTATGTGGCGGATTGTATTAAATTGCATTTACAGGTATCTAATTTACAATACTTTCCGAACTTATTTGATATTAATTTAGTTTCTTTTTTAATATTTGTGATGCGTATTGGTTAAGCAGTAAGGAATAAGTTACAATAAAGTTAAAATTTATTGTTGAAAACAGAAATAGAGTTAAAATAATGAGAAATAAGATGAAAAAAAAAATGTTACAAAAATAGAAAATAATAAAAAAAAAAAGAAATAAAAAAAAAAGATGTAAATTTATTAAGTTGAAAAAATGAAAAGAAAAAAAATATAAGAAGATCTTAACCATTTATTTTTCAATTTAGATTGTTTTTCCTAGCTTAATTTAAAGATTTTAATAATGAACAAAATAATAAATAGGACCAAACACACCAAAACAAAACATAAAAAACTTTGTAAACATAAATGAATCCTAACAAAATAATAATTTTAATGTTTCTCATTTTTCGCTGTTTTCATCTCAAAAGTTGTTCTGATGAAGAATTTTCTGGAACTTCATTAAGTATGAAAAGTTCCGTAGCGGAAGTGCATTTTGATTTGGTTAAATTGTACTTTATGTCAGTCGTGACTAAAGGCTTACAGCAGTTTTTATTATAATCTTTATTTTTATAAGAATCCGTAATTATAGATCTGTGCACACGCTAGCATGAAAACGAGCGTTCAGATCTTAGAAAGCTCCAATTAGCTCTCAAAAAAAAAATTATAAAAGAATATTTTTAATGTAATAAATAAACTTTATTAGGATCAAATTGTCAAGAATAAGGAAAAAATATTGAGGGAATTCTAATGTAGCACCTCTTGGAATGTAATTAGAGATCAAGTAAACAATGCTTCTATTAACAGAATGCTTTTTTTCTTAATATTGGTTTTTTTTATAGGCTAGCTAATAATTATTGTGTAATGCTTATTTATTATACTGATATTTTTATTTTGAATAGTTATGATATTTTGTTTTAAAAGAAAAGTTTTATTAATAGACATTATTCTTGCATTTTGATATTTGAGTAGCTCTTATATTATTAAAGTTAATCAAAAATTAGGAATTTAAAGGATATATAGTAAACATAGAAAGCGTATTAGCGTTTTCTGTAAAGCGCAAATAACTTGCTAAAAGAAGTTATAAACTATTATTAAATACGTTTCTTGCAAGAATACTGTAATGATGTTTGTGGTTGTGTCGATTAGATGGAAGACAACAAGTCAAGTTCTGGAACTGAACTGAATTAATTTATTAAATGAAAAACATGGGTTTTATAGATTTTACAAAGTTGGATTAGATTGGCTAAGTAATTAAAAATATACATAATGATTGGATAAAAACATAACGAACTTAAATTAATAAACTGATTCAACGGCTGCAATGAAAAAGAATTTAGAAATAAACAGAACATCAATAATTAGGAAATAGAATAGTAATGTTTTAAAATAAATAACGGTTAACAATTAAAATGAATAAAATACAGATAAATAATTCTTACAAAATATTTTATATACAGACTGTTACAATATTTGTGGACAAGATTATTATATTTCGAAATCGAGAATTTGATAAAAAATTAGTGAAGCAAGGAAGTTCTTAAAAGAAGTAAAGCCTACTTTCCTGAAAATATTGTTGTTGTTGTTTCATTTCATTTTTAAATTCGTAAAAACAAGGAAAAATCCTTTGCATTTTGTAAAATTAAAATACCCTGAATGAGGAATTTAAATTCATTTGTTAAATCATTTAATTTTACAATACAATTAATTTTGATCAAATAAAAGAAAACCACATGTGAATTTTAAAACTAATTACAAAATTCGCACTTTATTTTTGTTAAATACGGATAGAAAGTCATTGTTTACAGTCAAAGATGTTTCACTTCTATGTTGTTCTATGGGAAGTTGTCGCCTTCATGCGTAAATATCTTGAGAACGATCTATATTGAGAAATTTCCAAGTACGCTATTTGCATCATCTCTTATTGATAAACGTGCATGCCAAATGTCAAGAAGATCCTTTTATTGTTTAAACGTTACAGGGATAAATGCAAAACAACACACACACACACACACACTTTTAAACATACTGATTTTAGAAGGTTGATTTCTATAAGCCTCACTTTTCAAAAACAGGTATTTCTTTATTAAATTCTTGCTGTGTAAAATTTAGATAATCATAAATGAACTAAATATATAGATATTTTTAACAAGGAATTCTACAATAATATATATAATGTTAATGTTTCTCATGTTTATCTTTGTTTCAGATAATATTATAAATGATAATCTTTCTAACTGTTTATAGTATACCAAATAAATTAATAATGATAAAGATACTGTTAATGTATAAAATATTAAATACCATCTTGAACCCTCTCCTAAATTTTATTAATACTTAATTTATTTTATTAATTTTTAGAAGATATTTGTGTTTAGTAAACAAAGCTAAGTTAGATAATAAGTTAAGATTAAATAATAATAAAGAATAAGATAAATTAATTTTAATTGTCACTGTCTTTTGAATGTTGATTAACTTTAATAGGATTTAATGTCACTGTTTTCCCGTTGAGTCCAAATAATTAATGATATTTGGTAACTGTGCTGTAACAGGTATTAAATCGTAGCAAGAACATAAAAGGCTAAAGCGGAAACAAAAGGTAAATAAATCTTCAAGAGGAAGCAACTCCCTAAGAAATCTTAGAATTGATAAATTAAGTCATTGTGAAATTCTTTAAAAACATAATGTTTCTTAGAAATCCCAAAGAAATGATTCAATTAAAACACATTATCTTCCAAAATTCGCTTTAATAAAAAATATTTCTTAACACTTTAAAAAAAGTTTTTTTTTTTATTTTTTTTTTTTTTTTTATTTATTAAACATGGATTAAGACTGACAACTGAAAAACAAAATGTTAAGTTGACTGTTTGGGGAGGAAGGAATCTTAAATGGAGTAAATTAGGGTAACCCTATCCGCCTTTTTCCATTTAAAATTAAAAATTAGGTCTGGATTTTTGTAACCTAATAATCGTTGAAATTTGCATGCATTAATGACTTAAAAAATTGAAATGTGATAAACTATGATCTAAAAGAATAAATATCCAAAGAAAAAAAGAAGTTAAAAGAAATCTGAGAAATAGGGAAAGGAATATAAAATTTTGGTCTTTTTTTCTTTGTTTTTTTTTTGTTAAGCAATATATAGTTATTAATTAATTAATTAATTAATTAATTAATTAATTAATTAGTATATTTAACGTGTGTGTCTTCTAAGGTGACCTCAAATTCCTTCAATACAATATATACTGTAGATAGTAAGCGATAAGGTATCTACTTGTAATGCAGTATTTATTTTGTCAATGCAATAAAATATTCGTAAGATTTAATTAAAGCGTTAAAATCTATAATAGAACGTAAAAAATATCAGATATAAAAATCCATTAAAAATAAGCATAATAAAAATAAGCACAAAAACTCCATACATTTACAGCATTCACTGAACTATTTCGTATTGGCCCTTGAGTTAAAAAAACATTAAAAACAAAAGGATAAAAAGCGACAATAAATTAATCTCCACTAGCAGATCGTCTTTTGTTTATCTTTCTTAGGATTCCACTGAGCTATGAGTACTGGGCGAATCCAACTGATGAGACGTAGGAAATATCGAAACAGTCTGTCTTGGGTTCCCTGTACGAAAATTCCAAAAATAGTTCAGTGAATCCTTCGAATGTCTGCATTTTTATGCTTATTTTATTGTTATGTTTGTACCACGCACGTTAAATTTTGCCATTATTAGATACAAATCCAAAGACTCAATAGTTATTTAATGCATGTTTAGATAAGAATTGCCGAAATTGTCCAGATGTTTTTTTATAATAATACTTAATGTTTACTTGTACTTAATCAAAGCTCTAACTATAGTTTGCTTGTTTTTATCTACATTTTCCACAAAATAATAGTGGTTATAAAACATTTTTTCTATTTGAACAGAAAATTTCAAAGAATTTCTGGCAGCCAAAATCTGTTCTAGTTATCAAAGGAAGACAACAACAAGAAACACATTGTAATTAAAATGATTAAAAGAAATGAACTCTAAACAGAGATAATTAACAAGGAACTTGACTCAAGCTCTTGAGAAGTGCGACAACTTCTCTTAATCCTCTCAAAGCCAACGAAAACAAAACGTAGAATACACTGGAACTTTCTTTAGTTCACTACAATTACTTGACTAGAATCAGGGAAAGTTAGGAGAGAGTAAAAGTGGCCTAATTTCCATCATTAAATGTTTTAACTATTGTAAAAGTTAATTGTAGTCAAGATAAATGACAGCTGCTTTCCTTTTTATTACTTTTTTGATTGTAAGTGAGATAAGCCGAGTGTTAACAAATGCTCTCTATCTGAATTGTCTTTGTTTTAATGTAAAACTAACGAATTTACCATGTAAACCATCATTACTTTTACAAAAAAAAAGTTTAACCTTTATTCATTTTAGGAAATGAATGTTTGTATTTATATAAATATATATAGACTAATTAAAAAAAAAAAAGTGGTTCTCTTTTATGTCTAAATTATGTTTATGCAAATAATTAGGCTCAGTTTCTTTTGAATGAAAAGAAAACTATACATTTTTAATATTTTAATGAGATGGAATGTTAAATTTCGATTATCTCGGGAATAAGATATAAAAAAAGAGGGAAGAGGGATAGCAAAGAAAAAAACAAAACAAGAAAGTTATTCATTAATCAAAAAAAGAACTAGGAAATAAAGAAGAAGTCAAATGAAGGCTACGATATTCAGAAAGTAAAAACATGAAATACTTCAATGATCAATCGAGAAAAGAAGAATGAATTACAGGGAAGCGAATTTCTAATTTTTTTTTTTATATTTTTATTATTCGGATATTGTGCTTATTAGAATTGAGTGATAAAATCTTTTAGCGTATTTTGGCCCGTAGTTCCTTACTTATTAGTCGATCTGTACTAATAATCAAGCAATAAAGATGAAAAAGAAGCCATTGAGAACCGTAATCTTATGCTAAAGTTTTGTAAGATAATTTTTTTTTTGAGTTACGGAGTAGGGGTGTTTTGATTTAAAAAATTGAAGTTAAAACTTTTTTTCCCCTCTATTTTTAGAGTTTTTTAGAATTTTTAGAATTTTAAAATTCTAGAATATTCTTATTTTATGATCATGTTAAGGGGTCTTACAAACATTAGACCAAACCTATAATATCCTGTGGTAGCTATTATGTGATTATAAATGACTTATCATTCACAACAACATACATCTATTTTTAGTTACTATGTTTCAAACTCTTTACGCCTCATCATTGGTTGTACTTATTTCGATACGTAAAATACAAATAAGGTAAAAATTGACTTTTCAACATATAAAAAGCTAAATAAAAAAATTAAAAACTATTATTTGAGTTACAAATGATGGATATCTTGCTAAACTACTTACTTTTATAACAAAAACGATTAAAATATAAAAATGTATATCTTCAGGCTTTTTTCCTTTGGGTAATGGAGGAAATAAAAAGAGATGATATTCATACAAGGGTATTTTCTTCGTCATCCTAACTTTAATTAATTCCAATTTTCCTGTATTAAAAATATGTAAAAAATAGAAACATCGAATTAAGCTTCAAAGAATATCTACATCTATATTTTGCTACGGTTGTCCGTATATAATCAATATTAAATTTATTTTAGCAACCACTGTCAAGTTGCAATGTTTAAATGAAACGTTCATTGAAATGTGAACTACCTCTACATTATTCTTTAAAATAACATTTTTTATATTTTTGCTTCTATTATTTAACTATTAAAAATAACTATAATGTCTAATAACTGAAAATATTTTTTTTAATGTTTTTGAAGTTTCTTTCAGTTTTGAAATGTCTAGAAAAATAAGGTTTAAATATATCAATTTAATTCAAGTATTCTTTTGTAGATTTCTAATTTACCTTGTTTACAAATAGGTATGTATATAAAAGAAGAAGTCTGTAAGCCCTTTTTCTCGGAACCACATGAGATACAGGATTCAAATTAAAGGTCCTGATGTGAAGGCATGGATGATCATGTTGATTTTTGTTAAAAGTAATCTTAATAAAAAAAATTCACAAAAAATTGACGTCGCCTGGATCCTGGTATTGCGTCCTCCTATAACTAGAAAGTGGTTGAATCCGTTTGGATAGAAAATCTACGATCGGAAATATTGTTATAAGAGAACTATATTTCCAACCGTATATTTTCTACGGATTCTACTAATACAGTGCAACTTGGATAATTTGAACGTCTTTAATTCGAAATCGTGGTTAATTCGAAGATTTCTTAGTCCCTTGAATTTCTTATTAAATCAATGTTAAAAAATCGTGGATAATTCGAAGTTCAACTTCCTTAATTCGAAGTTTTTTGTAAAAAATTTCGAACCATAACGACTTTTCGGCCTTTCATCGTTAAGAAATTCGACACGTGACAACTGAAATCCCCTTCCAGCCACCGTTCGACACGTGACGCTTCAGACGCCATTCGAGCTTGCTGTTGTCAGTGTCACCATGTCTTTCAGTAAACCACGCGTGTATAAGAATTTAACGCTCTCTGAAAAGGTCGCCGTCATTGGCGAGGTGGAAAAGGATGTGAAGAAGAAATGCCAAATCGCCAACGAGTACGGGATAGAGCCGAATTTCGTCGGTACATTAAAGGACAAACCAACGTAAGTGAAGCTGTTTTCCGTTCACTAAACATGCTGATTTTGCTAACCTTAAGCGACTGAATTCTACAAAACAATCAGACATAGCACAATTTTTTGAAAAACTATAATTTTCTGTATTGAATGTAATATGTACTGTAGCTTACGTAATATAAATCTTATTTTGTTTACATACATACAGTGTTTAAGTCTTTCATACCATAATCTTTCTGAATAAATATTTACTTATTGACAGAATAATCCTTTCAAGCATTCAGTGGACTTGAAATTAAAGTTAAAAGATGTAACTTGTTTAATTCGAAAACTTGGATAATTCGAAGTTTTGTAGTGGTCCCTTCAGCTTCGAATTATGCACTGTATATGTAGTATACACTATTAGCACAATGTATGTATATATATATGTATAGAGAGAGAGAGAGAGAGCGCGAGCGAGCAAGAGCCGTGCCGTTCGAGCCGTTCGAATCCCGGTCGTGGCATGGCTGTTTCTTTCTTTTTTCTGTCTTTCGTCCGTTCCCCCCTGGGGCTTACTCTCTCAGGTGTATCCTCGACGGGAAGTGAATTCTCGTCTCTGATTTCCTAGCCTTGTCCTGACGTTGTCAGGAGTACTAGCGCGTGGTCCGTTGGGGCCCATTCGCGAGTATATTTTAATTTCACTATTGTATTTCAGATGTTAAGACAGGATCATACATAGGATTTTATTTTCATAGGATTTCGAAGGGACAGGGCAGGACAGGGCCTTCCTAATTGCAGCTTTTCGAACATATTGTCTTAATATTGTCATTTAATTTTAGTTCATGTGGTCACCTTTCGATATCTGGACTCAGTCTCTTATCTCAGAAATTATCGAAATATCAAAGAAAAAATAAATAAATATAAGTGTCTCGCTTTGCAATTGGTTTCGAAAATTTAAGATCATCCTAATCGAAGTCTACATTTTTCATTGAAACAAGGTTCCGTTTATTGCTTTTCTCATTCGGTTATTTCTGAAAGATAATGGTTACGTCTGTAACTGCTGCTTAACCAGCAATACTGATTATTTATGCTGTTTTAGATCAAAGGTACAGCACAGTAAAACACTTCTGTTATTGCGAAAACATAAAATCAAACATTATCTACCCTGACGTGATAATAGAGAGATT
The DNA here is from genome assembly GCA_023159025.1 of Thereuonema tuberculata. Classification (NCBI taxonomy): domain Eukaryota; kingdom Metazoa; phylum Arthropoda; class Chilopoda; order Scutigeromorpha; family Scutigeridae; genus Thereuonema; species Thereuonema tuberculata. Next base: position 239,405,429 of record JAFIDM010009631.1, read on the forward strand.
CTTTATTAAAAGACTGAAACAATCGATTGTCTAGCTATTGTCTAAAAATTGAGCATCACTCGTTAGGAGCGCCGTACTAAAGTTTTGAAGCTCGTGTAAATCACTTTAGTTCAATAGAAAATTTTCTGTTTGAACGATTCTCGAATGAAGACAATGCGGAGTGTAAAGTAACATAATCATTTAAATTTAACACTATACAATTGTTGTATGTTAATGATTATATATGCTTCTTCCGTGTTTGCGGAAGAGAGATTCGCATTTGATAACAAAATCATCTTCAACTATTTCTCTTCTTTTTAACAACACATGACTCACACCAATTGCTTTCCAACCAACTGTGACTAACTCTGATTTGCTTTTCTCTCTGGAGATTTATGAAAGCCAATAAATAACAAATGGTAACCTTTTTTAGTTCAAAAATTGCCTTCCACTATTAATTGCGCTGTAACCAGTTTCCTTTTTAGTTCTACAACTGCTTTACCCCTGACTTTCCATTGCTGGATGCACCATTGCTTGCCACACATTGTGTTCCTAGAGGCGTGAGGCTCAAAACACATCACGGAAGATTTTTTTTCCCTTTGCCCAAAGAAGAATTAGCTTTCGGAATCGCTGAAACAAGTGGCGTGGGCGATTTGGAATTCGCATTTGAGCATTCCTACGCTATTTGTTACCATTATTTTAAAGAGCCCACTTTGTGGTGTGGCTCGAACAAAAAAAAAAACAGCAACCATATAGGTCATCAAACAAGAGAATATTGTTACGTACGAACAAAAGATACACAATGAAGACATTACGTCTTATTTGCTGTGCATTCATTGAAAATCTATAGGGAATTGCTTTTAGGATTTCTGCAAATTGTAGATATACTTTCTAGGTGGACGCTTTCTTCTTCTTATTTTTTTTTCTGGGGTACTCCTCAACACCCTAGTTTTTTTTGTTTTTGTTTCTTTTATTTTCTTTTTCAGATGAATAAAAACGAAGATCTGGATTTTCATCCCGATTTTTTTTTCTCTTTCCCACGTACCTTTACTCGATTCTTCCAATTTGTAGATCACAGCTATTATGACGAGTGTTCATCCGGAAAATAAGGAAATTGGGTTGTTTTCAGCAAATTGTTAGCGCTAATTCTCTTTGAAATGGTTTCATTTGTTGAAGTGAAATGGTCATATTATGGTTGCTTGTCATTATAAAAATATTAAAAAGAAATGGATTTTTGTGAATATTGTGAATAATTACTAATTTATTTTTTTTTGCCTCGTATATATTCTTCAATGTTTGTTTCTTGGTTTGTACATAGAAAAAAAATGAAAAAGATTTCCGAAACGGTAAGAGATATAAACAGATTTTTATTTTAATTTTCTCGGAAGGAAGATTGTTATCAAGCCTCACGGTACGAACCTTCTATAGCTTCGGGGGAAACTAAATGTAAAATGATCACAGGAAAAGATTAATGCATTGCTGCACGATACTGATGAAAAGTTTTCCTGTCCAAAATTACTAGCTACTAGCTAAGTTGAGTTATTCTAATGTAAATTTAAATTTTTCAGGACTAAAAACTTTTTTTTTTTCTTTTTTCGAATTATTGATTTAGTAATGATACTTTTTTATTTTATTTTATTTTTTTTAAGTCATGAAAAGAATGCAAAAGATTTTTTTTCTTTATTTGTAAATGATGATGCCAGTGAAATATAAGCAATGTTCCTTTAAATTTTTTTATTTGCTGAAGATTTAAGTCTCCTAAATCTCATGAATTTACATGAAACCAAGCAAGTGCAAATTTAAATGGATTAAATGGAAAATGTTTCATTTCTAATGATTTCTATAGGGAATTTTGTCAGATTCCTGCGGGAATTTCTACATAGCGATCTACACTGAGAAAATTTCAAGTATATATGACTTTCAGGATATTTACATTTTCTTGTGTAAATATGCCTGCAGATTTCAAGAAGATTTGTTCACTAGTTCAAAAAGTTTAGGACAAACATATTCACAAAAACACATTAGAGTTGAAAAAAAAAATATAGTTCTCATAATTGTCCCACTTTGTAAAGCGTTTCAGCTTTAAAGTTAGTAATTAAAATGAAGCTTGCAAAATCAACTGCGGCTTTAGTCCCATTATTCCAGTTTAGAGCAAAATTAACATCTTTTTGCCCGCGTTTTAAATTAAGGATGTTTTAGCAAGTTTACGAGGAAGAGAATTTATGACTGGCCTCGACCTTTCTAAGAACCGGGAAAAGTGGATTCCCATAAGATCGGGACATGAGGACACGTCTGACACCTTTCCGTGCTGATTGCTCGTGAAGAACTCATCGGACACAATCTTATCTCATTGGTTCTTCTCCCTCTGAAATTGATAAAGAAAAGAGCAGGTGAAATCTTCACTCCAACGACCTTCAGGCGATTCCCGTGAGTTGTTGACAGCATCTGCCCTTTGCCTAAAAGGTGGATTCTTTGTGAAATCTTATATAGGTTTTCTTCAGGAGTTAACTAAATATCAAGCTTTTTTTTCAGTTTTAATTTTTGAGAATTTTTCGTGAAAGATATACAAAGGAAAATATATTCGTATATTTGGAATTTATAACACAATCAATATCTTATAATTTTCTGTTTGTTGGAAATAAATTAAGTCCTGTACATACATACTTAATTTCCTAAATTCAATTAATGTTAATCTTATCAAAGCACGCGCAACGATTCAACGATTCAAAAGTTATTATAGGGGGAATTCAGAGCTTCACTAATTTTAAGAGCTTCTAAGGGTGCTGAAAAACTGGTTTCGATTATCCAACCTTATCCGTACGAATAATTAAATGATCACAAAAATTTCTCATAAGATCTCAAATTTATTATTTATTTGTTTACTTATTATTCCTGTTGATTCATTGATGTTCGGATTTGGCTTCTATTATGAAGCGAAATAGAAAAACACCCTTTATCCAGACTTCATTTTATCTCTGGATAATCCAAAGAAGTTCGATCGGGGAAAAAAAAACCAACAAAAAAACAAATAACTTTTCTTATTAAATAGCGAAACTTTCAAAAATGTAGATATATATTTAAAAAAGATTAAAATAAGACAAAACTAATGGGCCTAATTTTATAGTATTTTCTAAACCGATATTTGATACTTATTCAAAAATAAAGTGATGTTATGATATTACTTTTGCACAAAGTTGTTGTTAAGAAACTAAGGATTACTTTCTAAAGTGCAAAACTAAACCAACCAGCTTCATTCAATGCTATGACGATCATTTGACACAAATACTAAGCAACTAACTGATTAACCAACTAAGTAACTGACTAAATAAAATAAGTAAATAAATATTAAAAATAAATAAATAAATAAGTACTACTACTTTTACCAACGTTATGTTTTCTGAGCAAATACTCGTATTCAGTTGACTGTCCGACTCCGTATTTGATAAGTATCCATTATAATGACATCGGAATTTGATGAACTGAAGAAGTTCAAGGTAAAGTGTGATAACTGCAGTGAAGCATTGATAATAGTATTTAGGGAGTCACGAGCAGGATTCGACAGATCGCATTTATCGATCAAAAAAACTCAAGAATATAAACAAAAAAAAAAAAAAAAAAAACAACAAAAAAAATTTCCCGTGTGACAACGAAATAGATACTTCCTTAAATAATGTAAAACGCTATTTATAACTATAACTCAATTTCAAATAAATATGATCTTTTGAACTAATGTAATGCAAATTATCTATTGCGAAATAATGTTAAAGACAGACTTTTTTGAAATTGTAAAAATAACACATATTTGTAAATGCAACTTTGTAAAATCATAGGTATTAAAAATTAGTGAAAGTACTATTAAATATTTTCTTTTTTACTAAGATTTTTTTTTAATTGATTGGATTCAGACTACTTAAATTTGTGAGTTTTGCTTATATTCCTTTTATACAGTATATTCTCGATATCTCGAACTTCGATATCTCGAAAACCTTGATATGTCGAAAAATTATTTTTCCCCTTGATATTACATATTCATCTTATGTTAATTTTAATTCTTAACGTCGAAGAGTTTTCACTCAAAACCTTGTTATGTCGAATATTTTTCGAAGTAAAAGATGAATTTTTCCGGAAAAATCGCCGTTCAGTTGTGTCGAAGCAAAAAAAGGTATTTTTTCCAAGAATCTCTCACACCCTTCATTATCTCTCTGAGGGGTCAGGGACGATTCTTTTCAATTTAATTTAATTATTTTCGACTACTTTTAAAAATTAAAATTATTATTGCTGTATTTAGACTTATTGTTAACTATCGTTACATATTTATACTTATTCTCATCTATCAAGACTCTAATTATTAGAATATTATTCCGTATCTTGTGCTTTTACCTGAATTTTTATGTTTTGGTTATGACCTTGTTATCTCGAAAACTCGCTATCTCGAATTTTTTTTAGCGTCCCTTCGACTTCGAGATATCGAGAGTCTACTGTATTATGATTTATAAATAAAGAACGAGTCAATTCATAGTTTTGTTGTAAACACAGAACGAAGCTTCCCCTTATAATTTGTACCATTCGGGCTACTCGGAATAAGTGGCCATATTGAATAGTGGCCCAGCAGTCGATCAATATAGTTAACCCCTTTTGTCTAAATACCACCATTTTTCTGACCTGGTCAGTGGTCACCTAAAACATGAAGTAGCGTAAACCGGAAGTCGGATTTTCCCTCAAACCTCCAGGCCCTAGGGTCCAACGAGGTATAATTCATGGGGCTCAAATTCAGGTTTGGCATGAAGAGGTCGTTTTACACACCCACTCACCAACACACAAATACCAGATAGACAGACCCAGAATCCGAATAGGTCCTCCTGCAGCGTCGCAAAAAAAGAAAATACACCAATAATTAGTACTCTTTCCTTTTTTTTTTTTTTTTCTTTTATTATCTCTCTCTCCTCGTTTCTAATTTTAAGATCTGATTTTTTTTATTTCACCATCCAAAATTTTTATTGTTCATTTACTTGATTTTACAATACAGCCTCGTTAGGGAAGTTAATTTCCCTGTCAAGGGAAGGTGTGTTTTAATTGAGATATACATGTGTAAAATACTTATAAATATTAACTAAAAATAAAATATTAATTTCTGGCCAGGTGAAAAATGATTGACATTACTAAAAACAAAAATGAGAAACTATCATTAAGTTATGATGATAAAAATAAACTTATTATAATAAAAGTAGCAGTTATAAGAATATAAAATAAATTATTTATAATTTGCATCCACAGATGAAGCATTTTTATACATACTTACCTACATGATATACATACTGTACATTCATTACATGCTAGTCTATCTCTGCAAAATAAAGTAAATGTTTACAGATATTCTTAGATATATTTACATCGGTATATATAGTTTCTCTACGCATGTATTTATGTGTCAATATACAATCTTATAGTAATTGATGTGTCTATTTAGTATTAAGACGTACATCATTATATGCTTTCAGGATATTGAATATAAATAATATTTTCAATATAGCTATTTTATTGTATTTTATTGTACACACACAAAAACATTTTCAGATATATATAATTTCTTTAAGCGTTTATTATTAACCATTTTTTATTTGTTTTTTAAATACTGAAATTTAAAATATCTATACAATTTATTTTTTTCTAATATGTAATTAATCTGACTTTCTTCATTTTTATTATATACTAGCAAAAAGACCCGTTCTTCGCTGGGGTTACAAAAAACAAATGTTCTGATAAAGACATTGCAATTGCGAGATCACTTCGAAACTTTTCCGGTTGATACAAAAAAAAAACTCAAAAGGTCTGATCTAATTACAAATCTATATCTATCCCGAAAATCTCGTAGAAGTATCCTTCAACCATGTTTGCCATTCCACTCACCGTCCTCCCATAGTTCCAGGTTATTTGAATTTTGTAATTCGAGGATATGAAATTAATATCGAGAACTGAGAATATAAGACTTCCCACCAATTTCTTACTTTCTCCCTCCCGTTTACACTCCTAGTTCCAGGTTATTCGAATTTTGTAATGTCATAACCCTATTACTTCAAACCTTCTCCATTTCGGAAAAAAAAAAATCATCTGACAAATCTACATCTATCCGGAAAACCCCGTCTCTATTATGCACAACAATATTTTAGTTCTAATTGTTGCACAATAATATTTATGTAGTTCTCACTGTCACCACCAGGTGCATATGTGGCGCTATTTCACGGATTACACCCCTTTTCAACCTATGGGGGCGGTGTGTCCAAGTTCCAAGGTAGCTCGTTTTTTCCTCAGGGTCCTAAAGAGTAATTCTGCAAAGTTTGGTCCAGATAGATCAAAGGGCCTAGGAGTGTATAGCGAACAAACAAACACACATACATCCTCATTTATATATATTATAGATGAATGGATAATCCATTGTAATTTTTCTATTGTCTCTGAGGATGAAATTTATTCCTTTTTTTATTCTATTACGTTGTAGTAATTTTGAGTTAATTTTATTCTATTACATTAGTAATTTTATTCTATTGTAGTAAAGAAATTCTTGTTGGGGATTTAGTATTTCTTATTTGAATAATAGTTTGTTCCTAAAGTGGACGCGCTGTTGGCAATGTCGCTAAGACACCTCTGAGTACCTCTCACCTTTGAGTACCGAGGTTATGTTCTCATGTGGGTTTCGTTGATGGCGGCGATCACGCTGGACAGGTTTTCCCGGGGTTCTCCCGTTTCCCCTGCATTTCTCACACCATCCTTTCTCAGGCTTTCTCTCCGTCTGTCCTTCTATTGTAGCACAATAGATCTTTCAGGTCGCGGTGCTCGGCTGTCAAGCCACCCACGCTCCCCACACCATTCTTTCTCAGGCTTTCTCTCCGTCTCTCCTTCTATTATAGCACAATAGATCTTTCAGGTCGCGGTACTCGACTGTCAAGCCACCCACGCTCCCCACATTACATTACATTGTTCCTATAGTTGATACCATTCCAATACCTTCTACTGAAATTAATTTTAATATTTTATTTTAAAGATTATTAATTTCTTTGAGATTTGTATGGGTGGTATTCGTTCACACTTGAACTGCATAATTGATTATAGAGTCAAAGAAGGCATAATAAATAATAATTTCGATTGGCCAGAGATCTTTGATATGATAAATTATATACGAAAGCACATTAAGCCGTTTACATATCTGAGTTATGTGATTGTTCCAGGTAAAAGTGTTGTTTATGACTATTCTAGATATTTAAAATCATTAACTGATGTTATCTTTGTATATCAAATACATTTCGGATTGTGGCTGTGTAGATATTCATGACTATGATAATATATTTGTTGTATTGAGTCGTTTAGACATTTGTGGTCAGGGCGATGGCCTGCCATGAGGCTGATACGTCTGAACCTGGGTTCGAATCCCGGAGTCGGCATGTACGTGACTTTCTTCTTCTATTTCATCTGTTTTGGTGGATTATTATTAATTTTGTTTTGTGTTTATTAATTATGATTTTAGATCATTTTTTATATATTTAAAAGATCAGTTTGAAGCTTGGTTTGTGCATTTATAATATTCCTATCTATTGCATAGATGAGAATGTAATTTGCGTAGGTGTGAATATCACATGCTTTCATGACATTGAATTTGTCATTTTAGGTAGAGTATAAAAAAAAGAGCCAAAATCTGAGCGCCGCCGAACATCTTTTTAAATATTTATACATTTACTTTTAATATTGTCAGTCGATATATAAACTTTTCTGTTTTTGAAATAATTCTCTAAAATTGCCAGTAATATACTCTTCCCCATCATTTCTAATTTATTAAGTAATATATTGTGATCTGCTTCATCAAATGCTTTGCTGAGATCAATTGAAAGAAGATTGATATAATTTCAATTTTTTAAATTCTGATTTACTTTATTACTTTAGTTTTCAAGTAATTTGGTTAGACAGTTATTAATTTTCAGTGATATGTAGATTTCAATTATTTTGTTTATAACTGGTTGGTCTGTAGCAATTAGTTTGTAATTTTTCTACATTATTATATTGCTTACTGTTGTATATTGGTACAAGTTTTGCAATTTTAAGATTTTTGGAATTTTTTTTTTTTTTTGTTTTTTCTTTTTATTTTTGATGTGATAATGCTTTCAATAAGAAAATGAATAACTTTTACAAAATCTCTTGTTTTCTTTAACTTCTTTTGTTTTTAAGTTATCGTAGCAAATGAAAGCTCGTTTATTTATTTCTTATTTATTGCTATTTATTATTTATCATCTTCATTTTCTGTGATTTGTAGTCATTGTAGTCACATTTTCTGTAGTCACTGTAGGACCATTTTGAGTATTTTTTCAAATTTTAAAAAACATTAATAAAATTGGTGTAAAGTAACTTGGAAAAGAAAATATTCTATTATTTTTTTATAGGATTTATTTATTATACTTATTATAATTAGTTACTAAATTATTATTTTAAAAGTTTCGCTGTCTTTATTAGGAATGTTTTGTTTATGAAAACAAAATTAATAATTTAGACTTTATTGAAACAAAAGTCATTTCGATCTCTTAAAATCCTAAAATTATTAGGATTATTCATATTTCCAAAAGTTTGGCTATTTGTGTTGTCCACTATCATTTAAAAGTACGATCATGAGGTTGTGATACTATTTCCTATTGTGCTAATGAATAGCTCGATCCGTTGTTTGGAATTTTAGTTATGGTTCTGCCGTTAATTGGAGAAAAGACACTTTTTTCTGTCTTTTCCTTTCGAGCACGTTATAAATTCCATTGCTTAGCATCTGAAGAAATACTCCTCTTTACGAGAGTAATCAAAAGGAATAAACTTTTTTTTTATTGTTTTTTTTTTTTTATATAATTTATTTTTCTTTCTGAAAAAGCCATTTGATACGTGCCATGAACTCATAAAAAATTTATTTTATAAGTTTAGAATTACATAAGTTTCTGGGTATATTTTCATCAAATAACAATCAAGAAATTAAATTGCAATCATAACAATTGATATATTTATTACATTTTTTGATTAAATTAGAAGTATCGTTCAAGAACAAATGACTTATATTATTACCACTAATGGCTTGATACTTCAAAAGTAAATAGATAATGTCTGAGTTGGAGATCCTAGATTCAATTTCCTATTTATTTCTGCTGTAAACGGGTCTCAGACTTTACTGGTTTCTGTCATGGGGCTCCTTGCATAGGGTTCAGATGGGCGATCGTCGGATTGGCTTTCCAATCTCAACTTTGTCTCGTTTGGCTGGTGGACACAGGAGCTTTATCCCTGAGTTACCTACCCTTTAAAAATGATACGAGTGATGTTTTAGTCTTTCATTTACTTCTAATGCAAACAAAAAAAAAACAAAACAAACAAACAACAAACTTACAAAAGTTTTTTTTATTTCAATTACAGAATGAATGGTTACAGAGGGCAGGAAAAAAAATATCGATTCTTTTAAAACACTATTTTCCAAATCAATATTTATAAATAAGCATTTGTTGATAATTTTTTAAAAATCTAGCTCTTTATATAAGGTAGCTTCTTAGTATATCTTAAGGTAATTATTGAAAGAATATATGAAAGAATGGATTTTATTGTCATTCCAATCACAGTATTTAAGAAAAAACTGACTTATAAAAATTCATATTTTAGCATGTAGACTACTATTTTATGACCATAGAAAAGAAACATTTTGAAAATTAAAATTCCAAGTATCTTTCTATTGAAATGGGTGATGCTTCCGGTTCAGTTGTTTTTCCGAGTGTTTTTTTTATTTTAGTTCCGCTCTATTCTGTGTAATGAGGAATTGTCAATTAAATGAGGAATGCAACGAATAATTCTTATTAATAAATGCATATTCATTTATTGCTTTCATAATGGCTTTTTTTTGGGAGTAACCAGTACTTTTCACCCACTAGAAATTACTAGATTATGAAGAATATTACATTCCTACAATACTTTTCAATGGAATTTCTAAAGTACTACTTTTTATTTTTTAATTTGTGATAGTACTGATTTTTGTTTTAATATCATTAATTTATAAATAATTAACCATGTATTTACAAAGTATGCTTGCTTTTTTTACGTTTTTTGATGCAACCTTATAAATTATATCTAATTATTTATAAAGATGGACTACAATAGTTGTTAAAATAACATTTAAATATTGAATAAATTCATAAATAAAGTAGCGCTAAAATTAAAGGAAGGCATAAAATTTGAAAAATAAAAAATGTTTTCATTGTAAATACCTGAATGAAACTGAATTCCTTTGCTACAAATATATTCAGTATGTATTTTTATACAATTATTGAAGAGATTGTGATTGAGTAGGATTCACGATGCCTGCAATGCAGACGATAAACGTCAAATTCAGTCACCTTTCTAACTTATCTAAAAAATATAACAATTTGTAATTTTTAATCACACTTGTTTCTCACATTATTTACCATTCCAATTGTAGTATGTATATAAAAGAAAAAAGTATTAAAAATCTGCACTGTTAAAAAACCATTTTAGCTTGTATTGCAGGGAACTGATCTTGATTTGTAATAGCAGTTCTCAGTTTTTTTAAGTCCCTTCCGACGTTATATTTTTATATTCGAACTCTCCAACCATTTCTTCTTTCCATCAAAAAATACTACATTATAGAAATCCGCGAACCATCAAATGTAAATAAATAATAAGATTATTTCTTTTCTAATTCATTATTATACAGTAATGTTTTTTTATTCTAAGTTTTATAATTTTTTTTTTTAAATTATAAGAATAAAAAAAAAAGAGAATAAAATCTTTTTTTAATAAGACTAATTATAAGAATAAAATCTTAAAACGAAAATAAGAATAAAATCTTTTTCGAGATTTTTCGATATAAGAATAAAATCTAGTTTACGCTTCGCTGGTTTAGACTATAAACAAAGGCGCAGTATCATTTATTTCAGCAGTTATGCTTTTGCTTTTTTTTTAGAAATATATTTTTTCTTAACGTTTTATATATATATATATATATTTTTTTTAAT
>JAFIDM010009631.1:239416840-239435599 GCA_023159025.1 Thereuonema tuberculata
TATATATATATATATATATTTTTTTTAATGCATTTTACAAAACTCTCATTCTTTCCCTTTTTCTTTTTCTTTTATTTTTTTTTTTTGAAAGACTGTTCATTAACTTCATTAATTATTCAAGTAAAGCTTAGACTGCTATGAATTCCTTTAATTTAATACTTTTCGTTTAATTTTTAAAGTAGTTTTATAGCTTCTCTTTTGTTCTGAAAATCTTAAAAAAAAATTATGTTTGGTAATTGTGAGAATTGGGTTTGGAAAGTGGAGCTGCTTTCTGCTACCTAATTCTACTTCTACGGATCTCTGTTATTAGCGGCTTGGAGCAGATCTTCGCCGGAAATGCCCAAACATTGGAATAACTATTTCTGAATCCTCGCATTTCTCAGACACAGACATCCTTATTTTTTTTTTTAGTTAGGGAAGTTCTTTATGGAATAGTAGTTATGGGTGTGATGTTACAAAATGTCACAGATTCACAAGAAAATTTGAATATTCTACCATGCCACCAATTTTATTTCCCTGTAATAGTTTTTCAGGAAATAATAACGAAAGAATTCAAAGTAGAAAAATAAGAGATGACGGAAAGCTTCATAACTTTTTAAGTTTATGTAAATATATATAGAATATTTATAATTACATTGTTTAAAAATGTATTTTCAATTTTGGAAAATAAAGATGGATATTTTCAATTTTCCTTTTATGTACTTTAAATATTTTAAAATATACAAAATAATTATTTTTTTTTTTACTTTTACTTTTATTTTAATGCACATTAGAATAGTACAAAATTACAAACTTACTTCCCATTATTGCATTAGTTAAAATGACTACAAGCTATTATTGGCGCATATGCAAGTTGGAATCAGAATCAAGAATCCTGTCTTCAAATTTATTAATAAACTAGCGTATACGCCCGTCAACATTATGGAACATAATTAATAATGAAATAAAACATTCTAATAACACAATGAATAAAACCTGTTTTCAAAAATTAGAAAATAAATATAATATGATGAGATTTTTACAAAGAATTATTTTACAAATACAGTAAAACCCCGGTGAACCGAACTCGGGTCAACCGAAACCCGGGTTATCCGAAACGCCTCCAAACGCCCTTCTAATGAAAAGATGGCGGGACATCGCTGCTCGAAAACGTTGGAAGGGATGCAAGAAACAAACAAAAATTGCTGAGTTTTTTTTAAATGAGTAATTCGTATGCTACAAACTATTAAGTACAGAATACTGTATATTGATGTAGCTTACTTTAATCCTAAAAATGTAATTTTAACTTTAATAAAGAACATAAGTGTAGATACAAAGAGATTTTTGAATTCGTTTGACCTTCAAAACCTTTCAAAAATACGTACTGTAATTACAATATAAAATACTATAGCTGTATTAGATGTTCATGGCTTAACCCAAGAAAATTGTTATCCGAAACGGCTTCCCCTCCCCCCTCTTTAGTTCGGTTAACCGGGGTTTTACTGTATAACAAAAATTCCTGAGAGCAACAAAAATTTCACCACCACTGGACTCAATGTGTTGTTTCTTCCAAATTGAAATGTGATCAAAATAATAAAAAACTTAAAAAATAATAAATCTTATGGTATTGACCTGAATCCATACTAAATTTAGGCATTTTCCCAAATTGTTTGGAAATTGCGAAAATCATCCCGTTGCATAAAAGTGGAAGTTTTACAGCTTTTGATAACTATAGTCCCATTTCAATATTATCAAATGTTTCAAAGATTATTGAAAAATATTTAACTGATTCAATTTATCAATTTGTAATAAAAAATAATTTAAGTCAAGTATATCAATATACTTATCAAAGGAAAAAAAGTACTTTTAAGTAATCTGACTAACAATTTAAATAAAAGCTTAAATAATAGTAGAATAAATCTGATTATATATGTAGATTTCACGAAAGCCTTCGATAGTACTGATCACAAATTATTATTAAATAAATTAGTAAACATCGGCATAAGTGGAAATGTTAAAACACTTTTCGAAAATTATCTAAAAAATAGAAAATTCAGAATAAAAATTAATAACACTTACAGTAATCTTTTTAATTTAAAAAAAGGTGTTCCACAAGGATCCCTTTTATTTATACTTTACACCAATTCTATTTTTGATAATATCAAATTTTCAAAATCATATGCTTATGCTGAGGCATTTTACTCTTAAATGATGATAACTTGTTAGAAGCACACAATCGTTTACAGACACATTTCAATTAGACTATTGTTTCTTGGTCTACGGCAAACAAATTAACAATAAATCACCCAAAAACTAAATTGATAATATCAAAACAAAAAAATAAACCCCTAATTACAATGTTGATATAAAACTGCGTAATATAAATTGTGAAGGAGTTAGAAATTTTCAAATAATGTGTAATTGTAAAAATATTGTAAAAAATAAGTTCAGAAATACTTAGATATTTATCTTGATGTAAATTTAAGTTGAAATACTCAGTATATAACTATTATCAAAAAACTAAACTCTAAATTATATTTTTCCCCCAAAACAAAAAATAATGATATTTAAAGCTTTTGTAAATTCCTTGTTATGTTATGGCATTGAATCTTGGATTTTCGTAAATAAAAAACAAAACAAAAACTAAATAACATAAATAGATTAATTGAAAAAACTAATTTTCAATAATTATCAATTTTATACTGCTTGTTTAAAAAAAAAGAAAAAAAAAGAAACTACAAAATTACATCAAATCCTTTTACCTACCGTATATATTAATATTTAAAAAAAATTTTTTCGTACATCAAAGCTTTTTCTCCACACCATAAACTACTAGTACAAGAAATATATGAAATAAAATTATTGTCATAAGAATAATTATGGCATGAGAGATTATGACAGAAATCTAAATAAAACTTTTAACCAATCATGTTTCAAATTACATCTTACAAACGACTAAAATTATTACTCATTTGTGATCTTATAGATGGTAAAATTACGTGGAGCTATTAATCTTTCGTTCTGTTTTTTCGACTATATATGTACTATTTAAAATTTACAATATTTTTATTAGTTATCATTCTAACTTTTTTTTTATAATCATAATTATTGCTCATAAATATGTTTTTTTTTTTATTTTTTACTGTTTTTTTTTAATTAACTCAATTACTTTGTACAAATCTGTTGTTTCTTTTTTTTGGCGTGTGCATTCTTAAATCTTATGTAGTTATTTAAATCTTTATAAATTTTTATCAATTCAGCACCTGCATCGCAGGGTTTTTTTTTTTTTTTTGTTTGCAAACCTAGCAGAACTGTAATGTACCAATGTGAATACTAAAAAAATAAAATAAAATAATCTAGTAGGCTAAAATTAATGAGTTATTATTTTTTTCTCTGGTTCTTCTCTCATAGCTTCACACACACAGAAGGAGTGATAAGAGATATTTAACAACAGTAATTAGAATGTAGTTCCCGTGGCCTAATGGATAAGACTTCGGTTCAGAAGGTTGAAGGTTCAATTCCAGTCTCGGACGTTTCATAATAGAAATTATTTCCATTTTCACAAAGAATTAAAATTATTTTCTAAACATAGAGGAAGTGCGTTAGACACATACAGATCTGGAAAACTATATTAATAAATAAATGCGTTTCTGTAACTTCCAAGGAGTTTAAGAAATTCGTTTCTATTTTAAGATTCATAAATCCATTAAAAACTTAACTGATGTTGTATCAATACATTTTCTTATATAGGCCTAGTATTAATATTGCATGACATTTAATATTAGTAATCAGAGCTTATTTATTTTGTAATCTTGCCAACCTTTTCCATTACAGTCCAAATTCTTACTCAAACAATAGATAAAATCTTTATTTATTATTTGGTTATCAAGCAATAGTTTAGTTTTCAAATTATGTAATTATTCTCCATGTTGATAAGATAACACACTTCCTAATATGACTTGAGTTGTAAAAAAGGTAAACAATAATTAGCGAAAAAAAAAAAATTCTTCCAAAAATCTGAAATAAACTTTATCTCTCCAAAGATATATGCTCATATCGAAAATCTTAATTGCTTAGTTTAATTTCTTTACTTTAAAAGTTATTTTCTTGTTAGATTTAAATTGAAGATATTTAATTATTAGACCGAATGAAATTATTTTATTGTCTGAAAATTGTTTTATTGTGTTACTATTCTACTTGAATAGACCTTTGTCTGTTTATATGAACACCACGTTAAAATGGCTGGACGGATTTTCTTAAAATTTGGTACATTGCTTATTTACGCTGCAACTTACAATATGAACATGCTTATTTTGATCTACAATCCTCCGTCCCTGAGAGTTGACCTTCCCCACAATTGCTGATTGCTTGTCCCAATGTGAAACCTTTATATGTAAATCGTAGTACAGACAACTCTCGGTTTATGAACGAGTTTTTGTAATTCATCGCACACGTTAGCAGCCATTTTAAAGCATTTAAATCATGTACTAAACATCGAACGGTCTATACAATACGTCTCATAATTTATGTATGCGTTATGATTTATTTACATACAGGATATATAAAGTAAATAAAAAAGAATCAAAAACAAGATACCGTACTTATCAATTTTAATTAAAAACATAAAGAGTTACAAAACATAAATAAATAAGATGAATGCTAACATATTTAGATACAACTTTTATTATATTCAACTTTTACTCGTCAATATCGTAATCGGATCACATTTTCCACTAGGTACAGATGAGGTAGATGGAATGTAGTCTCATAGTGAAGAAACAGTGAGGTTTACGCTTTTTAAAAATATGTTTGTAATACAAGATTGCATATTTAGTTTCCTTTTTCCCTTCAAAAATCTCACTGTAGCAACTCCGGTCCATTGATGACTTTAAGAACTGTTGTATGAAGTGTGACATCCGTTGTAGCAAATGTTCGCAAATCGGGCGTTCGTAAACCTAAAGTTGCCTATATAAATGCTGTTTAATAATACTTGGTGTCATAACTTTCCTGTTCTAAGGTATTATAATATGCTACATAAAATTAGGTTGAGGATATTATTAGCTTTTAACAATACTTAGGTTTTGTTTCTAATTTCTAATAAACAAACCTTAAAGTTATTATATATTTATCTTTTTTTTTACAGATTGTTTATTATAGGCAAATAATAGATAATTTAAATTGTTGTATAATGACGGTAAAAATGTCCTGCTTAAGTTTTATGTGCAAGACTAATTGGAGGAAAACAAGTGAAAACTGAAAGTGAAATTGGATCGGAGTCAATAAGCACAGTTGGAGAAGAGTCGTGATCAGAAAGAAAATGGAGGCGTTAAATTTACAATAGGTGTGGAATGCAAAAGCTTTAATTAATTTGTCTGTGGTGCTTTTCTGATTATTGCAACTATAAGTACATTATTTCTTTATATGGACTTAGTTACAACTTAAACTGCAAGCTTTTTTTGACCTTCTATGACTGCTTTTCAGGGACCATTGTATATGAACCCTATCTCCTAATTTAACTACAGTGTTGCAATATAATATATTCTTTTTAATTCTTTCAATTCGATTAACAATAATAAAGTGATAAAAAATGTAAGATTAGAAAATTACACTATTAAAAACTGCAATTATTACTTTTCTTATTAAAAACTATTATTATTGTTTAATAGGTTAAACACTATATTTCGTGAAAATATTTTTTTGAATGTTATGGATACTCAACAAAATGCTATTATTAATGTAATTGCAATCTGTAGACCTCCTTCAACAAATATTAAATTTTTTACTAAAGATCTAGAAAGTATTCTAACAAATATGAACAAGGACATTTCAAAAATCTTAAGTAAATCAATCTTTATATCACCTATTAAGATAAATAAGAATAGAAATTCTACAAATTATATTACTTCTTCAACAATAAATGGATACAGAAATTGTATCTATGGAACAACAAATTAATAAAAAATATAAAACAATTACTTATATAGATCACATATTTTATAATGAAATCCAGTGTAATGCTTATGATATCGTTTGTAAAAAAAAAATTCAGGTCACTATATTACAGCTATTGAAATTATGACAAAAAATTAATAATTTATTATATAAAAATTAAAAACTGTAAAGTTAGGATAAAAGATCCTACAGAGATGAAAACATTTTGATAAATAATTTAAATGAGATATTAGAACGAGAAAATTTTGAACATTTGGAAAATTTAAATATATTTTATGAACAAATATTACAGGCCATAAGAAATAGTAAATTCGAAAAAAATATAAGTATAAAAAGAAGCTCTCTTTTAAAAAGAAAACAACAAACATGTGTAAAATGTTTTCATTCATCCAAGATAAAGGAAAAGGATGATTTTTATAGAATATATAAAAATAATCCTAAAAATAAAAATCATTGTAATAATTATAAAAGATATAGAAATAAACTTAAAAACAAAAATTAAAAATACTAAAAAAAAATCATTTTACTAAATTTAATAATAAAATTAAAACTACAAAAGAATGCTGGAAGAATATAAATGATATTATGAATAAAAACAATACAAATTTTAATAATTATGAAATAAATAAATTAATAGATTACACGAGAGACAAAAATATAATTAAGAATGTAGCAAATAAATTCTGTAATTAAATTCTTTTGTAAAATTCAGAAAAATTTTGAAAAATGTAATAATAAGATCTTAAATAAAAATTATAAAATAGACATAAATAATTCTATGGTTTTTATCAAATACCATTAATATCGGAAATTGATAATATTATTAAGAATATGAAAAATACAAATTCACAGAGTAAAATAAAATTCCAGTCTCAATTGTAAAAAGATATTTTCTCAATTTTACTAACTATTATAATAAACAAAATTATAGATGTACAGTATTATTCTGATAACTTAAAAATTGCTAAAATAATTCCCATATATAAAAATAGTTGTTTAAATAAATTAAATTAAATAAAATTTTTAATAATTATAGACCGATAGCTATTCAACCACTTATAAATAAAATAATAGAATCATATTTATCTATTAAAATGAAAGATTTAATATAATATAATATAATACAATATAATACAATATAATTAACAAAAAGCAATATGCATATCAGAAAAAGAAAAATACTGTAATATTATTGTAAAATATTAGCGAAATTATAAATAATAACTTAACAAAAATAACTATACTTTATTGCTATCAATTGATCTAAGTAAGGCTTTTGAAGGCTTTAATGATATATTTTATTATAAACAAAATTGCCTCTTATTTATGTATGCAGATGATATAATTTTAATAAATAATGATAAAAGCATGCAAAGAGCTTGCACTAAAACAGAAGATTTCCATGAAATACAAAATTGGATGCATGATAATGAGCTATATACAAATCAAAATAAAACAAAATTTTTTTTAATTCAAAATCCAGAATTTCTTCCTAACATTATAGTTTAAGTTTACATAACAAATTTAAAAAAATGTACAAATTGTACTAGCATTCAAAGAGTAAATAATATTAAATCTTTAGGTATCAAATATTAAATGACACGTTTACTTGGGATACACAAATTAGAAGTTTACATCAAAAATTAAATGCAATTTCTTTTAGTTTTCATCAAATTAAAAATATTATATCAATAAAATATAAAATAATGATTTATTTTTCATTTTTTGATTTTTTTTTTAAATTATGCAAATTCTATGTGAAATAATGGAAAACTATAAGTATAAATACTTTACAGAAAAATTAGTAATATTTTCTAAAAAATACTTCAAATAATAATATAACAAGTATAATATAACATAAATATTTTACTTAGGAACAAAAACTCGTTTACAATTTAATAACAAAGAATTATTATAAAGTAATTTACATGACTAATACAATTTCGAATAACAATTATAATCTTAGAGATGTAAATAACTTTAAAATGGAATATCAAAATTTTTTTAATAGTTAGGGAGAATGCCACTCAAATAAATTACTACAGAAGGTGATAAATAAAATAAGTCTAAAAAATTTGCAAAAATTTTCTAAAAAATTGAAAATTGAAAAAAATTCATTAGAAATTCGTTATAATAAATCCTCTGGTTGACTAGAATTAAAATTTTAGATATTTTTTCTCACTTAGGATAATGATAATTTTTGACTTTGTGATTTTATAAGTATATGATTTATTATGTAGTATTGAAATGACATATCTAAATTCGACTATTTTGAATTCTGTCTACTTCTCTAGAAATATTGCAATAAAAGTTTTATTTTAAAGTAAGTTCGAACGCTTTACTCTGATTTTTACTTTTTTGAGGCTGCTTGCTTTTTTTTTTTTTAAATTGTGGCAATCGGTTTTATTTTATTTATTTTGAAATTGTGGAAATTTGTCTTTACTTGAAAGCGGGAAGTGAGATAGAGTTACGACGAGGTTACGTAAAATAGGGTGACTTGAAAGTAATATTGGTAATTCGTTCAAAGAGTATTGATGTCTTTTCCTTCTGGTTTGGAAAGAGGACGAGGCTACATCAAGAGGACAATCACGCAGAAATCGCAGACTCGTGTTCGAAGAATCAAAAGTGAGTGACTGAAATAGGCTTTTCGCCCTGCGTCTTATAGCAGAGGAACTTTTGCCTCTCGGTAGCGATTCTCCTTCAATGAAGTCGTGATCGAAGGGAGGGGGGGAAGGAGAGAGAGAGTGAGTTGATGTTCATTACGTGAGGGGAGAGAGGTGGGTGGAAGCAAGCAGATCGAACAGGGAGGTTGCCAAATTACGGGTCAAAAAGAAAAAGATCGTCCCTACTTTGCAGCACCACGTGCCAGCCCTTTAGCACCCTGAACGTTCCCGGAAACGATCGGAGAGCACGGACTTTTTCTCGAATTATTAGGGCAAGCACTTAAACTCATTCGTCATTCCTTTGACCAAGATCTCGTCTTCCCGCACTTTTTGAAAGACGACACATACACTCTGAGCCCTCTAGGGTTCCGCCACGGGAAACAGGTTTCATTCGATAAATCAATCACGACAACCACACAACTTTTTCTCATCCTTTCCAACCCCACGATATCTCATGTCTTCCTCAAAACAACCAGTAGGTGGTAACAACAAGAATCTCCATTTTTCCACTCTACCTAACCGAATTTGTCATTGATACCACACTCGATCTTCGATACCCTTATTTCAATTCAGAGGCTGTAATTATATACATTAGTTACAGAAAGTTACAATCCTAAAATTATAAATACACTTAACAGATAAAAATTTATGGACTTTGTGAGTAATATTTTCCTGATTTCTTTGTATCCTACTTTCCTAGGCTCTTGAAATCAGCATATACGTATTCCTAACAACTTTTGAACCTGTGAATGGATCTTCTTGAAACTTGGTATTTACCGACAAGAGAGGATTTAACTTTTACAGTTGAAATGTTTTCTTGTGGATTCCTTCCGTCAGTGACAAAATTCCTGTAGACAGATATTAAAAGCGAAATAATGACTTTTTTATTGATATATATTTTATAATGATGTTCATATTGAAACCATCTCAGTATCTATTCCAGAACCTGGCAGAAAGTATAAAATGCATCTCCCAAGCCACCTTGTCAGTGTGGGAGATCAGACCTTTGCTCAGCAGGGGGATTCTACAGGGCTATTAAAAAAAAATATTGATTACACAAAAAGAACATTGATGTTTAACGATGTTCATTAATCCACTTAATAATCAATTGTTATCTTAGCATTGGTATCTTATATTTAAAGTTCATTGGCGCTTAACAATTTAATTTACTGAAAAAAAAAATAAGATACTATTTGTGTTCGGTAGATTACAAACACATATACTTTTCCTTATCACTTTCATTAAATCAAAAGTAAAATAATTATAAGAACCAAAGAAAAATACCCAGAAAAATTTTTTAAAAAAATAATTAACATTTTCAGCAAAGTGGACTTCAAGTTTTTTGAAGAATTCCTTGTTAATCCGATATTAAACATGAGTAGGTTTCTATTAGCTTATTTAATACGACAACTTAAAGTTTATTACTAATAATGTAATTTATTACCTCTCTTAGTTATTGTATGTTCAGTTCGTGAGAGTTCATCCTTAATGTTTCAAATTCAGCCTCGTAAAAATAAATTATGAAGAGATTTTGAAGCCACACAGAAGATAGGACAGAGAATAAATGAGAAAATAATAAAGAAGTACAGAAGGAGATTCTTCAGAAATTAGCATTGATTATTAATTTATTTTAAAAATAAAATAAAATGTTATTAAAATTTGCCAATTCAGCTGCAATTACTGCATATCGTATTGTATCGTACTTGATTCCATACAGATATAAAAAAAAGAGAAAAACTGCATTTTTCTATTTGATATCAAATGTTCTCTAAAAAATACTTTATTTAGTGACATATTGATATTTATCAACTACTGTTTTGTTTTTGTTTTTGTTTTTTTAGGAAAAAAATATCTAGCTAAAGATTTATAAACTTATTTTTTTTTCCAGGCACTAACTATAAATGACATATACCAGCGTAGTATCTTAGTTATATCAGCTACGGTAGTAAATGCAGGTTAAATTTGTGCCAAAGTAAGTTAAAATTTGAGCGCCCACGGATTATTAATATTTTATTAAAATTTAAGCTTCTTAGGATACAAAGTGAAGTCATCGTGATTTTGTGGTAATGGACTTAAAAACTAGATTCAACATTAAATTAAACTTAGACATTCAAAATTCAAAATGAATAACTTTTGGAATACGATTTTGCATTTTTACGATAACAATATGCTACAAATTGTTAATGTCTGAGAAACAAAACAAAACAAAACTGTAATTCTCTAATATAAAATATTCGCTCCATTTTAGAATGCGTAAATATAATTACAAAATTAGCTTTTTATTTATTAAGTTGAAATAGAATTTATTAGAAGTAAGAAACAGAAGAATAAAAAGAAACAGAAGAATAAATATTACTTTTACAGATGAGAAGTGGACAATTTGTTACTTGCAGGGCTTTGAGGTGAAGCTCTCCTATTAAATTTGCTAGTGTGTACTAACAAGTAAGTAGAAGATTTCCACATGTCGCCCTATTCCATGCCTATGAAGTTGTATATTTACAAATTTTACCCTTTGATAATTAACTCTTAAAAATATAGCTTTTTTTTTTACAAATTAATAAGTTTAGACAAAATAATTGTAATTTAACTAAGAAATAAATTATTTGCTTAACAGTAATTAAGAGATATATCTATGGCTTAACATGGAATATTTCCTAGCTCTCCCGTTCCTTTTCTTATTTAGACTTGACTTAATGTGTCAAGTAGTGAACACATTAAGTCAAGTCCATTTTAATTTAGATCCTCTTTTAAGTATTATTCATTAAACATTTGTCATTGTTTTGATATCATAGGATAGGATATTCGCTAAGATAATACTTACGGTTCATATAACTACGGTTTGACATTCAGTTTATCAGAATGCAACAAATGTCATGCATAGTGAGTAGAGTGCGTTGGAAAAAATGAATAGTAGTAAATAATGCATTATCTAGAAACTTATTCTAGAAAGGATTTACAAATAGTTAGCGGTTAAATTGATAAGCAATGTTTTATGTGAAATATATGATTCTACATCAAAAATAAAAACTTAGTTTCTTTTAAGATGTTTCAGTATTTCAGCTTTACTTTAAGTCTACAAATATTTATGATTAAAAGTAAGTTTGATTTTGGAAATGAATCTTAATGATCAGCCTTTTCTTAACTAGTATATTTATGTTCTGAGTTAAATTTAACTAACTCTTCTGTAATTAAAATTTATTCGTGAATACGATAATACTGAGAAATTAAAAAAAAAAAAGGTCATTAAACAAAATATATAATAACTTTGCTTTTATTTCAGATTATACTTTACAAATATTAATATTCTTATATTTAAAGTTTTTCTTAACTTTAAATTGGATACATCTAATAATAATTTCACCTAACACTTCCTTAATGATAAAATTCTAATATTATTTTACAATATTATTGATATAATTCTAATATTTTAAGTTGAATCTGTAGAATTACTGATATACTTACAGAACGTACCGTCACACCGACTCACAACGAGGCAAATCCTTACACGTCTGTTCTTAGTTGTCGTTTCCAATGTAAATCCAGTATCTTCGCTACATGGAACTCTGTTCTCTGTGGATGCATCTCAGCAAGCGAGCGCAGCATCGCAACAATAACCTCTTAGCTCTGCCCCGCTGGCCTTGCAAGAGTTGTGTAACGTTCTCGCCTCTTCTCCAATGATGGGAGACAAAGATGGGATCGTGAGATCATGGCAGAGGCGTGGAAGAGGCCGAGGCGGGCATCACTAAACCATTTACCAATAACGGTCGGGCTTTCGACTCAGCGAAGATTGCTCCAGTGAGCGACCGAAAGTATGTCACGGCGCGATGATTTCTTTTTTTTTTTTTTTTCCTTTCTCCTTTCACTCTTCTCTGTGATAGAAATCTACAGTAACAATGCCCCAGAAACGCGTTCACTTTCTCCGCCCTGATCTGCAGCTCGACTGTATATAAGCCGACCGCAGCTTCCAATCGACAGTCACAGCAAGGATTGGATCAGAAACACAAGGATCCCCTCTCAAAGGTAAGAAAAACTCAAACTTACCGAGGAATAGAAAGCCTCTACCGAGAAAGCAATCCTTCGGCCGCTAAAAACGGTTGAATTTCGGCATTTGTTTTTAACTAACTGCTTTCATGTTAATAACTAACTACTTGGATAACTAACAAAAACAGCAATTCGATATAATAGTAATTTAACTTTAGTAACTATTTTTACTTTAAGTTTATAAAGCTTTTAATTCACTATAACAATATTTTCAGCATAATACAATTTTTAAAATTACTTGCTTTTAAATTTAAAATTTAATTTATTTTAAAAAAATTCGGATTTAATAATTCGGCAGAATTCAACTTATTCCTCATTTTTTCTTAACTTTAAAGTTTGCATTATTTATAGGTAATTCAGTAAAACAAAAATTCGTGAAAATTTAACTTTATTAACCATTTTTTTTATTTAAAATTTATAATACTAAAACTTTGTAGTATAATTGTAAGCCATAATTTCTTAACTGCTTATTATTAGTGTTGCGATTTTTAAGAGAAATGAAAACTTTTTTGTTAGAATTTTCATTAATATCTAAATCTAATTAATATTTGATTTTTAAAAAAAATTATATCACCTTTTGTTTCAGATATTAATTTAATGCATTGGGTTGTTTACAAGCGTTAAAGATAAAAAAAAGTTCTCATGTAGATTTTAGATAATTAACATTAATGAGCAAAATCTAACTTGATTATCTACCAATTAATTTAATGTTAATCCAAAATTTTCATATTATAATTAAACATATATTTTTAATTTAGTGACAGAATGTTATGCCAATTTACAGATGAATTAGCTTTCAAAGAAATTATTAATATTTGTATTTTTTAAAAAATCTTGATATTTCGCAGTATCTTTTCGCAGTGTTTTCGCAGTAACTCTAATAATGAGCTAAACAGTTTTTTATAATACGAATTTCCTGTGACAAAAATGTTTATTAATTAATTAACCTGTCATTAATTTCCTTCTAAGTTCAAAACCAAGTTGACTTGGAATTTAATTCGGTGACGTTTACATTTTTTAAGAAAAACAAAAAAAGAAGTAAATTTGGAAGCTTTTACAAACTTATTTAAATACATCTACTTCTAGAAAATGAAGCTATGAACAATAGATAACTGAAGCTGAAGAGCATCTGCAGTCGAAACAGCTTTCCTACAATACCATTCAAGTGAACAAAAATTGGCAGTGACATTTTTCTTTCGTTCTAAAACACAGAAAACAAATGACCACTATCTGTGATAAGACTCTACGACAATCGTATGTTCGTGCTTAATGTTATTTTTGTGTGACAGTCGGTCGGAAAACGCATCAATGCCCAAAACCCATTAGGAATGTGGCACTATTCCACTTCCATCTCCACGCCTGATGCTCTGTACAGAGCATCCGACGATGCGGAAGAAAGAGTGAGCACAATGAAAGAGATGCCACCCTTTTGAGAGAGGGTACTGGGTAGCCTTAGGGTGGGACAACACATGCTTTTTGTTAGCATTTTCCGTTAATTAAAGCCAATTGACTGTCATCCTTCCGGGTTACCATATTTTCCCACCTCGTTTACCAAAGCGGACGAATATCAATAATTTGCCTAGAGCGACAGAGTAAAAATTGAGGAAGACGTGTTAATTCCTGTCAGACCAGTAGAACAGAATAAACAGTATAAATTATGGCTATTCATTATAATTACTCAAGTAATTTCGGTACCATCTTCGGAATTAACAATTGCTGTCTCCATTCATTAATTTCAAAGTTAATTACAACTCAGTTTTATAAACATCAACTCAGTTAGTATCTTCTCTCAGAAATTAAGATTTTCAATTAGTAAAACTTTATTAAGTTTAGTTTTATTAATTACGAATAGTAAGTAAGTAAAAATATTTTTACTTCGAAGAAAACCTTAACTCTTAAATTAATTAATTATATTTTTTTACATTACTTTTAAATCTCAAAAACGATAAATGTTTTCTAAAACGTTAACATGTCTAGGAACTGAAATAGTTCAATTTTAATAGAAAACTCAATGGTAAATATAATATTTAAATTTATAACATTTAGCAGTATACAAACATAAGTATAGTGAATACTCCCCGATGCTTTCTGGCAAAGCAAGAATGTTACAGAACAAATTTTAAAAGATAGATAGGACGTGAAATCTAAAAAAATTCAAAAAATTAAAAATCTGACAAAAATTTAAAAAAAAACTTTTGAAAAATTGTTTCAAAATTTTAAATCATAATTTCTAAATAAATAAAAAAAAAAAAAATTCTTCAAAAAATGTTTGTTCGGTTAATTTGTAATCTTAATTCCCAAAATAATTCGATAACTTAGGTTTTAACTTTAAAAAATTAGCAAATAAAATATAATTTATTAGATTTCTATCAGCTAATCTACTATTAAAATGTAATATTAAAAAATTCTAAAATTTTGATATTTCTTAAATTTAAGCAAAATTAAAAATTAATTAATTAAAATATATCAAACTAAAATATTTATTTTATATTTATAATATATTTTTATAGTTTCTGAATATTATATTATCTAGATATAGTTGTAACTTTTAATGCTTGCATGAGTAAATAAATTTATGCATAAATATTTGGTTTCCGCGCGAATGTATTACCTAGATTAGAATGAAGCAATCATTTGTTTTGACACCTGCAAGTAAACATCTGATTCCCCTTTCTTCTTAATTTCTCATAAGTGTTTTTATATTAGCTTTCTCTTCCAAGTGAGAGTTGACTTCTTTAATGAGTTAACCAAAGGCCATTGCATTACGCTGGCCAATGAACCAAGAAAATCACGATGAAGATGATTACGAGTCCAAGGGAAAGGCGAGTCGATGGTAAAAAAAGATTTTCCTCACACGAACATGATTGTAATTTAATTTCGCTTTTCGTTACTGGTAAAGTCTACTTTGATTCGTATCTTAACTAATGTGAACTTTTAACCGCTTTAGTCTAGGCTTCCAGGCATAAGCACGAAAAATACATTCAATAAAAACATTTTTAATTTTTTTTTTAGTATTTTTATCAAGTTTCTTAAGATTAAAAAAAAATATAGAATACTTCTCTAAAAAACATATTTTTTAAGAATTAACAGTAAAACCATTTTTTTTAATGATGAACCCAACAGTGTTTAATAATAGTATACTACTTTGAGTAGGATTTCCCAATAACGGTCCGCGAATATGCAAATCCTCAGAAAACTTTAAGCAACAATCATAAAAATTAATTTGATGTTTTTGAAATTTATTTACTTAAATGAAATAACGAAAAATTTTATATATAATTTTAGGCATTAATCATTAACGTAACATGGAAATTGGCGGTAACTATTTACGAATTAGTTCAAATACTATTAGTTAGGAAAAAAGTATTGAAAATAGTTGTTCAATAGTTACAAAAGTTTTGGCAAAGCGAAAGGTTTGAAGACTAGTTCCAGAAAACCTCACTTTTTTATTTATTTACTGATTTTAGAAATTTCCATTTGAATTCTCTAAGATTGTAAAATTTTTAGTTTCCTTTTTTTACCCGTTAGATTTTTCTTTTGTGTATGAGGTTATATATTTCCAGTTCTGAAGATATTGAAAAGTAAAAGTAAATAGGAAATGTAAAAGAAATTTAAGGACTTATTTTGGTAGGGGGGGGGGGAAGAATATTAAGTGCTCTTACTCAGCCAGTGACCGTCAAACAAAAAAAAAGAAAAAAACTTCTTCTTTCAATCATTACACTTGTTTTTCCTTTCTTTTCATTGCAGATCCCTATACAACTTCAAAATGCGTAACTTTCTCGCTGCCTTGCTTGTTCTGGGGCTAGTAGCTCACTCATGGGCGTTGAAGGTAAGAATAGGAAGTTAACAGTAACAAAAAAAAATCGATTTGAGAAAGTGCTCGCTTTAGTTCTTTCGTCTGAATCTTCTCGTTCGCGAGACACAATGGCCGTGTTTTGGGAATGACCGCCCACTCACGGTTGATCCGTACTGCAAGTGGCCAATGTACAATCATTAACAAGCAGCGCGGAAAAAAGCCAACACAACACGTAGCAAACACAGTTCAATCACCTGAACAATCTCATAATTATTATATATTAATTCACTCGTTTAAAGGCGATGGTTAATTACATAATTCGTGTGAACAATAATTCAATTACTTTTCGTTTTTTTAAGTACGATTATTTCCAACCTACAAGACGTAAGTCTTATAAATTTAACATATTTAAAAACAATCTTAAAGTAACAGTCTCAATTAAAACTCCCCATTGTAAACTAAACATTAACTCAGTTTAACTATTGAATTTTACAGATGTAGTAATGCTCATTATTTAATCGGTAAGTTTAACATCGTGAAAGAGCAAATTTTTATTATTAGAATATTTATTACTGTCATTATTTTAATTAGACCCTATTATAGTTAAAACTATACATTATATTATAAATAATACTTTGAATTTATTTATTTACAGAAATTTAACATATTCTTTTTAAGAGTATTGATATCCTCTATATATGTAGCAATTCTGCTTCGGTCATTCTTTATGAAGTCAGTTCGTTTTTTATCCTGAGCTATTACATCAAAAACATTTTTTTTTATCATTTCATTTTTAGAAAAGATTTTTAAATTTCTAATATTATTTTTAAACACCAGGAAATCTTTTTCTGAAGTTCAGTACTAACACTTTTACTGCTTCATTTATATATTTACATAAAACTTTAAAAGAAAATTCATGTTTTTTTTTACTTGCACTTACTTTACTTACTTCTTTTTTACCTTGATTTATGTTCATTCATGGCTTTATTTTTTTATTTTTTATTTTTAGAAACGTGCTGCCGGATATGGCGGTGGTAGCCAGAGCTCCGCTGGTGGTTACGGAGGCATGGGCGGAGGTGCCGGCGGTTATGGAGGTGGTAGCCAGAGCTCTGCTGCTGGCTATGGTGGAATGGGTGGAGGTGCCGGTGGTTATGGAGGTGGCAGCCAGAGTTCAGCTGCCGGTTACGGAGGCATGGGAGGTGGTAGTCAGAGCTCAGCTGGAGGCTACGGCGGCATGGGTAGTGGTGCCGGTGGTTATGGAGGTGGTAGCCAGAGCTCAGCTGGCGGCTACGGTGGCATGGGTGGAAGCGGCGCCGGAGGCTATGGAGGCTCTCAAAGCAGCATGGGTGGTTTCGGAGGTATGGGAGGTGGCTACGGCGGTGCCCAAGGTAGCATGGCTGGCGGCTATGGTGGAGCTCAAGGTAGCATGGGTGGTTATGGCGGAAGTGGCTATGGAGATGAATCCAGCGGTGGTGAAATCCCAGGCGTTGCCGGTCAAGATTACCCTGTATTTGCTGAAGTACCTGAAACTGGATTCAACTGCCAAGGTCAACAGTTCCCTGGTTATTATGCTGATATGGATGCCCGCTGTCAGGTAATCAAAACAAACTCTTAAAATTAGAAAAATTTAATAGTTGGACTACGCCGTATCTTACACTTCAGCTTTGTTTGTCAATGTTTATATCTCGTTTTCACTCTTTTTATATTCTTAACTTTTATTTATTTTCAGGTTTTCCACATCTGTCAAGAAAATGGCCGCATGGACAGCTTCTTGTGTCCCAATGGTTCTATTTTCAACCAACAATACTTTGTCTGCGACTGGTACTTCAATGTTGATTGTGCCAGCTCTGCCCAATTCTTCAGTCTGAATGCTGAAATCGGCAAGGAGAATGCTTATGGTTCCATGGGCTATGCTGGCGTTGGCGGTTATGCTGGACCTCAAGGATCCATGGGCGGATATGGCGGTGGAGCTCAAGGAAGCGGTGCTGGTGGATATGGTGGATCTCAATCATCTATGGCTGGTGGATATGGTGGAGCCCAAGGTAGCGGTGCCGGTGGATACGGTGGAGCCCAAGGTAGCGGTGCTGGTGGTTATGGAGGAGCCCAAGGTAGCAGTGCCGGTGGATATGGTGGATCTCAGTCATCTATGGCTGGTGGATATGGTGGCTCTCAAAGCAGTATGGCTGGCGGTCATGGCGGTTCTCAGGGCGGAAGAGGACAAGGAGGATATGGTGGTTCTCAGAGCAGCATGGCTGGCGGATACGGCGGTTCTCAAGGCGGAAGAGGACAAGGAGGATATGGTGGTTCTCAGAGCAGCATGGCTGGCGG
>JAFIDM010009631.1:239450021-239468243 GCA_023159025.1 Thereuonema tuberculata
GTGGTACCTCGACATACGAATTTAATTCGTTCCGTGACGATCGTCGTATATCAAAAAAATCGTATATCAAATCAATTTTTCCCATAGAAATGAATGGAAATAGAATTAATTTGTTCCAGTGATAGGAATTTATCCCCAAAAAAATAATTAACATGCTTTAAATACCAACTAAATATAGATTTAATATAAGATAAATACAATGTTTATTGTATGCATGATATAAATATACTATATTTTTTTACTAAATGTACTATTTTTTTACTTACACTAAGACTAATCACTATCACTGCCACTCTCACGTCTGGCCCTTTTGGCCTCAGTTGCAGTGGGTGTATCACCACTAAGACGTGATCTTTTCCAAAGGAAATGATCAAGAGAGATCTGTTTCTGTCTCTTTTTTAGATTGTTTCTAAAATGCGCAAGGCACGTGTCATTGAACAATGCACTGGCTCTCCCTGTAGACAATTTCTCCGGGTGTCTCTTTTCAACAAAATCGGACACTTCTTGCCACTTAGAAAGGATTTCACGAATTTCACGTGAAGGTAGCACCTCCTCTTTCTCGACCCCCTCCTCACTGCTGAGTTCCTTCATCACCTCTGAGTGCGTCATCTCTTGTAACTTCTTCAGCTCCTCCGTCGTGAGTTCTTCGGCATGCTTCTGCACCAGATCCACAACATCTAACTGTACTAGCTATTCGTATCTCAAAAATATCTTCGTATTTTGAGGCGTAAATTATATGAAAATTTTCGTCGTATATCAAAAAAATCGTATGTTGGGGCATTCGTATCTCAAGGTATTACTGTATATGATATATATGATTCAGCCCTGAATTGCAACTACTTGAATAAACTAGTTTTCCGCGCCAATTAATGGTTGTGTCACGTTTAACAACGCAAATGTTTGATAGATTGCAAATTGTATGGGTTTCTGTTTAGTACAAAACTGTAAATTGACTTGCTTTTAAATAAACATTATCTGTCTAATATAAACATTTTTGCAATTTCTGAAAGCTACTACAGTTGTAGGGTAGTTAGTTGTTTAAAATCCGTATACTTTTAATCCATGTACTCTCAGATGAACGGATATTACAAAAAAATAAATAATAATAATATACATTGTTAAGACATCAATAAAATCTAAATGTATCAACAAAGTTTCAGCTTTTCTCTATAATTATTGATTATTAATCGTGATAAAGACCCTTAACAAAGTATCTCATTGTAATCAATGACAACAGGATTTATCTACCACTATTGTACGTCGGTTATCGTGAATATTGCCCTCTAATATCCACAGCTCCTTACTTTTGGTCCTACATGTACCAAAATCAACAGGGATCTTCCTTTTAAAAGCGTAATCTTCTAATAAGTTTCAGCTTTCTAGGATAAATAGTTTAGGACCTTGAACTCAGATGGAAAAACATGGAGAAGTAGCCTATATTTCGTCTTAAAATTAGATTCTATTTTTTTTTAATTGTTTCTAATTCTTCTTTTATCTCTCTGATCTTTATTAAAAGGGTTAACAAATATTAGACTAAATCTATAAAATCCTACGTAAACTGTGCACCAATAAAAAGCAATAGGTTTAATATATTTATTTAAACACGTCAATATTGTTTATTTACTCACATTTTGTGTTGTGAGTATGTGTATTGGTACTATACAGGATGGAGAAATTTAAATATTCTGTGGAAGCAACTTAAAAGTATAAGTTATACTTTACTGTGACAAGAAGCACGTATATTACTGCTATGCACCATAAAGAAATCGAAAGTATTCCGTAATAGAAAGCTATAGATATTATATTAATATATTGTGACAAAAATATATCGTCACTCTACTAGTATTCCAAATACTACAACTTTCAAATAGGAAGTAATAAATGTACATATCGTATTAGAAATATATATTGTTCATACACGACAGAAAAATCTAAAGTGCAGAAACGTATAAATATTAATAAATGTAACAAAAATGTATATTGTTACTGTGCAAGATAGAGAAATCTAAATTGCTCTATACAGCAATAAGCATTACATATTTACTATATTAAATAACAAATCCTATATTCTCTTCGTTTTTTGTTTGTTTTGATTGTGTAATTAGTACTTTTTAATGTCTGTGCTAATGTTTCGAAAGTGTGAAGAGAATTCCTATTAAAACCCCCTGAAAACAGCGCGAGGTGTTTGTGAGGAGCATTCATCACACGTTTACTTGATCTTAGGGTTAAAGAATTACCGGCTGTATTGCTAAGGTCAAAGGTTAACCGATTAGTACGACCTCTAATTCTCTTCAAGTGATATGGAGGCGAAGCAGATGTCAACTTGTAAGAAGAGATGAAACAACCACGTGAATTATGGAGAAGATCGTTGTTTGCAAAAGAAAAGAAGCGCAGCAGTCGCAGAGGCGGTTCAGCGGTCGTACACCTGCTGAAAGGTCAATCGTAGTTCGCAGACATACCGCCAGGTGGCAGGCAATATCAATGCACCATGAAAACACCGAGAGCAGATCTCCAACGCCGCTCAGAATGTTTACGACAACAGATCAAAGAGATTAATAAAGATTAAAGTTATTTAAAAGCTGCAGATATACTTTTACTTTAGTTAGAAAGATTTTATATCTGTTGTATGAGACTAAATAAATTTCGAGATCTCAAATATGAGAAAAAAATTATAAACAAAAAAGCAAAAAACAAAGAAAAGTTATCATTAAATAAAAATAATAGATTGATCCTTACAATAGTATATGACAAAATATTATCTATTATAAATTTCACTATGGCAAAAACATTTATCAGGGTTTCCATCAGTATCAAAGAAATTTGGAATTAATAAGATTGGAGAAAAAAAACAAAAAAAAACAAAATAAAACTTTTTTTTTTTCAAAAATATATTGTCTCCATAATTAATTGCATTTATATTTCATTATTAATTCATTATTTGGTCTGTAAATTTTCTGACAAAAGGCGTACATGTATTTGAAAAGATTTTCGTTTGGGTCGCTATGCGAAATTTCAATGTTAAGTTGGAAGAAATTCCCATAGAGGATTTGAAGTGACACAGTGAATTTTGATGTTTTACAATGCCTAAAAATCCGTTTAGTAATTCTCTGTAAGTTGTGCTTGTATTGAAATAAATTTTTCGGAATTCCTATATTTTGAAAATTTGAAAGTAATGTTATAATTTTGGCAGGTGTAATAATTTCTTAAATACATGGAAGCTGGATAAACTCATTGTCTGAGGAATTTCGCACTCCGGGTTGAGATATACTCAACATTTCGGTCTGGTAACAGAGGGGAGGATAGGGGACATCCTCGTTACATCAGTGTGCCGTCATATTTCCTAAATGCAAGCTACGCAAACAACTTATCGGAAAAAAAACTGACAACAGAAATGCGATAGGCTTAATGTAATAATCTACATCTCCTGAAGAAGGCCCGAGGTACCGGACCGAAATATTGAGTATATTTCACCCCGGAGTGCAAAATTCCTCAGACAATGAGTTTATTTAGTATCATGTCCCACTCTTACTTCAGAACCAACTTTACATGGAGAGATTTTTTGTGTGCTGTTCTCAAAAATAAATAAATAAATAAATAAATAAATAAATAAAGAACAAAAGAAAGCATTTAAGAAAAATAGTCTTTCAGTTCTTTCCTGGAACTTCTATTTACCATTCTCACCATCTACGAAACACAATTTGCTAGTTTCTATAAAAATTCCGCCAATGAAAATTTTCACTTTTTTTTTTACAGTAAGAAATGTAACACGGAGTTGTTTGGGCGAAAAATGAAATCATCGCAAAATTCCTAACAAATGTGATAAAATTTGATTAATTTGTTGTTGATTTCAATGAACAGAAACGACTTATCAACTATCATGAGACGAGAAGAATATCTTTCTTAAGAATACTATTCAGAGAAGTTCACAATGTGATTCACATGAGAAATTCCTGGCAAATTGTGTCGTTTCTTCAACTAATTCGTATCTCAAGTATTGGATGGAGCTTAAATGTGGGTTTTTATTAAACTATTGACAAACTGGCAAGCTGTAAAAGTTTGATTTTGTCGTAGAAATGTCATGCAATTGAACTGTTATTGTGAGTCTTTCTATTATACGAGGTGAAGATACTTTCTGTATGTGTAACATTTCCTTAAATATCTTTTTTCATAAATCGTTTTTGGAAAAGAGATGTTTTATTCTAAAGGGAAAGTTCGTAGATAAAATTTTTAATTAATTATTGGTTTTAAGAAACTCTGGTTTCTTAAGGACAATTATGTCCGTGAAGTCGGAATCGTGAGTAAAATATCTTCACTTTCAGATTTCATTCCGAATTCAGTCTTCAGATTTTCCTTTCGAAAGTTATTAAGGTTTTCTGGTGGAGTCTCAGGAATAGAGCCAAGAATTCGTGGTAGATTGCAGTTTTGGTTTTTACATTAATGAATCAGAGTTTGTGATGGATTAGTTTCTTATCTATTGGTCAGATATAAACCAAAATCAATAGGGATCTTTCTAATGAGAACCTGAACCTTCTGATAAACTATCAGCTTCCTAGGGCAAATATGTTCCAAGGTACCTTGATCATAGGCTGTGGATATTAACATTTAGATTTTTTTATTCTGGATTGCACTCCTATAACTTTCATTTTTTTTTTCTGATCCTTGTTAGGAAGAGGAAGTTATAAAAATTATTAATAAATAAATAAATAATAAATATTTAAAATATAATATCACGTTAAATTTGAAAAATATAACGTGATCGTTTTTACTTATGAATTTTGCGATGAATTTTATTGGATTACATTAATATTTTACAGCAATGTATTTACTGCTCTCAATATACAAGTATAGATAATACATTTTTGCTTCTCAAATTTAATGCGTAAAAATTTAAATAAAAAAAATTTAAAAAAAGATCTAAAATTATAATTGAATTTATGAAGAATGAAGTCAAAATAATTAATCAGAGTATAAATAATAAAATAAGAATTTTTGTCGTTAAAAAGACCTCCATTTCTTGATCTACTTGCAAATCTAAATCCTAAAATTTTAAAACATCCAAAACAAGACGTAGGAGTTACATACGTATAAAGTAGGTAAATCATTAAATTCTAACATTATTTCAATGCCTGTATATTTTTGATACCGTTCTGTTTTTCTATAATTTTCAAAGTTATTGCATGTATTGTTGAATTCAAATAGCTCCTTTCAAATTTAACATCGCTGCACGATCGAAAGCGACATCTATGTGCAAATCATTGAAACTACTCTTAAAGATATTACGCACTTCCAACTACAGTAGTACAAAATTTTATAACTATCCGAAGAGAATTACAAAATAAAAATAACTAGGAGCCAAGTAATAAAAAAATAATGAATTTCCAATTAGAAGATGATTTTAGTATTTAATATAATTATTAAAAATTTTAATTTATAGAAGCAGGAATGGAAATGGCTCCTCCAGAAAACTAAACTAAAAAAGCAAAATACACATTAAAAATAAAGTAAAGGAAATTCTTGTGCTGCCCTCCGGCAGCCTCTAAGAATTTTCGATGCGCATTATAAAGAAAGAAATAAGCGCCTAAAATATGTAAACACGCGACAGGCGTGTTTACATATGTCTATATGTTTACATATTAAAAGCATGTCTCACCCTTTTAATAAATTTTAATTTATTTTAAAAAATTATCCTATTAGGATCAAACACTTAAATAGGCATCGAAAATTTGATGAAATTTAACAAATTTATATAAGAAAAATTGTAACATGAAATTACTGAAAGAACTTGCAAACTCTCCTTAAAACATTGCAGCTTATTGATTTATTTTTAGTTTTAGTCAATACTAGTGACTATATACTTTATAGTCAAAACAAATAAAAGCCTCCGTGTTTTTATAAGTTATATTTTATATAACATTTAATTCTTATCCATTTGCTGAAAATTCATTAAATCCGGAAATCTTTATTGAGTTGTCGAATAACTGAATCATATTAAGCATGAGCAAATGACAGGGGATTATTAATAGATGTATAAATGTTTTAAAATTATGCATTGTTAGAAATCGAGAACAATTCATTACTTCGTTTCTAATGTTTTTTTCTATTAAACATTGTCAGTGTCACGTGCAAATTTCTTGACAGGGACCCATATGGAAAAATTTTTAAATGAAAAATTGAGAAGTCTAATGATTTTAAATGAATATGCAAAGTTTCCAGAAGATTGATTCATTAGTTCGAAAACTAGGAAGAGACAGAAACAGGCGGCAAACATAGTGAATGTATAAACCTCGTTTTCCTTAATAAAATTTGCCAAAAAATTAACTTAATTTCAATATCACTGTTCTTATAATGGCATCTAAATGTGAAATTAACATTGGATA
The DNA here is from genome assembly GCA_023159025.1 of Thereuonema tuberculata. Classification (NCBI taxonomy): domain Eukaryota; kingdom Metazoa; phylum Arthropoda; class Chilopoda; order Scutigeromorpha; family Scutigeridae; genus Thereuonema; species Thereuonema tuberculata. The sequence continues at coordinate 239,456,399 of JAFIDM010009631.1, forward strand.
TATCTCATTCCTTATTTCAAAATTCTTATTTCTATAAGCATGCATTACTTTTACAAGTAGAAGATCTAAAAAAAAAAAAAATTATTATGTATTAGGTCAAAGGATGTTTCAATCAAAACATATAAACATTTCAAAATCAGGTCAGAAACTGAAATCGAATCTGGAGCGAAAGGGGTTCAGAGAACAATCGGCAGGTGGCAGCTCAAGCAAAAGAGAAGATTTCGTAAAAGCTTTCGAAAGGAAAACACCTCTAGGGCCAACTGTCCAGTCAAAGGAAAATGGTTCATCCTTTTTGTTTTTCTACCTTTTCAGTAACGCACAACTTCCATTAGGTTACAAAGAAAAAAGAATTCGAAAAAAAAAAAAGAAAGGAAATAAATCAACGTTGGTGAGGTAAAGATTGCATTTCTTTTGTGTTGGCTTTTCTTAGAATAATGGCGTCCAGGAAAAATAACAATCAAAAGGTAACATTGTGATTCACTTTCACAGAAGTAATTACGCTTCGACAAAATAAAAACTAACAACTGGCGACTTCCTACTGAGGTAAATCTTCAGGAGGTTACTAAATGGACTGATTTAAAAATTTCGAAAGAAAAAATTAACGAGAAAGTGGTTTTTAGCCGCGGGAAATTTTGTAACAAGAGCCTCACGATGTGGAGTGGCATGTTAACTACAAATAAAGAGAAGTTGTTGTCAGAGGGTAAAAGATTACAGATATATAGATTACACAAAAGATAAAATAACATTAATAGATTACTGTTAAAAATATTATTAATAAATTGCAAACTTGATATCCATATTTTTAGTAGAACATTCAGATTTTTGTTTTTGTTTACCAGTCCTATTAGGTGTAATTACAAAATTACAACTGTTTTAAAGGTGCTGGAAAGTTTAATGTGTGTCTTTTCAAAAACAAAATTTAATTAATGTTTAGATTATAGATTGGAAGTTTTTTACTATATTTTTATTTACTATATCATATATTAATTGGCTTTTGATTTCTCTTAAATTATTACAATTATAATTATTCCAATTTATTTGTCTAAATATTTTTGAGTAAGTGTATTCATTTACTCTAAAACCAAGCTTATTGTTTATGATAGAAATGTTGAAAATCTTCAACCAACTAAGTCTTGTTTTGTTTTCAGAAGAGTATTTTTCTTTGATGTTTTGATATTTATATATATTTTTCAAGATTCCATATAAATAAATTTTTCATCCTATATTCAAAATTTTATATTCTTGTTTTATTTTCTTCCATTTGATTTTTAAAAATTACATAAATGTTATCAAAAATTTTATAAATTAATTTATTTATGTTATTTGTTTGTTGCTTGTTTAAGAAACACCAATACTGTTATCCATAGTTCAAGACAGAATCTACAAGAGCTTTATAAACAATTAGTTTCTGTTTAAATTGCTACTTGTTTCTTAAATAGTAAAATATAAAAGTGAAAGAATGTAATATTTTAATTTTATAATTATATTGATTACACAAACTAAAATGATTATTGATATTTATACCTAAATACTTATGATTATTTATTAAGTTAATGCTCTCATAATTACAAGCAATTTGGTTATCTTTGTTATCATTTATTATGTTTTGGCACGTTTTCATATGCAATTTAAAAGGTAATTTAAGATTTATTTTTTTATTTTTTGGTTTGATAATCATAATTTCAGTTTTTCTTTGATTTCTTATCATTTTATTCGCTGAAGCCCAATATGAGATATTATTTAATGTTGTTGTAGATTTATAGAAGTAAGAGTTTGATCTTGGTTGCTGCTTATTAGTATTACATTATCAGTATAAATGTAAATTTTACAATTTTTAATTGAATCACTTATAGAATTTATATATAAAATAAAAAAACAAAGGACCTAAATTTGAATCTTGTGGTACTCTTCTTAATATTGTAAGTTTTACTTATTAAACTACTTATTTTGATTTTGAATTTTCTATTTTTTAAGTAATTTTTGATAAGATCATGAAAATCTCCTCTTATACCATAATTCTCTAATTTTTTTAATAGTATTTTATGGTCAATATTATGAAAAGCCTTGCTAAAGTCTATAAAACCTATTATTGATACTTGTTAACTTCATTATTTAAATAATTTAATATATCTTTAGTGCCTTTATTTGACTGATAAGCATATTGATTTTGTTTTAAGATATTTGATTTAGTAATAAAATCATTTATTGATTTAGTAAAATAACTTTCAATAATTTTTGAAACATTTAATAAAATTGAAATTGGCCTATAAGTAGAGAAGTCATCCATATTACCTCCTTTATAAATTGGTATAAAATAAGCTATTTTCCACAAGCTTGGATAAATTTTGATATGATTTATGTTTTTAAAAAGTTCAACGATAAAAAGTGAAAAGATGTCCTTACTTTTTATATCATTTATGGTAAGGCTATCCAGCCCAATGGAATTTGTGTTTTTCAGTTTGTTTATAATATTTAATATTTCGTTTTGATTTGGTATAAAAACTGCGGTAGAATTTACATTTTTTGGGTCGTAGTTCATTATATTTTTTTTTTTTTTTTTTTTTGTAAACCACTCCTATTAGGTGTAATTTACACAAATTACTCCTGTGTTATAGGTGTGGAATTTTAATGTAAGACATAAAAAAAAGTTTTAAATTTTTTCTTATTTTATTATTAATTAGATCATAAATTAATTGATTTTTACTATGTTTAATGCTATTATTATTATTATAATTCTCCCAGTTAATTTGGCTAAATAATTTATAGTTAATATAATCATCAGTCTAAATCCAAAATTATTACGTGGTTCAATAATTTCAAAAACATTTAACCAATTATATCTAGTAGAAATACCAATATTATAATTTTGTTTTTTACTTCTAATTTTGTAGAAGTTATTTAAAATAGTCTTATATATAAATTTTTCTTCAATTTTTAATATTTTATATTTATATCTAATTTTTAATTTTTGTTCTGTAGTTTTGTTTTTATAATTAATATAAATATTATTAAAACTTTTAAATATCATTTTATTAATATTATCAATTTGATATTTATTTAAAAATATCCAGCAAGTTAAGCCATAATCCAAAATAGAATCAACAAATGATTTAAAGATTATTAGTTTCTGTTTAAAAAGAGTATTTAATGATAAACCATATAAGTATACGTATGAAGTTTTTTAACAACATTTATAATGGGAATTCCAGTTATAATTATCATCAACATATAAAAATAAATACTTTAGATTATTTACATAGTCAATAATATTACAATTACATTGGCAATTGTTAATTGAATTCATATCATTTAAATTGGAGCATTTAACTTTATGTATAATAAGAAATTTATTATATTTTTTTTTGTTTTTGTTCTTAATGATCATAACTTTAGTTTTATTATGATTGATATACATTCTAATATAAACGACCATTTAGATATATTGTTGAGATCATCTTGAAGTAATCTAAAAGCTTCATCTTGAATTTTGTTACTACTTAAAAGTAAAATATTGTCAGCATAAATGTATATAGAAGAGTGTGTAATGTATTTACTTGAATTAACGTATAAGATAAGTAATAAAGGACCCAGATTTGAGCGTTGAGGAATATCATTTCTTATATTTTAATTTTTCTAATGTTATTTTGAATTTTCTATTTTTAAGATAAAAATAATAGCTTTTAAAAATAGCTTTTTAAAAGATTATGTACTTCATCTGCTATTCCATAATTTTCTAATTTTTTTAGAAGAATTGTATGATTAACATTATCAAATGCCTTACTAAAATCAAAAAAGGCAACATCATTATTTTCCTTCATTTAAATTTTTATTTATGTTATTATTTAAATTGCTTAAAAGCTTAGACGTACTATTATTATTTTGATATGCATATTGATTGTAGGTAAGAATTTTCATATTAATAATGTAATTATATATTGATTTAGTTAAGAAACTTGCAAATATTTTTGAAGTCTTTGAAAGAATAGAAATTGGTTATTGTCAAATTTATTATATGCTCCATTTTTATGAATAGGAATTATCTAATTATTATGTATATCAGTTTGAAATATATTTTTAAATAATTCCGTCAAGAATAATGACATTGTATTCTTGGTATTAATACTTTCATTAAGGTGAGGCGGAAGTTAGTTTGGACGATTTGGAAGTCTAAGTTAAAATATGACAGTTTAAATATGAATGAATCATATTCTCCTATTCTTGATTTTTATACAGTATGATAACTGAATTAATTACATTTAATTACATTTATTACATATTGTTTATTGAATGAGAGGTATCAAATTCTCAAAAAGTTTATTTATATATTGCTTTTTCTTTTTATTTATATAGTTTTCCAACCAATTTCTTTTCCTTTTATAGTTCTTTTCCTATGTCTTATTTGTCCAATTATTTTTTAATTTTTTAAATAAGATATTTTTTTTCTTCAATATGCTTTAGCATTTCTTCATCCATCCATAATTGTTTAAAATTGTACTTATTTTTAATTATTTTTAAAATTATAATTATTATTTTGTTTTTATTATATTATCATCATAATGATTCTTTACATTTTTAGTTATATTTCTAACCTTATCTATAATTCTTTTTAATTTATTAATATAAATATTAGGATCTTTGTTGTAATTAATTTTAATTTCATTCGTTAAATCCAAATTTTTTCATTAAAATAACGGTAATCGATAGAGTATCTAATTATTTTACTGTTATTATTATTATTTTTAATTCGATTATTATTGTTAAGAACCTTACATTGAATTTCCATAAGAACCCCGTAGTGATCAGAAATATACCATTCAATTATGCTTGCCTTTGTATCATAAGAACATGAATGAGTAAAACAGTGATCTATACATGTTTCCGAAGAAGTTCTTGCAGTTACTACGTTTCTAGTTGTCTTATAGATATGATTTTTATATCCTAAATTATAAAAATTATTTAGATAATTATCTATATATTTAGTAATTACTTTATCAGAATTTATATCCGTATTGATATCTCCTATGCATTACAATTATAATCTTCTTTATTTAATTTTTTTAAATTTTTATTTGATTATTATTTTCACCGATTTTTTATTTTTTTTTATTTTTTAAACAAATGTTTTTGTAGTATGCGTTTTTATAGTACAATTTCTAGTAGTTTTATGGATGTGATTAATATAACCAAGATTGTAAAAAAAAATTGTTGACAATTATATTATTTATTTCATTTTTTCAGTGAATGTCAATGTTAAAGTCTCCTATGCACATGCAATTGTAGTTATTTTTATTTTATTTCATATGTGATATCAATTTAATCAGTGTAGCTTTCATTTGCAATTACTAACAAATGGTAGAAAAGTTCTTCATGTTTTTGGAAGCCTTAATCAATAGAATGACTTAGGAATTTGAGAAATAATTTATTGTTATTAGCGTGGTAGTGATGGAAGAATGGTGTTACTTTCAGTAGTGACGCTAGCGGCAGTTTCGCGAACTGCATCGAATGCCGAAAGTTAGCGTTAAGCTCATACTAAAACGTGATTATAATTATCATTTGCAATTCGATAAGATATTGTTAATGCTTGATTTTTAATGTTGCCTTTTTGATTTAGATGGTTGACATTTCTTACTGCTTTTAGGAAAGAAAAAAAAAACCTTTGACTTTTTGATTTTGGTATTTAAATTATTCGTCGTTTTCTTAACATTTATGTACTCAAATTATGTGTATTATAAAGCAAACAGCACACTTTTTGTAATACAGTGAAACCTCCGAATAGTGGACAGTCACGGGACCGGAAGTTTCGTCCGTTATTGGGAGGTGTCCGCTGTTGGGGAGGACTATCTTTTTTTCATTTTTTAGCTTATAGTATGTCATTTAATGAAAATTTTATACAATTAACATTGCCCTATGAGAAAATATGTACAATTGCAAACTGTTTACTATTTTCCTTTTTAAATGAAAGCTAATCCATTAGTCTTACTTAAAATAATGACAAAATTAATTACATTATTAATTTTGTCTTTATATTAAGTAAGACAAACGGATTAGAAAATTAATTTTATTAACTAAAGTAATCAGTTAACAGAGTTTGACATTTCTTTTTTGCATTGAAAACATGTTTCTCAAAATGAATATTTAAATCGATTAACTTTGCAAGGCCTTCAGAGTCCACTTTGCTTCCAACGCCTTTTCTTGCAATAATGGCGCACTAATGGGAATGTTTTTTGCTCGTGCAGCACAAAACTAATCGAAGACAACAGAGTCGATCACTTGTCTCTGTTTCCGAACTTTGATGTGTTTGGAGTTTTCGTTGGAGTTCGTGATCCATAATTTCAAAATTTCCTCTGAACGCTACATATTACTGTAGCCTGATTCTATTGCTTTTGAAAAACAACACAAGATCGTTCATTTTCTGTAGAATGTTGTCCGTTATTGGGAGTGTCCGCTAATCGGAGGTCAATACATGGAAACGTCTATATTAAGGGACTGGGGATTGCAAAACTGTCCGCTATTGGGGGGTGTCCGCTTTTCGGGAGTGTCCGTTAGTGGAGGTTTCACTGTATTAACAATATATATCCGTGACAGTTTCGAACATTGACTGTTCTTCATGTTAATAATGCAATGCATCCTTAATTTTCGTTAGTCAAAACACAAGAATTTAAAGAATATTTACAAAGATTGTAATTGGTTAATCAATACTCACATGTTTTGGTAATGATTGGATAATTTACATTGGAACAAAAATGTAACTGTTAAATTAATGGTAAGAGAATGATAGCAAATGGCTTAAAATGTGATTTAACGGATAAATTTAATAGTTGATCAGTAAGAAACAAAAGGAATTTGTAATAAAATTATAATAATTCATTATAATATGGTAGTCGGAACTACATGTTAGCTGCATAATACTATGTCATTGAGTTCACTGTCAATTCGTTCTTCTTCTGGAAACACTGGTTTACCTTTACGTATTAAACTTTCTATGTCCTCATCGTAGCTGCCTATCACAGGATAGTATAAGTTTGATCTTATTTGTAACTCCATTTTTTTATAGGTGGGAGAGATAAAAAAAGCTTAGAACAAAAAAGTTTTTCAATTTTAAGCCAATTTGTCTCCGTCTGTGATCAACTCAAAGAGTATTTGTTCTTATAAAGAAGATTTGTATTAATTTTAGTACAAGTAGGACCAAGAGGTAAGGAGCTAAGGCAATAATCGCCGAGAGATGATGGCATCACAGGGCAATAATAAAAAATAACTCAATTGCTTATCTCAAAAAAAAAAATGATAATTAATGGTAAATAAATTTTATCAAAAGTGATCAATTTTGATCAAAACTGGATCTAAAGGATCCCAAAACTATTAATGTTCGAGTCTCTGCAAACAGTAGTAACACGATCAATTAACACTAATCAGAAAAGCTAAAAATTATTGATGAATGTAGACTACCAGTCTCTCTGTATATACAATGTGTATACATATAAATATAGAATGATATATTTTATTGTGCTTATAAATATATTGTATTTAAATACATTGTGCAATATAAATTAAATTCTTCACAGAACAAAACTGAAGAAAAGAACAAGTTGTATGAGATTTTTTTTCCACGTCCTCCAGGAAAAAAAAAAAGGTAAAAGGTAAAAAAAATTAAAACTTTACTTGAAACTCTAGCGAAATAATTTTACAATTTTTTACTTTGATCTTAACTTCAAAATGTTGAAAATCGAGCTGAAGACAGTTTGTAACATCTTAGAAACTTCACCAAAAACATTTCATTTGTAATCAAGGAAATTTAATAAGAAAATAAGCAAAAACCTACTTAAGCTAAAGCTTAATCTATAGAGTAATATTATTGGATTAAAAATTCCTTTAAATTATTTTTCTAATGCATTAAGAAGCCATACAGTAAGCTACTAAAATGCCTAGTATTTACTTACAAAATTACAATTGATAATAAATAATTAACAAACAAAATAGCATGGCTTAAATAAGGAAACTTTAAAATAAATATTTTGTTTGAAGTAAATTACGTTACTTGTTTGAGATCTAGTTACCCGACATACTGAAAGATGCCTTCTTTTGTCTTATATAGATTTAGCCCTGAGGAACAAAAACTTGCATTATGTAGCAGTGACAAACATGCCATCATTGCCAGTGCTTTGTCTGGTAAACGTGAGAATGTATACATTGTTTCTTTATGTTGGTTTTCTTATTGTAAATGACAGTTTTAACCTAATATATTCTAAATGACACCTTATTTAGTATATGTTACACTAGCATTACACATCGAGATTTAGAAAATTCCTATTTGCAATAATATATGGTAATCTAAGCACTCTGAAGAATTTCATTCTTTTTTCGAAGTGTCTGTCATGAATTCGGTTACAGAAAGAAAATAATATATATTTGGCGAATTAGCTTTCAAAAACCCGCAGAAAAAACTGCTGAATAACAAACGAACAATAAACAAACAAAAAACAAAGAAAAAATAATTTCAGAGCTTAACAAATAAGCAGTTTGTATGATATGGAAAAATGAGAAGAAAAAAATAATAAAATTTGAAATATACTTGGAAAGAAAAGAGAAAGTCATAAAATTTACTTTGAAGCATTTTTTTTTAATACCGTAACGTTGGTAGTGGATTCTAACGTATCTTGACGGGTTTTTGGCCTGTAGCTCTTACCTACAATGTCAGTGTACCTATAATATAAATCAGTGTGGTTCTTAGTAAAAGGTTAAGAACCTTGTAGTAAAGTTGAAGCTCTATAGGACAAATAATTTTTTAGTTATCTTCATCACATGGATGAGAGAACAAAATTGCACTGTAAAACTTTTGTTTTATTTTTTTTCCTCCGATACGTATTACGCTGTTTCATAAGCGTTCAACCAAATCTGTTGCATCGTGTTACCAAAGAGGAATAAAGAAACGGTTGTGGAACTATAGTTGACATGTCATCGTGGAAATCAGGTAAACGATAGTTTTAGACCTTCAGCCTTTTTCCAATTCGACCAATAAGGAGTTTTTTATCAGTGTCATGATTTTTATCAAAGATTCCGAGAGATCATTATCATAATATTTGAACCCATTCTAAAACTGATATTGGAATAACTTTGTTAAATGATAATACCTTCAATTAGAGTATTAAATTAAAAATTCTTCTAGAGTTACGCGTTCGCATGGAACTTTAGACACAAGGCAACTACACATCGTCTACATCAATATGTATATATACATTTTTTTTAAAAATGTATATTTCTTTTACCAAAAAACGATTTACATTTCTGAAAATTTCATAAATTTAAAATTTCATAAATATAATTTGGAACTGCCACATGCTTTTTTATTAACTAGAAAAGTTTTAAATTTTGATCTCCCAATTACAATTTTTTCATCATTCACATGAGAACAACTCTTTTTTTGTAATGCCTCGAGAAGCACGGGTATTTTTGCTAGTATATGATAAAGCACTTCAAAGCTAAAAATATATGTATGTAAACAAAAAAGAAAAAAATATAAATAAAAAATTATTAGGATCCAGATTCAAACTTAAACATTAATTAAGTCAATAAAATATACTTAAATCAGAATTTACGAATTAATTTGCTTAATTGCTTTGAATAATTAATCCCTAATATGAACAATGTTGATTGGTGACTAATTAATGTAATTTATTTATTTATTAACAGCTTGTTTAAATAAGTATGTTTATATTTTCTGAACAATGATTTACATAGCAGTAGCTTACGTACTGGGATGGGAGGTAGGATGGCTGTCAGGGCGACGCATGAAGATTATATCAAATAATTTTTAGACTTATATTGGTTTTTTTTTCTTTTGGTTGGATTGTGAGTTGGAGCTCAAACCATCCTTCATACCGCCTCTCTTTTGATGGGTCAGCGTTTTTTTTTCCTGTTTTGAGAGATATCAAATTTTAATCTGTAAGACTTCCGGTACAATTTTTAACTTATATCCATTGTCTTCTCATTTGCTGCTTCACAACTGCCATTCGAGATTCCTGGCAATCAAATGGTCCTAGAATCCAAACAATGCTTTTAATGAATCTGTCTGTCTTATGTTTGTAACTTCATCTTCTAACTACTAAGATATGTATTTGATTAATAACTTGTTTTGATTACATCATTTTGAATGTTCGAGGTACTGTTCTTTTCACACCCACGCGAAAGGGAGGACAAACGTCGTAGTTCAACCCGCCTATCATATTTGGCCAATAATTCTGGTCTAGCCAGACTGGAATTCGTACTCATTGGGTGGAGGTGAGGGTCCTCACACACGATCACGAACTGCGAACTTTAATTGAAAACCTACGCCGTTCTACGTTTAATTGCCGTGATCTACTGTCAGGCAAAAGGGAGAAAATCATCAGGTGCTTCCGACATCTTTAGGTACATGTGGGCAGAGATGAACGAAGAAAAGGTAGATACCAAAGTGTTTGCTGTTATCTACAAAACAATTGTATGAAGCAGTGATATCAAACACAGCAAGGCGCTGTTTCCAAGAGAATGAATGAAATCATCAAACGAAGCACACTTTTTTAATTAATTGTACAATAATTTATTTTTATAATTAACAACAGTAAAGAATTCATTAATTATAGACCGCTCTTTTCAATTATATTTTTTAATTATTTAAATTGATAGATAAATAGATAGTTAGAGCACTAAAGCCGTCAATAATTATTAGAAATATGTTGTATAAAAATCCTTTCAATGTTGCTGTAATTCCCAGCGAAATGTAAAGGTTTCTATTCAAAATATGCAAATAATAATTTAAGAATAATAAGTCAATAATTTTTGAGATAACTTGTTACTATAACAAATTAATATAAACGTTGTTTTTGATATAAACAATGTTTACAGATTGATATATTACTTACTTTGTTATTAAAGTAATCCTTAAGCATTCAACCCTTCAAGATCCTTTACTGATCATTTACAGTTTTATAAAGTAAATCAACTAATCGACAAATAACTTACGAAGCATTTATTTACAAATTAATTTTATCTATACTATATCAAATCAGAAATTTTTAATTACATCTGATTCAATAAATGATTTCAATAAGTTTTAAATTTTATTTACCATTATTTATCTTAGCTAAAAAATTCTGTTGAATATATGTTATTAATTTTAAGATAAAGTATTTCCATCAATACTATTTTGTAAAATTTAAAATTACATACAATTGAACGAATAGTTTTTTTCCATGAATTATTTCGTATACAACCAACTGTTATAACAAACTAAAAAATGACACCACTTGCCAAAATTGGAAAATCTTATGACAAATATGTAGGTAAAATTAATAGAAAGTTTAAGAAAATTCAGTTTAAAAAAAATCCATTTGAACGCCTGGGTTCTAAAATTAGATACTCTAAAAAAATATAATCTTTAATTTTTAAGCATATGGCTAAATTTTTATATCTATTATATTAATGTTAAAGAAATAAAATCCAGATGACATGTTCAGCATTTCAAAAAAAGGTTTATGTTCTTTTGGATTTTGTAAATATACAAAGAGATTGAAATGAACAAGAGATCCTTCAAAAAATTTGGTATTTTATTTTACTTTCTTTTATAATTTCATTTCTTTTATAAAATGAACTCCTTTGGAATTGAATGTTGTAAATTTCAACTTAGAACTTCTTGGTTTTACTTCATTTTATTTAGAATATGAAATAGTAATTAATGTTCCAAATAAAATTAAAATGTATTTGGATATATACAATAATACAAAAATTTAAATGTAAACAGTATTAATTAAGGTTAATATATAAATAATATATATATATATATATATATATATATATATATATATATATATAT